>PVKV010001686.1:128418-195477 GCA_004027835.1 Alouatta palliata | reverse complement strand
TTTTAGATTTTCTTTGAATATATATAAAATTTTATGCAATGAAAGTCTTTGTACAACAACAAAATGTTTCTAACAAAAGCTCATTCATTTCAAACACCATTCAATAAAACAATATTCCATCAGATCAAAACATTTAGGTCAAGCATTTCTTAAGATACTTGTAAACAGTCATGGTAAATTTAAAATATTGCTTTAGAAATCATTTCAGGCATTAGTTGGCACTACAGAAATAATGTTTTCTCCCTTTCATATATACATTTCTGTTTGTATCCCATCCAATGCAAAAGGTATCAGATAGCAACATTATTTCTTACTTGCTCTTGAATGCGTACAAATGTTCATACTGAGTTTCTCCAAACAAAATGGAGGTCCTTCATAGTTTATCTACACTGTATTCTCTCTTATTCCTCTTTTGGTGATGCTCATTCTTTAATGTTAATTGGCATTGATGAAAATTTTGTGTTACAGAAGAATTGTCTATAAAGGTTACTTATGGTAGAGTTGAGAATTTTATATTTTATATCAATATATATTTCATAAAAATATAACATATTAAATGAATTCATATAAATATAAAGTATATTTATATAAGCATATATTGATATAAAATATACCATTCATATTAAATGAATTCATATAAGTATATATTTTATATGAATTATATATTTTACATCATATATATTTACATGACACCCATGCTATCATCAGATTTGGAAGTTATTTTAGAAATCCTCATTTAGACTAGTCCTGTTTTAAATGTTTAATAGCAGCAGCACTCCTTCAAAGGGAAATGTAAGGTACGATACACAAATGCACTACTGCGCCAGTTGATGCAGAGATAACTTCCCAGATTCATCTTTTGTGGCTTCTCTTTTGTGTTTTGAGAAACCTTAGCATTATGAGTAAAAGGGCAAGGGAACTATTGTTGTTTTTTCCAAGCACATATTTAACCTACTAGGAAACTGAGGTATAGAGAAAGTATTTGGTTTATATAAGGACAACCAGTGAGTTATAACAGAATCAGAAGGAAAACTGAGCTCTCTTGAATTCTAATCTATTTTTTCCACTGTGAAAATATAAAGTTAAATATCTGAATTATCTTAATGGCTTATTTGTATTGATTAAAATGCCCTGGATCACTTATTAATTCATCTGACCTAGCTTGTGTAGATGAAGATTCTATGTCAACCCTTTTCTAGATGCCCATCTGTCTTAGCTGAGGGTAACCTTAAATCTCAGTACCTGGGACTTGCAATCTCTTAGACAGTTGATTATGCCAAATGTTTAGCACAGGGCCACTAGCTGGCTTCAGGCTATTGATGATTTCATTAAATCTTTCCCAATCTACTTATTTGCACAATTTCAACTGGGAAAATTCATTGAAATGAAACATCTCATTTCCAGTACTGCCCTGAGGCAAAAAGAGACAATGATACGTATCTCCAATTTAGACTGGATGAAACTAGCCACATTTCAAATAAAGTCACAGTGTAAGTTTAAAACCACGTTCACCTTAAAGGAAACATCTTCTCCCTGTATAACCCTGCACAGCTTCAACTAATGGTGCTTTAAACTGTATCTACAAACCAAAGGACATTTGTCTAAAGAAACTTTAAAAATAGCCAATTAACTCAAACCTTAGCTTAGAGCTTCCTTCTCTATTGTCTGTTCCTGTAGAGGTAGTCTCTGTGGCAGTTACAGGTGGTAAACAAATAAGAAAGTGTCTTGTTGAATTAACTTGATTGCCATCTTGATCAGTTTTGTGTGTTTTTATTTTAAGCATAACAGTAAAAGACAGTGTTCAATCAATGTTTTGCTTAAAAAAAATTTCATGGCAGAGAAGCAATTGAGTCCAGTTAAGAGACAGTTAAGACCATTTTTCAGTTTGGAGCTTTTTTTTTGTAATGAGAACTTTGCCAGTTAGTCACAAATGAACTTGAACTCATTTTCTTCATAATCGTGAAGTGTGATGATTGAACAGATGAGCCACACACGATTTATGGTTAGTTTTACTAAACTGAGTCGTTACTATTCCTGGTAGTTACACATACTAAATTTTTAATAACTGATAAACATTTTAAAGATTTCAAAAGAAATATAATTAGATTTTATAGTTGAGTTTTAGCTAATAGGTGATTCCACAAAAGTTCAGGTACCAAGATTACATTTCAATTTATACTTGCCATCTGCTAATATGCCCCCGTCTCCAGCATCCTGATCAGATCTCCAAATTTTGAAACCGATTTTCATTATTCAAGACTCATTGTAAATTTCAAATACCAGGTTGATTTCTTAGTCTCCATGTTCTCTATGTCTACTTATGGCTTTATAGAAAAAAAATTATTCACTATGCATATTAAGATTCTTTGCTGTATTCTTGTACTTAACAGGATGCTCTTTGATAACATCTCATTGGAAATATGCTCTGAAGTATTATTTTTTGAATTGTTAAATGTAAATCATTTATACAGCAATGCTTTATGGGAGCAGCACATGCTGAATTCTAATGGTGTTTTAGTTTGCAATCCAAAATTGTGAATATATACATGTAAAACTATGAAATCGCTAATGAAATATTTCCATCTATCGTAAGCTAGGTATGCAAGATTGTGTCTCCTCTCTGTTTTTCTGTTTATCCATATATCTAAAAATTATTTAACTATAAGGTAAATTATGTTATCAAATCCTTGCATGGTATCCATGTACACAATATAAAGACTGAGGTTAGGGAGTATCTGTTCTAGTTACTAGATGGCTTCACTAGGAATTAGAATCAACTAGGAAGCAGCTTGATTCCACTATAGACCTCAAGAATCAGATTCTCTAGGAATGGGTAATGACCTTTTACATTTTCAATTAGCTATCCTGGTGACTTGTACAGTGATGCTAATCTAGAGAGATTTTCTGTAAAAAAAAAAAAGATAGGCCAGGCATGGTGGCTCACGCCTGTAATCCCTGCATTTTGGGAGGTCAAGGCAGGCGGATCACAGGGTCGAGATTGAGATCATCCTGGCTAACAAAGTGAAACCCCATCTCTACTAAATAATACAAAAATTAGTTGGGCGTGGTGGCTGGAGCCTGTAGTCCCAGCTACTCAGGAGGCAGAGGGAGGAGAATTACTTGAACCCGGGAGGCAGAGGTTGCAGTTAGCCGAGATTGCGCCACTGCACTCCAGCCTGGCAACAGAGCGAGGCTCCGTCTCAAAAAAGAAAAAAAAAGAAAAAAAGAAGAGAAAGGGCTATACTGTCTTTCATGTTTGCTCCTGGAATGTCCACATTTTTCCTTTTTGGAAAATCATTTCTGGTTATGTGTTTTTAACATAAGCTTGTAAGGTTTGAATGAAGGTAACTGAACTGACTTTCTTTCTGCCTGCTTAGTTTTGGGACAGGTCATTAATAACATTGGCACCATTTCCTGCAGAAGGACCATCTCACACCCCTACAGTAAATGGCTTACTGCCAAGCTGCGTTTTTGCTAAAGCATGTAAGTTTTCAGTATAATGCTAGTCTTTGAGATGACTCATGACATTTTGATTTTTTGAATTTCGAGTCCATATAAAAGTGCTGTATTTCAATATTTCTCTATTTTAATGTATATTTTTTCTTAATTTGGTAAAATAGACATGATATAGAATTACAAAATAAAAATGGTTTTAAGGGATAAACATCTTGCTTATTATACCTGTACTCTCAATATTAATGGGAGATCACCTAAAATAGAAAAAAAGTTAAAAATCTAGGAAATCAACCAACCAAAGCTTGAGAATTTCTTCTGGTTTTAATAGAATATATGTATATATAATCCATATTCTTACGTACTTTTTTTTCCCTCTAGCATTTACTTTCTCCTTTACTGTGAGAAGACAATAAAGAACAATGCTTCCCTTGAATGCTCTCCCAAATACAACTCATTTTTCCCTCTGTACTTTGTATCGTGAAACTCAGTGCCTTCCAGAATATTGACTTCATAGCTGGTTCTTCCATAGGGAGATTCTGAATCTTCAAAATGTGTAGATGCGGGGAAAGTTCATTACCTTCATGACGTTCCCATCATATAGCCCGCTATGGAAAATGTCAAGGATAATTTCCGCTTTCTGATGTTTCTCCCATGTTGTACTCCTACAGAAGAACAACAGATATCACTGAAGATAGCTAGCAAATGGTAAGATTGGTATTAGGTTGGTGCAAAAGTAATTGCAATTTTTGCCATTAAAAGTAATGGTGAAAACCATAATTACTTTTGCACCACTGTAATACTAAAGACCAGAGCCTTTTTTAAAGTAATGCCGTCGCACAATGTAACAAATACAGAATCTAAATTCAGAACGTTAATTTTCCTGTCAGTTACAAGTTGAGTGGCTTTTATTCCCAGTTTCGTTGTTACAGAGAAAAATTCTGGCTCAGAGTATAGACTTCATTACCAGACTAAGTTTAAATCCTGGGCTTGTCACTTGGTAGTTCTGTGACTTAGGACACATAACTTTTTTGTTCTTCTCTTTCTCCGTGTATTAAATGAATTCCTCCCTCTTAGGGATGTCATGAGAAATATAGTACTTAATATGAGTAAAAATTCTATAACAGTGTTTTAGCATTAAAAAAGTTATCAGTATTCAGTTTATCCTAAAATGTAGAACTTTGTAATTTACTCCTTGGCAAACGAATGTAGCAGAGAAAATGGCTAGGGTAGCAGAGGCAACGTTGACACCCAGACCCAAGGCTGGAAACGTCTAGATACGTAAGTCTGTCTGCCTGGCTGCTCTGTTGACGTACTGAAGGGAAGTGCTTGCATTAATGAGTCTCCTTTCCCAAAGGTTTCAATAGCATTGGCCACATGAATATGCCCATCATGGGGTCTTAAAGGAACTTAGCCAAAAAACGGTGACTTACTAGGAAGGTGGGTTCAACAGTTTGTCTGGAGTAAACTGCTCAAAAACAGAGTGGTGAGAGAATATTTACAAGACTAGTTGGAGAGTACTTTGCCTGAATTAAGAAAAATGGACCTCATATTAAGGCAGTTTAAGAAATAATTATTTTTCAATATTTTCTAAATCCAACCATAAAGACCTGCCAAGCTGAAAGACAAAAATCAGAGTATATTGATGGCCAAGTGTCACCTCTCCTGACCTTTACAACTCCTTCCTTCTCCTCTTTTTCTTACCCCTGCCCCCAGTTAGTGGAGTATCGTAGTAGAAGAGAGAGTCAAGGAAACAGAGAAGCCACCCACATGCCTCTTGTGCCACTGAAGCACTGTGGGTCAGAACTGGGAGTTTTGATATACACAGAATGACGTTTTAATAATTGAAATGGCACTTTTTTTTTTTCCAACTAAATTGATTGGAGCACTTCCTTTTATAGCAAAACCAATAGTTTTCAGTATCTGTTCACTTATTCTCTTTTTAGAGTTCTAGATCAGCCAAGCTTTTACCCATATCATTCTAAAAACTGCTCTTACCAAGGTTACAATAACATGAACAGATCTAGTGTGCTCATCTCGGTATCTTATTTTATCCAAAGCCGGCATATGATACACCACATTCCTCCTTGAATTCTTTCTTCATTGGATTTCCAAAACATAACTTTCTTTTGGTTTTCTCTCTACAGCATTAGCTATTTCTTCCTAGTCTCTGTAGCTTTCCTTAATTCTTTTTTTTTTTTTTTGAGACGGAGTTTAGCTCTCGTTACCCAGGCTGGAGTGCAATGGCGCGATCTCGGCTCACCGCAACCTCCGCCTCCTGGGTTCAAGCAGTTCTCCTGCCTCAGCCTCCCGAGTAGCTGGGACTACAGGCACGTGCCACCACGCCCAGCTAATTTTTGTATTTTTAGTAGAGACGGGGTTTCACCACGTTGACCAGGATGGTCTCGATCTCTTGACCTCGTGATCCACCCGCCTCGGCCTCCCAAAGTGCTGGGATTACAGGCGTGAGCCACCGCGCCCGGCCCCTTAATTCTTTACCTCTAAGTTCTGAAGTGCTTCAGGGCTTGAGTCTTAACTTATCTTCTCTAATTGTACTCACTTCTTAAGAGTTTATCCAGTCCCGTGACTTTCAATCTAATTTATAACTACTGTTGACAACTATACTATTCTAGACCACTCCTCTGGACTCCACGTGGATATTTACTCCAGATTCAGCTTATTCCCTTGGATGTTCACTGCTTCTTAAATGTCACATGACCAGAACTGAACTCCTGTGATCTACTCACTAAACCTGTTTCTTTCTTGGTCTTCTTCCATCTCAGTACATAGTAACTGCAGTTCTTCAGGAGTTCAGTTCAGGAAATCCTAAAGTCATTCTTAATGTTTTTGTCTGACATCTCACATCTAGTTTATTAGGACTCATGTAGGCTTTACCTGCAAATAATATCAAGAATCTATTTCTCAACCTAGACACCACTTATGTGCTCATCTAAGTCACCATTATTTCTCTTCTGCATTAATTTAAAAGCCTCCTAATTGTCTTCTCCTTATTTAAATTCTTATCTCCTTCTGTCTACTTTTCAACACAGTAGCCAGGATGATCCTTTTAAAATATGTCAGATCATGTCAGTCCTTTACTCAAAATCCTACAAACGCTTCCCTCTTCTTTCACAGTAAAATCCAAATTTTATAACATAACCTGTAGAGTCCTCAGCAATCCTGATGCTGTTTTGACATCATTTTTCTCTACTTAAGCAGCTTCAGCTTCCCTGACCTCCTCTGTAACACACCACACCTGTTCCATGAGACTGGCCTGGCAGATCGCTCTGTCCTGAATGTTTTTCACCGACTCATATATTCTCAGAGTTCCTCACTAACCCATTCTTCCAAGTCTCAGATATCTCTTTTCAGAGACATCTTCCTAGACCAGTCCATTTAAAATAGATCTATATACAACTTATTTTCTTCTTTTTTTAGAGACGGAGTCTCGCACTATTGCCCAGGCTGGAGTGCAATCGCCCAGTCTTGGTTCACTGCAACCTCTGCCTCCTGGGTTCACACGATTCTCCTGCCTCAGCCTCCCAAGTAACTGGGATTACAGGAGCACACCACCACACCCAGCTAATGTTTGTATTTTGTTTTTTAGTAAACATGGGGTTTCACTCTGTTGGCCAGGTTGGTCTCCAACTTCTGACCTCATGATCCACCTGCCTCGGCCACCCAAAGTGCTGACTGTAATCCCAGCACTTTGGAAGACCACATCTGGCCATATAACTCATTTTTTATCTTCACTACTGTAGAGCACCTGTTACCATCTTACATATTATAAAGAATTTTTGTTACTTGTTTATACTTCACACTTTGTTTCCTGATGTATTATCACCTACACCTGGCAAATAAAAGGTTCTCAAGAGATAATAAAATGAATGAATGAGAGTAATTGCAACAATCACGGGATCTGTCAGGGAGATCATCCGAGAAGAAAGGAAAAACAGGCTCCACAAAGCTAGTTTGAAAGGGCACTAAGTAGGAGTGGGAAAAATAAAGTGTTCTGCTATATTCTTTGTGCTCCAGCTCTTTCAACTTAATAGATACCTAAATATTAAATAGGTATTTAAAATCAGAATGTTGCTCATTGCAATTAAGTTTGATATTAAGATGCATGTATTTGCCTTTACTCTTAAGTAGAATAAATACTGCCTTTATTTCTACTATTTGTTCCTCTATTTTTACTCCCCAAATGTTTTGTTTTCCTTTATTAGTAGTATTTCTTAGATATTATGATTATTTGTTGACATGTCTCCTCCAGGTTTGTTTTTTGGTTTTGTTATATTATTTTAAATAATCTCAGCACCTAACTCAGTACTTGACATATAGGTACTAAAAAATGCATGTCAAATTTGTTCTTAATATTTGATTCAGTAATTCCTTTTATATACACTATGGTATTCACAGGACATGTGGGTCATGGATTTATATCCAAGCAAGTTGTTCTTTAAATGTAAAGTCTACAATTATAGAATTTTAATGCAAAACTCTGGGAATATTGTTTTCATAAGCTCTCTTTGAGAAAAGTTCTAGAGTGCCCTTGTGAATCAAGGATATTTTAGCAAAAACAAAACAAAAAAATCACACACACACACACACACACACACACACACAAAACCAGTAGTAAGCATTGAATATATTTAATGGCAAATCTAAGCAAAAAAAGTGAAGCTAAAAGATTAAAAAATGGAATGTAAGTTTTAAGTGCTCTGAGATGTAGAAATGATTTAAATACTAATAAGAATTGAGGAAAAAGGAGAGCAAATACTGGAAATAACATAAACCAACTGATTATCTACCAGGAAGGACTGGGTTAAAGAATGTCACTTAAACTAACTGAGTAGTGTAAGTTTCAGCACATTTAAGAAAACAAAGGTAGTCATTAAGAAAAGTAATTATATGACAAAGGAGATGAGATAATGGAAGGAAAGAGGATTGGAGCTAATTTTACTGTTTGTCATGAGAAATAACAAATAGATGCAATCTAAAGGGGGAAGGTTTAAGGGTGTTATATTTAAGTATAAAATTAACCACTAAAAAAATGCAAAACTTTCAAAATTTCAGAGGAATTGCAAAAAGAGACAAACAGGCCTCACAGATCCATACACACATGCACATGTATGCATATGCACATGCACATGTATAATTTATATATGTAACTTCACATATACACATTCGCATAAATATTGATATGCATGAATGCTATATTTTGCATGCTATCTGTTATATA
This sequence comes from Alouatta palliata, assembly GCA_004027835.1. Taxonomy (NCBI): domain Eukaryota; kingdom Metazoa; phylum Chordata; class Mammalia; order Primates; family Atelidae; genus Alouatta; species Alouatta palliata. The sequence continues at coordinate 186,785 of PVKV010001686.1, read as the reverse complement.
ACATAAAATTTGAAAGACTCATATATCTTTTTCAATAAGTACAAATGGACTTAACTATTAAAAGATTGTTAATGTGAGTTAAAAAGCAAAATCAACTTCCTGCCCTAGAAGTGATATCCCTAAAGCAAAGGGTTTCAGGATGATGAAACATAAAGAGAGAATGATGGCCCAGGTATGTCAAACAAATACAAACTAAATAAAATAAGGGATAGTGATCTCAATCTCGATGTCGACTCTAAGCCAAAAGCATTGCTGCCTTTGCATAAAAAAGAGAGCAAATAAGAATATATATTTATATTTGTTTGTGTTTATACAAAGAAAGCCTGGGATTTTATAATAGAAACTAATAAATTAGTTTACCTTGGGAGAGGGTGGTTGTGATGCTTAATTTTGTGTGTTTTTTTGTGATAAAACCTCATTTTCGGGTTTGTCTGTGAAAATGTGTCCGGTAAAGATTAGCATTTGAATCAGTAGACTGAGTAAAGATGGCCTTCATCATTGTAACAGAACATCATCCAATCTGCTGAGGGCTGTTGTAGAATAAAAAGGCAGAAGAAGGGCAAATTTACTCTTGATGCTTGAACTGAAACGTCCATGTTCTTTTGCCCTTCGACATTGGTTCTCTTGGTTCTAAGGCATTCAGATTCCGATGGAATTATACAACTTGGTTTATTAGTTCTTCAGCTTACAGAACACAAGTTGTGGGACTTCTCAACTTCCATAATCACATGAGCCAATTCTTATAATAAATCTCATCTATCAGTCTGTCTGTCTATCTATCTATCCATATATCTATCCTATTCTGTTTTACTAGAGAAATTCAACATAATGGTGATGGGGAGGCAGAATAAATGCTCCTTGATGTGAGAACATGATTTCTTACATTTTTGTGTAGTTTTTAGTTTTGAAACATATGTCATTTCAAAAAGTAAAACGTACACAAAAGTTTTAGTCAACTCAGAACTTTCTTATTAAAGTGGCTCAAATTTTAGTCCATCATGTTAAAATTATGAAAATTCAGAAATACTGATTCTCCAAGTATATATCTTCAGTAGTCTACATTGTGTTAACATATTTGAGCAGCAACCTGGCCAAGACAGATGGAGTAAGGAAGCATGTAATAATGTGCTGTATGAATAGTAGTATTTACATTTTGCAAGGTACTTTCACATGTCTTCCCTGTGTTATGTATGTGTTTATTTGCTTTTTTGAATAAATAATAAAGAGAGTAGACATTCTTTTTAGTAAAAAAAAAAAAAAAAAAAAAAAAAAAGGAGTCTTAGAAAAGTAAAGGAACTTCCTTCCCAATGTGGAAGTAGCAGAGGAGATAAGAAATAGAAAAATAAAATTCATTTTGGTTCCTAATTCAGGAATATTTACCGTACTTTGTAGTTAATTTGAAAATAAAAACCTAGGGTCACTCATCCCTGTGATCAGGAATTCTACACTAATTCATTATCTTGAGAGAGAAGATTGTAGCATAGTTACCTGTAGTCTAGAATTAAGTTGAATAACATCCCAGTGTGCTATGACCAAATAATAATGAACAAACAGTAGTTTCCATGTGGGATGGGCTAGATTTGAACCAACAATATGCAATAGTTTCACTAGCACTAACAGCTATCAGGCACTTAATAAAATGAGTATTTCCCCTGCTGATTTTCTTCAGTCATGAAATACTTCCAGATGAACTTCCAAATAAACCATGACTGGTGCATTTCCATTGCTAGCTTTCCCAGAAAGTATGTGAGGAATGATCATCGCTTTCGTGATAGGAAATCATAAATTCATATAATTAAGATTTTTATACTCAAGGCTTGTTCCTTTCCTTGAATATATGAATAATCACTACTTTATATTTTCAAGATATGTATTAAAATCACTAGACGCATATTACAATTTTAGTTATTCATACTAATAGTTATTATATAACTAATTAATAATAGTTAATATATTAGTTATGCATACTTATATTTTAGTTATACTAATATATTAATAGAATATATTAGTATGAATAAAAGAAACTAAAAGATCCAGGTAGAGCTTTAGCTTTTATTAGAGAGCTAATGTAAAATAGCTCTGCATAATTAAGGAACAAAAACATATATGAACACTTCCTATGGTTAGAATTTGGTGAGTAGAAAGACGAAAGAAATGTTTCTTTTCTAAAATTACTTAGCACTCATACATGCAATCTGAAACGTATTTCTGTAATAGATAATTGGGATCTTACCAGATTAGATTATTTCTGGTGCAACATATCTTTCACTTAGGTTTTAATATTTTAACACATTAAATATCTCTTGTTCGTCTCCCCTTAAATATCTTATCAGTCATTTTCATTTCTTCATCTAGTCACTAGAGAAATTTTTTAAAAATCAAGTCCTCCTTTTGGCTGTTATCTAAATTAATGCCATTCATCCTTAATCAATATTGGATATAGTTATAGGAATTCAACAAACAAAATACTATCAAGAACTCAACAAAATGAATATACTCTCAGGAACTTGAACCTAAACACTGAATTGATTTGCAGGGTACATATATGGATAAACAAAACAAAGACTCTACTTTTATGAAGCTTTCAATACTTTAGAAGAACAAGAGAGTATGTTGTTGCTGTTGGAGGGTCTTGTCTGCAAGTTGTCTAGGTTCTTGATGTTTTGAATGAAGAACTGGATAAAAAATACAGCAAAGCAAGAAAAGAATGAAGCAATGAAAGCTGAGATTTATTGAACATGAAAGTACACTCCAAAGGGTGGAAGCCGGCAGGAGCAGCCGCTCAAGGGCCCTGGTTGCAGGATCTTCTGGGGTCCAAATACCCTCTAGAGGTTTTCCACTGGCCACTTGGTATACACCCCATGCAAATGAAGTAGTGGCCTGCAATCAGTCTGATTGGTTGCTTTCCACAACCAATCAGAGGTGGAAGTAAAGTTACAAAGTTACACTCCTATACAAATATCTGATTGTTTGTGAAAGCAACCAGTCACAGGTACTTTTAATTTTCCATCAACTTTGCAGAAAGGGCGGGAGGGCAGGGTTACAAAGGAAGTAGCCTCTGCTCCTTTTGTTACCTAGGTGTGGCATTAAAAAAACTGATTAGATACAAGAGCAATTTAACTGTAGAAGGAGATTAGAGTAAAAGCAAGTTAGGGATTAAAAAAAAAAAAAAAAGATGACTATTTCAGGGTGGGATGTGTCCAAAAAAGAAACAGATGATACCGAATTAGGTAACTGAGTATTTATGTTTGAGTGAAAAGTGATTAGGACTAGATTCCCTGGGTTTGGGGCATCTCAATGACATCTAAAAGGATGATATCACCTAGGAACACAATTTGGAGAAAGAAGAGAGCCAAGGCCTGAATCCCAAGAGACTGAAGCAGTTAGAGGATGTAAAGAAGTTTGTGGAAAAGGTGACTGAGAAGGTAAAGCCAGTGAAGCAGAGGAAAAAAAAAAGGAGAAAAAGGAACCAAGGAAAAAGAAATTTTTTGAGATGGAGGTAACAATCAGTAGCATTGAATTTTACTAAAATATCTGATGAAGACTGAAGAGTGTATGTTGAGTTCAGCAACATAAAAGTTATTGCTGATTTCAGGAAAAGTATTTTCTTGTAACCACTGGTGAAAGGTAAGCAAGATTGGCATAGGTTGAAGAGTAAATTTTCTCCTACAGTGTTCATCAGCTTAAGGAAGGTAGAAAGAAGATAACAGGAGGGTCATCCAGAGTTGGCATTTTACTCATATCAGGGAAGTAGAAGATAGTGGCAAGGAAATTGAAGTTATTTTCAAGGCCCATTTTGTAGTGATAAACCTTGTTATCCAAGCTAAATGAGGAAAGTTAAAAGAAGAAAAGAATGATGGTTAATACAAAGTGCTAGAGTTAACAAATTGAAAGATGAACCATGGTCATTGTGATAATAAGAGTAAGTGAGCCTGAAGAATAAGAAGTGGTAATCAGGATACAGATTTTATGTGATTTCTGATTTCAGCAGTGGTAAGGATTCTAATATGGAGAGTAGGTAACAGAGATAGAGCAAAAAATATTTTTGAAAGAGATGGGTCAAGAATCTGATAGTCCATCCAGCACCCTTTGGTATTGAAGTAATGGGGAATGATTATATGAGAGGAATGAAAAAGAAAATGTAAGACAGATTTCAAGTTTTCAGTTAAATAAAGACAAATTTACAGAAATTTGGTAAGTCATAAGAAGGAGGGCTAGGATAAGTGAGTATGTGTGGTCTTGTCTTTCTCTCCCTCCCTCCTTCTCTCCCTTCCTTTCTTCCTTCCTTCCTCTCCCTTTTTCCTGTTGCTTGTTTTATGTGAATAAGGGAGAGTAGAGTTCTAGAAAGCTACAACGGGGAAAATGAAAAAAACTTGCACCCTCCCTACCCCCTGAGATATGTGCCATGTGAGAGAATAAATGCCTAATAGAGAGAGCCTTTAGGGGAGGACATGTACTCAGGAGGCAGACAGTCAAGCAGGACGTTTAAAGGGTCAGGGAACGATTTCAGAGGACTGAGATTTTGATCAGATGAAAAGATGTATGGAGCAATATGAAAATGAAACTTTAACAAACAAATGACCAGAGAGACTTACAGATTCAGTTTCAACAAATTAGAGATGTAAGATATCATTGTTTCATTTATATTTTCTACTTCTAAAACACATATTGTAAAAGTAGCATATTTCAAGATACTTAGAAAATAATATGATGTTTATATATGTTTTTTAATTGTACTTTAGATTCTGGGATACATGTGCAGATCATGCAGAATTGTTGCATAAGTACATACACGGCAGTGTGGTTTGCTGCCTCCATCCCCCTGTCTATACAGGTATAGAAATAAGAACTAAAACAGATTTACAAGATAAAAACAAGCCCATTCAAAAGTGGGTGAAGGATATGAACAGACACTTCACAAAAGAAGACATACATGAGGCCAACAAACATATGAAAAAATACTCATTATCACTGGTCATTAGAGAAATGCAAATCAAAACTACATTGAGATACCATCTCACACCAGTTAGAATGGCAATCATTAAAAAATCTGGAGATAACAGATACTGGAGAGGATGTGGAGAAAGAGGAACACTTTGACACTATTGGTGGGAGTGTAAATTAGTTCAACCATTGTGGAAGACAGTGTGGCAATTCCTCAAGGACCTAGAAATAGAAATACCATTTGACCCAGCAATCCCATTACTGGGTATATATCCAAAGGATTATAAATCATTCTACTATAAGGACACATGCACACGAATGTTCATTGCAGCACAGTTTACAATAGCAAAGATCTGGAACCAACCCAAATGCCCATCGATGATAGACTGGACAGGGAAAATGTGGCACATATACATCATGGAATATTATGCAGCCATCAAAAAAGATGAGTTCAAGTCCTTTGTAGGGACATGGATGAACTTGGAAACCATCATTCTCAGCAAACTGACACAAGAACAGAAAATCAAACACCGCATATTCTCACTCATAGGCGGGTGTTGAACAATGAGAACACATGGACACAGGGAGGGGAACATCACACACTGGAGTCTGTCGGGGGAAACGGGAGGGACAGCAGGGAGTGGGGAGTTGGGGAGATATAGCATGGGGAGAAATGCCAGATATAGGTGATGGGGAGGAAGGCAGCAAATCACACTGCCATGTGTGTACCTACATAACAATCTTGAATGTTCTTCACATGTATCCCAAAACCTAAAATGCAATAAAAAAAAAATACCTATATCTGGCATTTCTCCCCATGTTATCCCTCCCAAACCTCCCTACCCCCCACTGTCCCTCCCCTTGTCACCCCCAACAGACCCCAATGTATGATGCTCCCCTCCCTGTGTCCATGTGTTCTCATTGTTCAACACCCTCCTATAAGTGAGAACACGTGGTGTTTGATTTTCTGTTCTTGTGTTTGCTGAGAATGATGGTTTCCAGATTCATCTGTGTCCATACAAGGGACACGAACTCATTGTTTTTTATGGCTGCATAGTATTCCAAGCTGTATATGTGCCACATTTTCCTTGTCCAATCTATCATTTATGGGCATTTGGGTTGGTTCCAAGTCTTTGCTGTTGTAAACAGTACCACAATGAACATATGTGTGCATGTGTCTTTATAAAAGAACAATTTATAATCCTTTGGATATATACCCAGTAATGAGATTGCAAGGTCACATGGAATTTCTATTTCTAGGTCCTTGAGGAATCGCCACACTGTCTTCCACAATGGTTGAACTAATTTACACTCCCACCAACTGTGTAAGGGTGTTCCTATTTTTCCACATCCTCTCCAGCATCTGTTGTCTCCTGATTTTTTAATGATCGTCATTCTAACTGTTGTGAGATGGTATCTCAATGTGGTTTTGATTTGCATTTCTCTAATGATCAGTGATGATGAGCATTTTTTCATATGTTTGTTGGCCTCATATGAGGCCAACTTTTGAAAAGTGTCTGTTCATATCCTTCACCCACTTTTGAATGGGGTTGTTTTTTTCTTGTATATCTGTTTTAGTTCTTTGTGGATTCTGGATATTAGCCCTTTGTCAGATCGGTAGATTGCAAACATTTTTTTCCATTCACTCTAAGGATGGTTTCTAATCTTTTTAATGTGCTATTGTATTCAGTTCACTAGTATTTTTCTGAGATTTTTTTTATCTATGTTAATCAGGAATATTAGTCTGTAGTTTTCTTTATTTGTTGTATTCTTGTGTGGTTTTGGTATCAGGAGAGTGCTAGCCTCAAAGAACGAGTTTGGAATAATTTCATCCTCTTCACTTTTTTCAGAGTAGTTTGAGAATTGGTATTAGTTTTTTACGTGTTTGTTATAATTTGGCATTGAAGTCATCAGGTCCTGGGCTTTTTTTTTTTTTTTTTTTTTTTTTTTTTTTTTTTTTTTTTTTTTTTTTTTTTTTTTTTTTTTTTTTTTTTTTTTTTTTTTTTTTTTTTTTTTTTTTTTTTTTTTTTTTTTTTTTTTTTTTTTTGGTGGGGGAATTTTTATTACTGATTCAATCTCGTTACTTTTTATTAGTCTGTTCAAGTTTTCTATTTCTTTTTGATTCAACTTCAATAGGTTGTATGTGTTCAGGAATATACTCATTTCTTGCACGTTTTCAAATTTGTTAGCATATAATTGTTCATAATCACCTCTAAAGATCCTTTATAATTGTTGTAGTATTAGTTGTAGTATTTGTGGTATTAGTTGTAGTATTTCCTTTTTTGCCTCTGATTTTATTCATTTGGGTTTCATCTTCTTTTCCTTAGTTTATCTAATGGTTGGTCAATTTTGTTTATCTTTTTAAAAAACCACCTCTTCATTTTGTTGGTCTTCTAAATTTCTTTTAATCTCTATTTTATTTGTGCTCTGTTTTTCATTATTATTTCTTCTGCTAATTTTAGGCTTAGTTGCTCTTGTTTTATAGTTCCTTGAGATGCAACATTAAGTGGTATAATTCAGATTATCTCCTTTATCAATGTAGATATCTATTACTATAGACTTCCCTTTTAGAACTCTTTTATTCTGTACCACAGGTTTTGGTATGTTGTGTTTCTGTTTTCATTTTTCTTGAGAAACTTTTTAATTTTATTAATTGACCCATTGGTTTTGAAGAAACATACTGTTTAATTTTCATGTATTTGTATAGTTCTTAGTTCTTGAAGTTCCTTCTATTAGTGATTTCTAGTTTTATTTTGTTGTGGTAATAAAAAATCCTTGCTATAATTTTGATTAAAAATGTTTTTATCATTTTATTTTATTTTATTTTTAATTTATTTTACTCTTGGTGCATAGTATATCTGGCATTTCTCCCCATGTTGTCCCTCCCCACCCCCCATTGTCTCTCCCCTACCCCCACAACTGTCCCCACTGTGTGATGCTCCTCTCCCTGAGTCCTCATTGATCAACACCCACCTATGAGTGAGAACATGCGGTGTTTGGCTATCTGTTCTTGGGTCAGTTTGCTGAGAATCATGGTTTCCAGATTCATCCAAGTCCCTACAAAGGACATGAACTCATTGTTTTTTATGCCTGTGTAGTATTCCATGGTGTATATGTACCACATTTTCTTTGTCCAGTCTATCATTGATTGGCATTTTGGTTGGTTCCAGGTCTTTGCTATTGTACACAGGGCTTCAATGAACATACGTGTGCATGTGTCTTTATAGTAGAACGATTTATAGTTCTTTGGGTATATACCCAATAGTGGGATTGCTGGGTCAAATGGAATTCTATTTCTAGATCCTTAAAAAATTTTATTTTTTTTATTATACTTTAAGTTCTGGGGTACATGTGCAGATTGTGCAGGATGGTCACATAGGTGTATACATGCCATGGTGGTTTACCACATCCATCCCTCTGTGATCTACATTAGGTATTTCTCCTAAGGAGGAATAGCAGGGGGTGGGGTGGGAGGGATTTAAAAAATTGTTAAGACTTATTTTGTGGCCTAACAAATGATCTGTTCTTCAGAATGTTCCATGTCTTGTTAAGAATGCATATTCTGCAACTAATAGATGAAATGCTCTGTAAATATCTGTTGGGTCCATTGGGTCTTGAATCTGGTTTAGTTCTGATATTTCTTTGTTGATTTCCTGTCTAGGTGATCTATCCCTTATTGAAAGTGGGTTGTTGAACTCCACTACTATTATTGTATTGCAGTTGATCTCTCCCTTTAGGTCTTTTAATATTTCCTTGATATGTTTAGGTGAGCTCTGAGGTAAGCTGTGTGTATATTTATACTTCATTATATATTCTTACTGTGTTTACCCCTTTATCATTCTATAATGACCTCCTTTTTCTCTTTTTGCAGTTTTTGCTAAAAAAGTCTATTTTATCTGGTATAAGTATAGCCACTCCTGCTCCTTTTTGATTTCTATTTGCTTGGAATATATTTTCCATCCTTTCACCTTCAGTGTATGTGTGTCCCTACAGGTGAAGTGAGCCTCTTGTAGGTAGCAGATAATTAAGTCATTTAAAAAATCCATTCAGCCACTTTGTCTTTTAATTGGTTAATTTAATCCATTTACATTCAAAGTAAGTACTGATAAGCAAAGACACATATTGTCATTTTCTTACATTTTTGCTAGTTGTTTTGTAGATCATTTCTCCCTTTTTTTACTTAATGTCGTCGTTTGTGGTTAAGTGACTTTCTCTAGTAGTATGTTTTGATTCTTCGGCAATCCATAGAGTCAATGCAATCCTTATCAAAATACCAGTGACGTTCTTCACAGAGATAGAAAAAAAATCCTAAAATGTGTATGAAACCACAAAAGACCATGAATAGCCAAAGCAATCTAGAACAAAAAGAATAAAACTGGAGGCATCCCACAATCTAACTTCAAAATGTATTACAAAGGTATAGAAATCAAGACAGCAAGTACTAACATGAAAACAGACACTATACCAATGGAACATAATAGAGAATTCAGAAATAAATTTCACGCATTTACAGCCAACTTTTTTTTTTTTTTGGTACAAAATTTCCAAAAACACACGATGGAGAAAGGTTGGTCTTTTCAGCTGGGAAACTGGATATCCACATGAAGAAGGGTTAAACAAGTCCCCTATCTGATAACATATACAAAAATCAACTCAAAATGGAGTAAATATTATGAGTAAAAGCCCACACTATAAAAATAAGAAGAAAACTTGGGGAAAATGCTTCAGGACATGAGTCTGAACAAGGATTTTTGGACCTCAAAAGCACACACAACAAAAGCAAAATTAGTCAAATGGAATTTTATCAAACTAAAAAGCTCTACACAGCAAATGAAACTCTTAACAGAGTGAAGATACAACCTATAGAATCGGATAAAATATTTGCAAACTATATAACTCACAAAGGTTTACATCCAGAATATATAAGGAACTCAATAATAATAGTAATAATCAAAATAAAGTGATCAAAGTAGACATTTCTCAAAAGAGGCATACAGATGGACAAAAGATAAATGTTAAAATGCTCAGCATCACTAATCACAAGGAAAATTCTAATCAAAATCACTGAGATAGCATCTTACCCCAGGTAGAATGGCTAATCTTAAAAAGACAAAAAATAATAAATGCTGGTGAAGATACGGAGAAAGGAAAACTCATATACACTCTTGGTAGGAATACAAATTAGTATAGTCCTTAAGGACAACAGTATGAATGTTCCTCAAAAAATTAAAAATAGAACTATCATATGATCCAATAATCCCGCTAGTGAGTACATGCTGAAAAGAAATGAGATCAGCATTTCAAAGAGATATTTGTAGTTTCATGTTTATTGCAGCATTATTCACAATAGCCAAGATATGGAATCAGCACAAATGTCCCTCAATGGATTAGAAAATGTTGTATTTATAAACAATGGAATACGATTTGGCATTAAAAAGAGTAAAAGTTCTTTCATTTGCAGCAACAGAAATGATCCAGAGGGTATTATGTTACATGAAGTGAGCCAAGCACAGAAGGGCAAGTATCACATGATGTAGCTCATATGTGGAATTTTAAAGAATTGATCTCATAGAACTATTGAGTAGATACTAGAGGTTAGGGAGAGTAGAGAAATGGATGGGGAAAGGTTGGTTAATAGATACAAAGCTACAGTTAGATAGTAGAAATAAGTTCTGTTGTTCCAGTTCTCAGTAGGGCAACTATAATTAAGAAAAATGGCCGGGTGTGGTGGCTCACGCCTGTAATCCAAGCACTTTGGAGGCCAAGGCAGGCGGATCAACTGAGGTCTGGAGTTCAAGACCTGCCTGACCAACATGGTGAAACCCTGTCTTTATTAAAAAAAAGAAAAAAAATTAAAAAAGAATAATGTGGCCGGGCACGGTGGCTCACGCCTGTAATCCCAGGACTTTGGGAGGCCGAGGCGGGTGCATCACAAGGTTAGGAGATCAAGACTATCCTGGCCAACATGGTTAAACCCTGTCTCTACTAAAATGCACAAAATTAACCGGACATGGTGATGCATGCCTGTAGTCCCAGCTACTCCAGAGGTTAAGGCAGGGAAATCGCTTGAACCCGGGAAGCGGAGATTGCAGTGAGCCGAGATCATGCCAGTGAGCCGAGATCATGCCACTGCACTCCAGCCTAGCTACAGAGCGAGACTCTGACTCAAAAAAAAAAAAAATAATAATAATAATAATACTCTGCGTATTTTTAAATAGCTAGAAGAGACGATTTTGAACGTTCTCACTGAAGAAAAATGATAAATGTGTGAGGTGATTGATATGCTAATTATCCTGATTTAATTAATACAAAATATATGCCTGTATCAAAACATGACATTATATGCCATAAATATGAACAATTTTTCGCTGTTGTTTGCCTTTATTTTGCAATGGCATTTTGCTATGTTTCCTGGGCTAGTCTGGAACTCCTGAGCTCAAGCAATCATCCTGTCTCAGCGTCCTGAGTAGGTGGATTATAGGAATGTGCCACTGTGCTTGGCTGTGCAATTATTACGGATCAATTAAAAACAAAACTTAAAAAAAATTTAACCATATCTTTAATGATGAATATATGTATGTTGCAAGGAATAGCATTTTTTATTTGTTATTTTTCTTTTTATTTTGTCGACCACTACAAACAATGCTTTCATAAATGCTTTGTATAGGTTCTTATATATTGGAGCTTACATGTCTGCAGGATGTATTTCCGAAACTAAAATTACTACTTCAAAGAGAGTGTTTTTTTTTATTTTAATAGACATTGCTAGGTTATTTAATCTAAAATTTGAAGTGATTTGCATTTCCCCCAAAATATGAATACTCGCTTTTCTGTATTTCTGATACTGACTGTGATTGCTTTTATTGTCAAAAGACAAATGTATATGTATATATATGTATATCTTAAGTATACATATACATATATTTAAGATTAACATATGTATATTTAATATATACATATATGTACGTATACGCTTTTGATCTTAAATATACATATGTGTATCTTAAATAAGTATCAGTATATATAATGGGATTTATATTACAATTCCCAACATATGTATATATTATATATTATATGTATATGTATAATATATGCATGTGTATATCTTATATAAGTATATATACATATATGTATAGCTTATGTAAGAATAAGATATAGATATCTTAATCTTATACACATCTTATACTTGAGATATACATATATATGTATATATTATGTTTTGGTGACTGCATTATTCTTTTATTCCACAAATATATCCCATGTTCTTAAGGTACTAGGCATTAAGCATACATTAACAGGCATGATAGAAATAACTAGCCTTCCTAGATTCTAGAAGTTCAAAATGTTAATTTATGATTAATTAAAATATTTATTATTACAAATAATATAACAGAAAAGATATATTGTGCTAAGGAATATTGTCTACTAAGGCTTTCCAGAGGAAGTAATACTTAAACAGAAACCTTATAGATGGGTAGGAATCAGCCAGACAGAGAGGTGGGATCAGTATACTGTTCCCAATAGTAGGTAAATTAAGTGGCAAAACCCAGAAGAAATACAGAACATGCCTAGCACATAGAATAAAAAGTATGGAAGACTCCTAGAATGCACTCTTTTGCCTTTTAAGCCAAGTTAAGAAGCAGTAAGAAATAGTGATAAGAAAATGCTGGAAAGGTTTATTCAGGGGAATGACATGACAAATTTGTCTTGTAGAAGGATCTTTTGGTTTGTACAATACAGAACTGATGGGCTAAAAGTGCAGGCAATTGAAGCAATTCAAGTGAGGGATGCTAGACCCTTGGGCAAAGATAATGGAAGAGGAGAGGGAAAGAAACAATTGGAATTGGTAAAATGAAAAGAGCTTTGTATTTAATTGATGAGTCCAATGAAGCAGAGAGGAGGGATTTGAAGATAGCTCCCAGGTTTCTCATGTAGACAATTGAGTGGATGGTGGTTGTGTTAACTAAGAAAGAATGTACTCTGGCACCTAACCAGGAGTCATGTTTCCAGAGAGGAATAGGTTTAATTTCAAACATGTTGAATTTGAGTGCCTGCCAAATGCACTAGTAGAGCTGTCTAATTGTCAGCAAGGTAGACTGTCTGTAGCTCAGGAATGAGCGCTAAGTTGGAGACGAAAGGTTTTCCATCCTTTGGCTTGTTTCTGGACAATAAATTCTCTGAAACGGTCAAATGGTCATGAACGTTTTTATTGTGTTCAGGGTTCTTGATATTCTTTACAATAATTTTTACAAAAATATATTTTCATTTACATTCCTACTAGTCATGCATTATAACATTTTCACCTCATAATTGTTAGTGAATAAGGTTATTAATATATTTTCTGTTTGAATAAACTAAGTACAAGTTTGTCTTAATTTTCACTTTTTCAGTCTGTAAACAAGATAAATTTAATTTTACTTCCTCTTGGATAAATTGGCTAATCCTGTTTTAGTCTTATTGCCACTTGTGTTTGCCCCTATGCACAATACATTCATTATATTATCATTTGTTGCGTACCTATCGTCATGTATGAGGCAGTTACATAAGAGTTTGGAGCTCAGAATAAAAGCAGTGTCTGAAATATTTTCTGCCTTCTGCTCCTGAAACACAGTAACTAGATGATTAAAATAACGTTCTTAGTGCCATGAGAAAGGTGAGTCCAGGTTGAAATAAAAGTATCTTGAGGAACACCTGATCCAGACTGGGCAGTGGGTGGGACAGAGAAGTAAATCACACCTGAGCTGAGAAGTAAGGGTAACTAACACTTACTTCTTACTTATTAACCCAGGAAAAGTTGGGTTAGGAGGAAGGTTGTAGGAAGTAATAGCTGGAAGACTGACAGAAGAATAAAGAGACTCAGGTACAAAACTTATGTCAATAAGACCAAGGCATTGAGTGTGAAAGAATATAACAATAAAAATAAATCTAGAAAGATGAGCAGAGGTCAGATTATAAGGTTAGCTATGTGGTAAATCTTTATTTCTTCAATATTTTACTTTATATGTCTATTTCAGAAACACTATTTTATACAGAAGCCACATTCATGCCTTCTTTCCATAGAATGGAATTTTCTACAAAGTGTTACAATTTTCTGCTTATTTTAACCCATATGAATGAAGACATTAATGAAATAAAAAAATATATCATTGTTTAAACTATACTCATGAGCAAAAACTTTGAAGTTGGCTTGCATTGTATTTTATTTTCATTTCAGACTTTCTTCAAATCCCGATGCCTGCCTCCCTAGTATGTTCAGTGATTTTTTTTTAATGTTTAAAGCTTGACCGTTTACATGATTAATTGTATCACAGATTTTCATGGCTAATAGAAATTTGGAAATATGGAGTTAGTTATGTAGGCTATTAAAGACTCTGTGAAATAATGTTTAGAAATAGAAATATTAACTTAAATAGAAAATGAATGGATAATTGTTTCTTATACTTTTATTCATTCTTTTTTTATTTCAATAGTTTTGGGATGCAGGTGGTTTTCAGTTACATGGATAAGTTCTTCAGTAGTGATTTCAGAGATTTTGGTGCACCCGTCACCTGAGCACTGTACACTGTGCTCAATACATCGTCTTTTATCCCTCAATCCGCTCCTACCTTTCCCCTGGAGTCCACAAAGTTCATAATATCATTCTTATGCCTTTGGATTCTCATAATTTAGCTCCCACTTATAACTGAAAACATACAATATTTGGTTTTCCATTCCTGAGTTACTTGACTTAGAATAATGGCCTCCAGCTCCATCCAAGTAGCTGCAAAAGACACTATTTTATTCCTTTTATGGCTAAGTGGTAGTCCATGGTGTGTGTGTGTGTGTGTGTGCGTGCACATGTGTGTGTACATACATATATACATACCACATTTTGTTTATCCACTTGTTGGTTGATGGACACTTAGGTTTTTGGTTCAATATTTTTACAATTGTGAATTGTGCTGCTATAAAACGTGTGCTTGTGTCTTTTTCATATAATGACTTACTTTCTTTTGGTTAGATACCTAGTGGTGATATTGCTGGATCAAATGGTAGCTCTGCTTTTAGTTCTTTAAGGAATCTCCATACTGGTTGATATGGTTTGGCTCTGTGTCCCTACCCAAATCTCATCTTGAATTGTAGTCCCCATGTGTCCAGGGAGGGATCTTGTAGGAGGTGATTAGATTATGGGACACTTACCCCCATGCTGTTCTTATGATAATGAGAAAGTTCTCATCAGATCTAATGGTTTAAAAGTGTGGCACTTCCCCTTTGCTCAATCTCTCTCTCCTGCTGCCTTATGAACATGGTGTCTGCTTCCTCTTTGCCTTCTGCCATAATTGTAAGTTTCCTGAGGCCTCCCCAGTCATGCAGAACTGTGAGTGAATTAAACCTCTTTTGTTTATAAATTACCCAGTCTCAGGTAGTATCTTTGTAGCAGTGTGAGAACAGACTAATAAACTGTTTTCCATAGTGGTTGAACTACTTCACATTCCCACCAACAGTATAAAAGTGTTCCCTTTTCATCATGTCTATGCCAACATTATTATTTTTTTACTGTTTAATTATTGCCATTCTTGCAGGAGTAAAGTGGTATCGCATTGTGGTTTCAATTTGCATTTCTCTGATAATTAGTGACATTGAGCAATTTTTCATATGTTTGTTAGCTGTTTGTACGTCTTCTTTTGATAATTGTATATTTATGTCCTTTGCCAAGTCTTGGTCATGAATTCTTTACCTAAGCCAATGTCTAGAAGAGCTTTTCCAATGTTATCTTCTAGAATTTTTATGGTCTCAGGTTTTAGATTTAAATATTGGATTCATCTTGAGTTAATTTTAGTATAAAGTGAGAGATGAGGATCCAGTTTCATTCTTCTGTGGCTTGCCAGTTTTCCCAGCACCATTTATTGAATAGAGTTTCCTTTCCTCAGTTCATGTTTTCATTTGCTTTGTCAAAGATCAGTTGGCTGTAAGTATAGAGCTTTACATCTGGGTTCTCTATTGTGCTCCATAAGTCTATGTGCCTATTTTTATATCAGTACCATGCTGTTTTGGTAACTATTGCCTTGTATAATTTGAACTCAAGTAATGTGGTGTCTTCAGATTTATTCTTTTTTCTTAGTCTTGCTTTGGGTATGTTGGCTCTTTTTTGGTTCCATATGAATTTTAGGATTGTTTTTTCTAGTTCTGTGAAGAATTTTGATATTTTGTTGGGAATTGCATTGAATTTACAGTTTTCTTTGGGCAGTATCATTTTCACAATATTGTGAGTCTCATACTTTTAAACACATTTTAATTTTCCTCTAGTAAGCAATGACCACTTGACTTTTAGATTGTGATTACCCCCCTAGCAGTTTAGTTTGTAGATACCAAATAAGTGGTGAGTGAAAATGAAACAAAAGAAAATGATACCTAAAACCCCACAAAATCTGATTTATAATTAACACAGAAAATTTAGTTATTGTTTTCTATATAATTAGCACCTTTGCTTAGATTCTGCTTAATTTTATTTAGACTCATAAATAATATTAAAATCATTTACTTTAACAGGAATATACACTTTGTTGAATTAAATAGAGGACTAAAATACCTAAAACTTTGAGAGAAGATTATGGTTTAGGACCTTTGATGACCTTGTATTGTCTTTTTAATTTGTAAAGCCAGGCACTTTAAATTAAAAAGCCTATTTCTACATACTGCAAATGCATATTTTGGGGAGGATGTTTGGCAACATTTGTTTATTTAATAATCTATATAAAAATGTGTATTCAAATAGAAGCAAATTTTCCAGAAAATTTTTACGTTTATTTGTTATGCAATCTTCACATATAAATTTAAAAGTGTTTGCAGAAGCTTTTACCTCAGTCATGTTTACTGGTGGATATCGAATACAATCCCACTTAAACTAGACATGAAAAGAATTACTTTTGCTATAAAAATAGAGGTTAAAATTTATAGAATATAGTTGTCTTGGCAAATAAATCAAAGCAATGATTCCTAAATGAATAAACAAAATCAGTAAAAACTACCTATACTTATGCCTACAAATAGACCATTATACCACATTAGACAGGGAGAGAGAACTTTGAAACCGATGGCACATACTGATAAATGAGCATGTGGTATTTGTATAATATTTAAAATCTACTGCAGATGTTTTAGTTTATTGAATCATTAGAACTTTCACTAGAATTGATGAATTGTTGAATACTAGAAATTAACTCATGCACGTACTATCCAAAGTGTTCCTTGAACAAGTATTTCTGAGTTCCTTCGGTATGTTAAATACTCATAGATTCTGAAGGTACAGTGGCAAACATGGCTGACAAAAACATTTGCTCTCAAGAAGAATATATTCTTTCAAGAGGATAAGAGAGTAAGAAAATAAAGAGAAGAACATATAAATAAACATTTCAAATTGAGATAAGTACCTTTTCATAAAGAAAGTAGGATGATAAGATAAAAAGTATTATACGTAGAATAACTTCTCTAAAAAGTTAACGTCTACAAAGAATCTTAAAGAGAAGCAAGAGCCAACTATGGCTATTGTATATCATAGTGGGAAGGTCGCATAGGCAGAAAGAAGTATGAATCTGGTGTTGAGGATTAAAATAACAAAAAACAGAGACATACACTTTAGAGTTACAGTATATAATGCTGCTTAAATTCATGAAAATATAACCAGGAAGAAAATTGGCTAGAGAAGAGAACAAAGTTCAAAACCAAACCCTAAAGCATTCCAGTAATTGGGGTAAGGGAGAGGAAGGTCATCCAATAAAAGACCACGTGACCACAGGGAAGGCAGAAGCTTTAAAAGCAGAGCAACTTCATCATCTCTATTGCTTTTAACAGAAGGTAAAATGAGAAC
This sequence comes from Alouatta palliata, assembly GCA_004027835.1. Classification (NCBI taxonomy): domain Eukaryota; kingdom Metazoa; phylum Chordata; class Mammalia; order Primates; family Atelidae; genus Alouatta; species Alouatta palliata. The sequence goes on along the minus strand of PVKV010001686.1, from coordinate 168,994 downwards.
AGAGAAGTTTCCCTTGGATTGGCAATAAGGAAATATTTACTGATCGTTGGGGTAACATCAGTGGAGACTTGAGAGGAAAACAAAGTTGGAGTAATTTGAAGAGTAAATGAGAGATATACTAGTAGTATATAGAAGACATTTTCAAAAAGGACTTCTTACAGAGAAATAAACCTGTGGAGTAACAGAGGAGAATATAAGCTTAAGAATAACTGCATTGATGATGCAAAAATAGAGGAAATAAAGTTGTTAAGAAAATTAGAGGATATAAGATCTAGTGTCCAAATAGGGAGTTAACTTTAGGGTCATTTATTAATCAAACTAGAAGTAAAAAGAATATATAAATACAAAATATTATATATTTAGTGCTGAAAAATGAGGTGAAATTTGATCACTTTCTCTCAGTAAACAGAAATTTAGGTCACCAGCTGAAAAACAGGTTTTTGGAGGTTTAATGTTACATTATTATTTTGAGTAGTGAGAAAGTAAATTTAATGGTGAGATGTAGAATAATGGCTAGGTAGAATAAAGTCTAGGTGCTCTCTTGAAATCTATGGTCAAGAAAAAAAATTTGGAAATTATAGTTTTCTTATTTTAACTTTATTTGAGGTTCAGAAGTACATACGCAGTTTTGTCACTTAGGTAAACTCAGTCATGGGGGTTTGCTCTGTAAATCATTTTGTTATCCATGTACAAAGCCTAGTACTCTATAGTTATTTTTTTCTGCTCCTCTCCTCTCACTCATCTTCTATCCTCAGATATGCCCCAGTGTCTATTGCTTCCCACTTTGTGTGTTCTCATCCTTAAGCTTCCACTTGTAAGTGAGACTATGCATTGTTTTGTGTTCCTACATTAATTTGCTTAGGATGATGGCCTCCAGCTACATCCATGTTCCTGAAAAGAACATGATCTTGTTCCTTTTTTGTGGGGGTGATCTTGGCTCACTGCAACCTGCTTTATCCAGGTTCAAGCAATTCTGCTTCAGCCTCCCAGGTAGCTGGGACTACAGGCACATGCCACCACACTCAGCTAATTTTTGAATTTTTAGTAGAGACAGGTTTCACCATGTTGGCCATAATGGTCTTGATCTCTTGACCTCATGATCCACCCCCCTTGGCCTCCCTAGGTGCTGAGAATACAGGCATGAGCCACCATGCCTGGCCGATCTTGCTCCTTTTTGTGGCCACATAGTATTCCATGGTGTATATGTACCATATTTTCTTTATCCAGTCTACCATTGATGAGCATTTAGATTGATTCCATGTCTTTGCTACTATGAATAGCACTGCTGTGAAGATATGGGTACATGTGTCTTCATAATAGAATGATTTATATTCCTTTGCATATGTAGTCAGTGATGGGATCGTTGGGTCAAAAACTAGTTCTGTTTTTAGCTGTTTGAGGAATCACCACATTGCTTTCACAACGGTTGAACTAATTTACACTTCAAACAACATTGTGTAACTATCTCCTTTTCTCCTCAACCTTGCCAGCATCTGTCATGTTTTTTAATTTTTAGTAATAACCACTCTGACTGGTGTGAGATGATATCTCATTATAGTTTAGATGTGCATTTCTTAAATGATCAGTTATATTGAGCTTCTTTTCATATGTTTGTTGGTTGCATGTATGTCTTTTGAAAAGCGTCTGTCCATGTCCTTTGCCCACTTTTTAATGGAGTTGTTTAGTTTTTTTCTTGTAAACTTGTTTACATTCATTATAGGCGCTAGATACTAGACCTTTGTCAGATGTGTAATTTGCAAATATTTTCTCCCATTCTGTAAGTTGTCTGTTCACTCTGTTGGTGGTTTCTTTTGCTGTGCAGAAGCTCTTTTGTTTAATTACATCCCAGTTGTCAGCTTTTACTTTTATTGCAATTCCTTTTGGCATCTTCATCATGAATCTTTGCTAGTTTCTATGTCCAGAATTGTGTAGTCTTGGTTGTCTTTGAGGGATTTTAAAGTGTCAGGTTTTACATTTAAATCTTTAATCCATCTTGAGTTGATTTTTGTATATGGCGTAAGAAAGGGGTCCAGTTTCAATTTTCTGCATATGGCTAGCCAGTTATCCCAGCATCATTTATTGAATAGGGAATCCTTTCCCCATTACTTGTTTTTGTCAGCTTTGTCAAAGATCAGATGGTTATAGGTGTGTGGCCTTATTTCTGGGTTTTCTAGTCTGTTCCATTGGTCTATGTGTCTTTGTGTGTGTGTGTGTGTGTGTGTGTGTGTGTGTGTGTGTGTGTGTGTGTGTGTATGTGTGTGTGTGCGCCAATACTATGCTGTTCGGTTACTGTAACCCTGTAATATAGTTTGAAGTTGGATAGTGTGATGCTTCCTGCTTTATTTCTTTTGCTTAGAATTGCCTCAGCTATTTGGTCTCTTTTTTGCTTCGATATGAATTTTATAGTAGTTTTTTCTAGTCCTGTGAAAAATGTCATTTGTAATTTATAGGAATAGCATTGAATCTGTAAATTGCTTTGGGCAGTATGGCTGTTGTAATAATATAACTTATTTCTGTCCATAAGCCTGGAATGTTTTTCTATTTATTTATGTCATCTCTTATTTCTTTGAGCAGTGTTTTTAAATTTTCACTATAGAGAACTTTAACTGGTTAGATGTATTACTAAGTATTTTATTCTTTTTGTGGCAATTGTGAATGGGATTGCATTTCATATTTGGCTCTTGACTTGGCTCATGTTGGTTTATAGGTATGACAGTGATTTTTGTACATTGATTTTGTATTCCAAAACTTTGCTGAAGTTGTTTAACAGTTTAAGAAGCTTTTGTGTTGAGACTATAGGGTTTTCTACATATAGAATTATATCATCTGCAAACAGGGATACTTTCATTCCTCTCTCCTTACTTGGATACCCTTTGTTTTTAACTCTTGCCTGATTTCCCTGGCCAGCATTTCTAATACTGTGTTGAATAGGAGTGGTGAGAGAAGGCATCCTTGTCTTGTTCTGGTTTTCAAGGGGGATTCTCTAACTTTTGCTCATTCTGTTGCCCATGATGTTGGCTGTGGGTTTGTCATAAGTGGCTCTCATTATTTTAAGGTTTGTTTAATACTGAGTTTTTTATGAGTTTTTAATATGAAGGACATTGAGTTTTATCAAAAGCCTATTCTTTATATATTGAGATGAACATGTGGTTTTTGTCTTTAGTCCTGTTTATGTGATGAATCGTGTTTATTGATTTGCATATGTTGAACCAACCTTACATCTCAGGAATAAATCCTACTTGATCATAGTTAATTAACTTTCTGATGTGCTGCTGGATTCAGTTTGCTAGTATTTTGTTGAGGATTTTTGCATCAATATTCATCAAAGATACTGGCCTGAAGTTTTCTTTTCTGTTGCTGTGTGTCTGCCATATTTTGGTATTAGTGTGATGCTGGCCTCATAGAGTGAGTTGTGGAGGAGTCTCTCTTCCTCAGTTTTTTTGAATAGTTTCAGTAGTAATGGTACCAGCTATTCTTTGTACATCTGGTAGAATTCAGCTGTGAATCAGTCTAGTCCTGGACTTTTTTTTGGTTCGTAGTAGGCTATTTATTACTGATGCCATTTAAGAGCTTATTATTGGTCTGTTAAGGGATCTAATTTCCTCCTGGTTCAGTATGAGGAGGGTATATTTGTAAAGGAATTTATCCATTTCTTCTAGAATTTCTAGTTTCTTCCCATAGAGGTGTTCATAGTAGTTTGGTGGTTATTTGTGTTTTTGTGGGGTCAGTGGTAATATCCCCTTTGTCATTTCTAATTGTGTTTATTTGGATCTTTTCTCTTTTCTTCTTTATTAGTCTGGCTAGTGGTCTATCTTACTAATTTTTTTCAAAAAAAAAAAATCCAAACACCTGGCTTTGTTAATCTTTTGAATACTTTCTCATGTCTCAATTTTTCTTCATTTCAGCTCTGATTTTGGTTATTTCTTGGCTTCTAACTTGGAATTGGTTTTCGCTCACTTCTCCAGTTCTTTTCGTTGTGATGTTAGATTGTTAATTTGTGATCTTTCTAACTTTTTGATGTGAGTGTTTAGTTATATACATTTCTGCTTTAACATTGCTGTGATGGTTAATGTTAAATGTCAACTTGATTGGATTGAAAGATGCAAAGCATTGTTTCTGGGTGTTTCTGTGAGGGTGTTGCCAGAGGAGGTTAACATTTGATCCAGTGAACTAGGAGAAAACTCACCCTCAGTGTGGGTGTGCACCAACCAATTTGCTACCAGTGCAGCTAAAAAAAAGCAGACGGAAGAAGGTAGAAAAAGCTGATATACTGAGTCTTTCAGTTTCCATCTTTCTCCTGTGCTGAATGCTTCCTGCCCTTGAATATCAAACTCCAGGTTCTTCGGCTTTGGGACACTTGGACTTACACCAGTTGTTTACCAGGGGTTCTTGTGCCTTTGGCCACAGATTGAAGTCTGTACTGTTGGCTGCCCTACTTTTGAGGCTTTGGGACTTAGACTGAACCACTCCTGGGTTCCTTGCTCCTCAGCTTGCAGATGGCCTATCATGGGATTTCAACTTGTGATCATGTAAACTAATTATTAACAAACTCCCTTTGATATATACATATACATATATCTTATTAGTTCTATCCCTTTAGAGAACCGTAATACAACTGCTTTAGCTGTGTCCCAGAAATTCTAGTCTGTTGTAATTTATTCTCATTAGTTTCAAATAACTCCTTGATTTCTGCCTTAATTTTCTTATGTACCCAAAAGTCATTCAAGAGCAGGTTGTTTAATTTCCATATAATCTCATGGTTTTGAGTGATTTTAATAGTCTTGAATTCTGTTTTTATTGTGTCATGTCCTGAGAGAGTGGTTCATATGATTTTGATTCTTTTGGATTTGCTAAGGATTGTTTGATTGGATGATTGATTTTACAGTATGTGTCATGTGGTGCTGAGAAGAATGTATATTGTGTTGTTTTGGGGTAAAGTGTTCTGTAGATGCCTATCAGGTACATTTAGTCCAATGTTGAATGCAGGTTCTGAATATTTTTGTTAATTTTCTGCCTTGATGATCTAATATTGTCAGTGGGATGTTGAAGTCTTCCACTGTTATTGTGTGGGAGTCTAAATCTCTTTGAAGGTCACTGAGAACTTGCTTTATGAATCAGGGTGCACCTGTATTGGGTGCATGTATATTTAGGATAGTTAGGTCTTCTGGTTGAACTGAATTCGTTACCATTCTGTAATAACTTTGTCTTTTCTGATCTTTGTTGGTTTAAAGTATGTTTTGTCTGAAATTAGGATTTCGATACTGCTTTTATTTGTTTTCCATTTGCTTGATAGATTTGTTTTTCATCTCCTTGAGTCCATGGGTATCATCTCATGTGAGATGGGTTGCTCAAACACAACATAATATTAGGTCTTGGCCTCTTTATTCAGCTTGCTACTTTGTGCCTTTTAATTGAGGTATTTAGCCCATTTACATTCAAGTTCAGTATTCCTATGTATGGATTTGATCCAGTCATCATATAATTGGCTGGTTATTACACTGACTTTGGTTTTTGATTGCTTTATAGTGTCACTGGTCTGTGTACTTAAGTGTGGTTTTGTAATGCCTGGGAACAGTCTTTCCTTTTCATATTTAATGCTTCTTTCAAGAGCTTTTGTAAGGTAGGTCCAGTGGTAACAAATTCCATCAGTATTCGCTTCTCTGAAAAGGATTTAATTTCTTTGTTTGCTTATGAAGCTTGGTTTGGCCAGATATGAAATTCTGGGTTGGAATTTCTTTTCTTTGAGAATGTTGAATTACTCCCCAGTCTCTTCTGGCTTGTATGGTTTCTGCTGAGAAGTGTTGCTGTTAGTCTGATGGGCTTCACCTCGTAGGTTACATGATCTTTCTCTCTAGCTGTATGGTCAAAAATTTAACATGAATCCAGGTAGTAAGGTCTTTTTTCCTCCATTTGTATTTATGTATTGGAGTCCAGGCATAGGTTAGATTGTATTTAGGGTTTAACTTGAGTTGTCAGGTTTTGTCAAGTATATTCAAAGGAGACAGAAGAAAAAGGAGATGAAGATTATATTCAGAACTGTAGTTATCATTATGGACCACTGGCAGGTAGCAGAGTAAGGAATGAAGAGAGAACATTGAGGGGGCAAGAGTTAGTAGACACAATTAGGCCAATAGTTTGTAGATACTGATGAAATTGAAGTTGGAAGAAAAGTATTAAGGACTTGGAAGGGGTGGTACTACTCAGTGAGAATGGATATTTAATCAAAGTCACAATGAAATTTTAAAAATTTAGTCATTTTATTACAAAACAACAGTGATGTTCATCAAACACCAGCCCAGAGATGCACATGTAAGACAGTAAACAGCATACAATGCTGCATAATTTGAATACTACCTTTAACTAAGAAGCTACCTGACTGACTATATATCCAAATGAAGCAACTATCTGGTAAATTAATAAATTACATTTTTATTGCTCTGTGATAATAAAGCAATTTTCAAACAAAATTTTATACACTAGAATCTTTCTTACAGCACAGAGTAACAAAGGAAAAATAGATTTATAGAGCTCTAAATTCATAAGAACATTTCACTCTAAACTTTAAAATCATTTTTTCATAGATTTATAATAGATATATCATGACTCCCCAGACATGAATGACTACATAGCTTCCTGTTACAAATATGCAACTGTATAAGTGACTCAGTCTTTTAGAAAATGTTTGTCTAAATTTAAAGCTACTAACATTGATTTTGGCTATTTGAAAAAGGAGATGTTAGAAATAAATGAGTGAACATTTTCCCCCACTATCTTGAGACTCCTGTCTAATAGGTAATTGCATTATCAACTCCTTTGCTATGCTATTGTGATTTTATTGAATTCAGCCTGCATTTCTGAATACAGCAAAGCATGAGTCGGATATACTCTAAAAACCTGAGAATAAATGTATAACTATATTTCTTTTAGCTGGTACCTTTTTTTTAAGAAAGTAAAAACAGAATATCCAACTGAGGGAAGATCCAAATATTAAAGTCTCTCTTTCCCTGGACCAGTCACACAAGATATTCAAGAAAGTAGAGCTTACAAATTACAAGTGATATAAAAATATTCAAGTATAAGACAAGAAACATTAACCGTGATAAGGAATTTCATATTAACCGCAATGGTAAAAACAGTGTATTCCTCTTCTGGAAAAATATACATGTATATGTGTGTCTGTGTGTGTATGTACACACACATAAGTAATATTACAGAGGGGTGATATGATGGAAAATAGAGGAATGGGTGTGGATGTGTGTTCCTGTAGCCCCTTGTATCAATTTCAATGTGGTTTATGCTTAAAACTGAGTTTAAGAAACTAGGAATTTTAGAACTCTAGGTTCAATTGAGATACAGTTTATCACGGAAAGTACAATGAAATCAGAAGGAAGCAAATTTGTTGAATATGTTTAGAAGAGAGTGGTTATAATGTGCTTTGGTCTAAACCTTTCTTTTTTTCTAATATTCACACTTAAAAGTATAATTTTCCCTCTTTCTACTGCTTTAGCTGCATTCTATGTAGTTCAATATGTTTCTTTTAATTGCATTTCATTCAAAATACTTTCTAATTTATCTTGTGGCTTATTTGATTTTTGGTTATTTAAAAGTATGTGGATTAATTTCTAAATATTTAGAAGCCTTCCTGATATCGTACAGTTCTGAGTTAATTCTCTTGCCATCCCATAACATATTCTATAAGACTTATTTTGAAATACATTAAGACATATAGTTCTGCACATGAATTAGACTGACAAATGTGCCATCAATACATGGAAATAATGTGTATCCTGTGGTTGTTGGGTGTAATGGTCTCTAAATGTCAATTCAATAACGACAGTTAATAGTGTTAATCAAATCTTCTTTATTCTTACTGATATTTTTGTAGTATTTTATCAATTACTTAAAATGTTAAAATACCTCATTTATAGTATAGTTATGTTTATTTCTCCCTGTAGATCTGTCAGTTTTTGTGGTAGGTATCTTAATGCCCTGTGACTAGGTGCATAACCATTTAGGATTGTTATGTCTTCCCATTGAGATTGACCTTTTATTATTATGAAGTGTCTCTTAGTACCTCTGGTAATACTTATTCCCTGGCTTAAGATTTAAATTTACCTGCAAATAAAATATGTAGCAGCTTGCCTTCATTTTGAGGTCTATTTTGATTATTACTAATTTTAACTATGGGTTACATTTTCCTGCTTTTTTTGCATGTCCAGTAATATTTTATTGTATATTGAGTATTGGGGATTATATGTTTTATAGACAGTTTGTATTCTATTACCTTTCTCCAAAGAATGACAATTTTGCTCTGGTTGGCAGTTAAATTAAAGGTAGATCATGCTGAACATGTGAAAGATTTATTTTATGTTTTATTAGCATAATCTGTTTGGAGTTTGCTGTTAGCCTTAAGGATATTCTTATTCCTGTGCTTCATCTTTTCTCTTAAAGACGTCATCTTAATGTTATCCTGGGACTTTACTAGAATGCCCAAGCTGCTTATCAGCCCCCTTATACATAACTGCTTAAACTTCAAACTCTTTCTGTTGTTGTGTAAGTCAGCTGAAATACCTGCTTATTTTTTTTTTTTTTCAGATGACAGATGTTGTTTGCTGGGTTGTTATAGTCTATCCCGTGCTTGTACAATGTAGAGGTTAGTCAAAGTTTGAGATTTCAGGGCTTGCCCCTCTGTTCTTACCACCTGCATGGCATTTTTCTCTTCAATTTCCAGCTGTACTAGCAGCCTTTAAAGCCGTCCTCTGAGATTTCAAGCCAATGAGACTTGGTTTTCTGCTTGAGTTTAAACTGCAGCTTACCACACAGACAGGGACATGCCCCAGGGAAAAAGTCATGTAAACATAGATCTTCTCCCAGTGTAATTTCTTTCTAGATTGAATTGCCTTCAATTCTTCCCTGCCTTTGGGCATTTTCTAGTGCCTTCACTTGGTTAATGTTTTCTTAAATGTTTGGTTCGATTTTTATAGTTGTTCTTACTGGGACAATTAGTCTGATAAAAATTACTCCTCCATTATTGGAGTCAAAACTAGTACCAAAATGGACTTTTACATAGCATAAATTATTTATTTTCATTCATTAAATGTTTACTTATGATCCAATGTTCTAGGAAATGTTCCAGGTATTGGACAAGATAAATATGACTAATTACTTGCTAAAAAAGAGTTTATTCTTCTTTAACAAGAAGAATAGATTCTTCAATATTGGAAGAAACAGATCCCCACAAAATGTCTATGATTCTGCAAGAGAAGTGCAAGGAGAGAAATGTTTCCAAGGGCTGTACTAGCACAACTCAAGGAGCCAGGAACTCTACTTCCTCAAGTTTTCCCAGAGGAAATAATAACTGAATTGGATCTTGAAAGATGTGTCAGGAGTTAATTGCATAAATATATGTGAGGATATAAAAGGTGTGAGGAAGAGAGTTTTAGGCAATGGTGGCATTTACAAAACAAAAAACAATGAAACTGGATGGCTTGTCTTGAAATTGCAGAGAAGATGAATAATAAAAAAGTTTAGTTGTAAAGATGTGATGAGGCCAGATGGTGAATAATGTGTAATATTAATAACAATAAATAATTAAAAACTACCACTAACTTCTTGAGTATTGACTACCCAAGTACTTAAGCTAAGCAGTGAGCATATTATTACTCTATTGATTATAAACACAACCATATACAGTAGATGGTATTCAGACTCCCATTTTTCAGATAAAGATACTGAGGCTAAAACAGGTTGATTTGCACGAGGCTACCCAGTTGGTGACTTTGGAGTTGTGATTCAAACATAGTGTCTCATTTCAGATCTTGCATTTTTTACTATTCCTCTAAAGAGATTGAACATGATCTCATACATAAATATGAAAAAATGAATGATTTAAAAGAGGTTAGTGTCTTGAGATCTAAATTCTAGAAAATCTAGCTTCATGAAAGTATGAGAGATTATAGAGAAAAAAAAAGATAATAGAAGAAAGTTGATTCTAAAGTAAATTCTACACTTAACACATTCCAATTACCTAGCAGTTCATAGCTGTTCCATGGGTTCAAGATTTTCCCTGCTTAATGGTTAAGAGATAAATGAAGGAGTCAACAAGATGGAAGATCAGGCCAGAAAATTCATACATTTTAAAATTTAAAACAATCTTACAACAATTGAGAGTTTTATAACTTTGTCATTATATCTCCCTTTCTCCCAGTGCATTTTGTGAAACACCACCTAATTTAAATTAGGGAACATTCTGGTTAACATAGATGACTAAAGATAACTTCTTTATTCTTAGTTGGTTTCAGATTAGCATTTGGTCTGCTTCTTCCATTATCTTTCTCATCTTTAGTGATCACACATAAAAGATGCATTCAGAGGCAGGCTAAGTGCCAGTCTCCACCACTGGAGGGGTTTGTTGTAAAGCCTCCAATGACTCTATTTTCAGACTGTATTGGCATAGACTCCCAGCATTTTATACAGTAGGAAGAAAATTTAACATGGCATAAAAAAGCCAAATGAAACATTTAGGAAATGTTTTAAGTCATACACTTAGTTTCAGTCTGCTTGCAAGATGTATTGGGTCCTTGTTTCAGTTCATGTAAGTATAAATGCATATGGCATTTTATGTATTTGGCATTCTTTCATTTATTCAGTTCCATCTTTGAATGATTATTTTTAGAATACTTTCTTGGGTAATGGGTGTTTGGACTTTCCACATTCTCAGAAATGAGGTGGATCAGATGACAAAATGGATAAAATAATTGAGGTTAAGAAAAAACTGCCTAAATTTGCTTTTGAGATTCATTTCTTTCTAGCTGTATAGCTTGAACTAATTTCTTAACCTCACTTTAGTTTCTTCATAGAAACATCAAGGATAATAAGAGCAGTATCTTATAAGGTTTTTGCAAGGATTAATTAGATAATAAACGCAAAGAGCTACAAGCATAACAAATGTCCACATATCATTGTTTCTAATGTTTGTCATTTTCTTTAAAATTTACAAAGAGATACTAGGTTTATTATGAATTTATCACTGAGTCTTGGATTTCCCCTGATTTTGTTATTGAAAATTTCTAGTTGCAGGTCCATAAGATCCTATAATTATATCATAAGGATTGTTCTATTTGTCTGAGATCTACTTTTCTCAACAAGAATGAAACTTTTACTAATATAAACTTGCAATTCATATAAAGAAATCATTTCAGATGCGCTCTTGAATGAATTGAGGCAGTAGCTAAGATAAATGTATTTTTCTGCCTTAAAAAAAGTAATTTAAATCTGCTTGTATTTCCTAGGGAAGCCACAACAAATGACCACAAAGTTGGTAGTTTAATGTCAGGTCTGACCCGCAGACCCTGACCCAGCCATGGATGAACGAGTGCACTCAGACCCAGAAATCCAGTGAAAGAGCAGGCTAGGGGACCAGGCCACTTACAGATGCTCAGGTGGGTGCTGTAAAAAGAGTCAGCAGCCATGCCCCACCAGCTGGCCCCACGGGCCTTTATTTAGTACAGATTTAATGAGGAAGGCCTAAAGCAAACACCATTTGTGGGTAATCAACTTTGCTGACCCCAGGAGTAGAGAGCAGTCATACACCTATGAATACTCAAAGGTCAGTCTTAGGACCATATGAGTTAACAAGCTCTTTAGGTAAACTCTCTTACATTCCTTTGTTATCTGCTCTATACTGTTAGTTCAAGGTAAAAGGATTAGGCTGCCTTCAGCCATAAATTCCTCTGAGGCTTTTGCAAAACACTCCTGGCCTTCCAAGAAGGTTTGCGTCCTTTTCCTACAATTTCTCCCACCACCCTGAGTGAACTCCTACGGTTTAAAACAATAGACATTTATTTCCTCATAGTCCAAACTCCAGAAGTCTAAAATCAAGTTGTCACCAGGGTTGATTTTTTTTTCTGAAAGCCCCAAGAATGTCCATTCCATGCCTATGTCCCAGCTTCTGTGGTTGCTGAAAATCCTTCACATTCTTTTGCATGCAGAAGCATCACTCTACTATTTGTCTCCATCTTTCTTCACATCATCCTTTCTCTGTGACCAATATCCATCTTCTTTCTTTCATAAGGACCAGTCATTGGCTTTAGGGCTCACTCCAAATTGAAGATACTCTTATTGTGATATCCTAAACTTAATTATATCTGCAAATACACTATTTCTAAATAAAGTGATATTCATAGTTACCAGGATATTCATAGTACCAGGATAGTTACTAGGACATATACTATTAAAATCACGATTTAACCCACTACACTGCTAACTGCTGCATTTGGGAAATTATTATAAGAATAGAGATGCTCTGACAACACCATAATCATTGACTAGGCACTAAAGATACATAAATTGAATGTAAATTTTATCACTAAGTACAATTAAGTGAAAGAGAAAATAAACTTTATGTAAGAAAAGATTTGCTATTCAATAGAGCTTTTAATAGAACCCTCAATTATCTAGACTGGGGAACTATACAACAGGATAGGTGTTGTTTTCCGCTTGGGAGACAAAATGGAAACATTCAAAGGGAATTTGGAGATAACATTTATTTCAACCTCATTCTTGGTCATGTCTTCGAAACTTGTGTAAGAGAAACAATAATATGTACTGCATTTTGGATTATCTTAATTTGCTCACTTGTTTAATGAACAGAATGTAGATTTTGTGTTCAACAGAACAGAATTTGAATGTTATATAACCATTGGTTAGCTGTATGGTCACAGAAAAGTAAATTAATATGTTGGTGTCTCAGTTTTCTTATCTATAAAGAAGTCATGATAATACCAACTTCCTAGAATTGCTATTAGAATAAAATGAGGAATTGTGTAAAATGGGGCATGACACAGAGAAGTGGCCCATAATGCATAATTCTCCTCTGTGAACTTGGTTATTCAAATGATGCCCAATCTTAACAGCATAGAACAAAACAAAAGCAACTAACAAACAAAAAAAGGGCATTTTTTGTTGACATTTTTCCTATTATCTCTCCCCATGCAACTTGGAATAATAGTTTATGGATGGCTGGGCATAGTGGCTCATGCCTGTAATCCCAGCATTTTGGGAGGCCAAGGTGAACAGATCACAAGGTCAAGAGATTGAGACCATCATGGCCAACATGGTGAAACCATGTCTCTACTAAAATACAAAAAATTAGCTGGGCCTGGTGACATACACCTGTATTCCCAGCTGCTTGGGAGGCTGAGGCAGGAGAATCACTTGCACCCAGGAGGTGGTGGTTGCAGTGAGCCGAGACTGTGCCACTGCACTCTAGCCTGGTGACAGAGTGAGACTGTCTCAGACAAAAAAAGGTTTATGTATGCATTCTATTTAATTTTCAAGTTCCTGTTTGTGTTACATAGGGGATACAGCAACACACACACAAAAGTGTGTTAATTTTTCACAAGTTAGTCCTACCAAAGATCCAATCACATACTAGATACTTACGGTGATCTTTCTTACTGTAAAAAGTAAGATCCAATAAAGCTGCTATGCTCATGGCAATCCACTTTGACTGAATTTGTTTTTGGCATTTTTTATAGATGGAAAACTGAAAAATTATTGGAGTAATCATATTAAGTGACAATCTTAAGGCCTCACAACAACTCTATTATCAAGTTAGTAAAAACATTTGTATATGCTCTTTTTCTATTTATACTGATGGTGTCTGGTGATAGCCTAAGTTCCCAGAAATGTGTGGAGACTGGTTGTCAGGAAGAATGACAAGGAGCCTTTTATTTTGGCAATTTGCAGAAACTCAGGGTGTGGTCCTTAATCTTTTAGGTACAAAATATTGATCTTATTGGTAATCCAGAAATCAATCTCAGGAATGAGAACTTACATGTTTTAACTCAAGAGACATGAAAATACAAGAACAAAAAGACTATTACTGCAAGTTCTCACTCTGGGGGGGTGCTAAAATAATTGAGCTCATAGAGATGGAGAGTAGAAGAGTGGTTTGTAGAGACTAAGAAGGATAGAGGGGAGAGAGAATAGGGATAGTTGATTAACAGATACAGTTACAACTAGACAGGAGTATTACATTCTAGTGTTCTTTAGCTCTGTATATATACATTCCAATATAAAGAAATGAAAAATGTCTGAGGGGATATATATATATATGCTAATTACCCTGATTTGATTATTATATATTACATATATGTATTAAAATATCACCCTGTATCCCACAAATAAGTGCAATTGTAAAAAATAATTATTTAGCAAATATGCTATATACTTTTATAAATATTATGGCAATGTTTATCAAGAAACTTAACCATGCTGGTATCCACTGTGTTATAGGATCTTTATATACATAAGGAAACCAGAGTCCCATACTTATGTATAATCATATCTCTTTATAATTGTACACATGTTTTATTATGAATAGTCATGTTTATCAAATGTTTTTATAGTAAAAAGTTAAAAATACTAAATGTTCAAACATAAGAACAGTATAGCACTTTACAAACTGTGAGCCTCAATCCATGCTGACTCATGGAAAAAAAATTACTAGGTTGCCAAAAACATATTTTTCTAAATAATTTCAATTTATTAATGAGACAGTTGAGGCATCGGGAGACTAAATAAAGTGACTGAGGTTACATAGCTAGCCAGGGGAAGCTGAATTTCTTGACTCAAAAATCCCATGTTCTTTACTAGAACTGGTTACTATCAGAAGCTGACCTGTCATTGGTTTAACCATGCCACATGGTTCCCTATAGGGGAAACTAGAGTCCATGTGTGTAGGAAGATGTATTTGAAATGAATGAGAGAGGAGTTGGCTGTAATGTTAAAGAATGGGCAGAGTTGTCATCATTCTTGTTCTTAATATTTCTTTAAGAGCTTTCTTTTTTCTTTGGGGTATCACAACTATAGTTAAATGAAGCAAATCTGGGCTGAATAGTTTGAATTTTTTAGGTATTGGTCTTGAGAAATTGACATGTCTCTAACATATAATCCAAGTCTTTCATCCCATAAAGTTAGAACTTAAAAGTATCATAAATTTAATTATTTGTCCTAAAAGATATTTTAAGCTGGGCATGGTGGCTCATGCCTGTAATCCCAACACTTTGGGAGGCCAAGGTGGGCAGATCACCCGAGGTCAGGAGTTCAAGACCAGACTGACCAACATGGTGAAACCCCATCTCTACTGAAAACACAAAAATTAGCTGGGTGTGGTGGCAGGCGCCTGTAATCCCAGCTCCTCAGGAGGCTGAGGCAGGAAAATCCTTGAACCTGTGAGGGGAAGGTTGCAGTGAGGTGAGATTGTGCCAGTGCACTCCAGCTTGGGCAAAAGAGCAAAACTCCATCTCAAAAAAAATGTTTAAACCAATAGGAAAATGTAAAGGTAATATTACATTTTTATGAAACCACCACCAAGCTCTGCTATTTATTACAATGTTAAATATATTTAAATGCTTTTCTCAGAAAAAGTTATAATTCATATAAAGGTCTATATTAAGAGTGAACTTTGATTTCAGTACAAAGAAAGCTTGTCTTCTATGTTCTTCATAATCGTTATGTGTATATGTGTGAATATGTGTGAGTGTTTATATTGGAAGAATGATTTGCTTTGCAGATATATTCCCTGAGAGCTAAGCTCCACTCTTTAAAGTTTCTTTTATATACATATAATTGTCTATTTTTGCTAATGAATAGGTATGAAAAACACCAAAATTATCTATATGGCCAACATGTAATCAGAATCTTAATAAAACAATAAAATTGTTGTAGCTGTCTCTAAGCTTTGAAAGAAAAACCAGGAAGAACATACTTCATTAAGATGAAATTACAGATTTTTTTGAATTAAACTTATGTAAAAAAAAAGATACTGATTCGTCTGGGCATGATGGGTCACACCTGTAATCCCAGCACTTTGGGAGGCTAAGGTGGGTGGATCACGAGGTCAGGAGTTCAAGACCAGCCTGGCCAACATGGTGAAACCTCGTCTCTACTGAAAATACAAAAATTAGCTGGGCGTGGTAGCACACATCTCTTATCTCAGCTACTCGGGAGGCTGGAGCAGAAGAATCACTTGAACCTGGTAGGCGGAGGTTGCAGTGAGTCAAGATCATGCCACTGCACTCCAGCCTGGGTGATCAAGCAAGACTCCATCTCAGAAAAAGAAAATATTTATTCATCCGTACCGTTTGATAACATTGTGAACTTCAGTATCTTTTAGCTAAATGGATTGGTTGATTACCTTACAATAATAATTACTGCATTCCTAAATAGTCTAGGTACCATTTGATACAGAAATAAATAAGACATATATCTCCCATCATTAAACTTGCATGAAGAGAAACGTTAAGACCAAATATAATATATCCCAATATATTGTATATTTTTAACCAAGTAAACAAATTGTATCATTTCTGGAATTCATTACTATGCCAAGTTAAATCTGTTCTAGATTAAAGGTTTGGAGTCTTGAGGGGATAATTTTAGATAAAATAGGAAGGCCTCCCTGAAGAGGTAACATTTAAGTAAAAACTGAATTGTTTGATGTAAGAAGCCATTGTACATCTGCGAACGAACATTCTGGAAAGAAAGGATTGCAGGTATGAAGGCCTGGGCAATTCAAAATCTCCTATACTTTCCTCGGTCTCTAAATTCAGCTCATCTTCCCCAGACAACAGCTGCCCTTAATACAAAGAAGATGGAGGTTAGTAAGCAGAAACTTCTCACCTTTCTACTTATCCACAATAAACTTGGCTGTATCTCCACCATCCTTTCAGCCTTTACGCTTTGTTATGGACTGAACTGCGTACCTACAGAATTTATATGTTGAAGTCATAATCCACAGTGCCTCAGGATGTGATAAGACCTTTCAGAAGATAATTAAAGCAATAGGAAATCATATGGGTGGGCCGCATTCAATATAACGAATGTCTTTATACGCGAGGAGATTGGGACACAGACATGCACAGAAAGAAGACTACATGAAGATCAAGGAGAAGATAGCCACCAACAAGCCAATGATAGAGAGCTCATAAGAAACCAGCACTTCCAACACCTTGATATCAGACTCCTTGCCTCCAGAATTGAGAGAAAATAAATTTCTATGGTTTAAACCACCCAGTCTGTGGTATTTGTTATGGCAGCCCTAGCCAACTAATACAGATGCTTCTCAAATGATGATAAGGTTATGTTCCAGTGAACTCATTTTAAATAAAAAAAATATTGTATGTCAAAAATGCAATTAATATACCTAATCTACTGAACATGATAGCTTTGCCTAGCTTACCCTAAACATGCTCAGAATACTTACATTAGCCTACAAATGGGCAAAATCATATAAACAGAAAGCTGATTTTATATTAAAGTGTTGAGTACCGCATGTAACTTACTAAATACTGTGCGGGAAGTGAAAACCAGAATGGTGGTATGGATACTTGAGGTATGGCTTTTACTGAATGCATACTGTTTATGCAGCATTATAAAACTGAAAAATTAAATTGAACCTTTCAAAGTTCAGAACCATACATCTACACTTACACTAGAGGAATTTCTTGTTCCTGAACTAATTCGTACACCATTGCTCTTGATTCCATTTGTTCTTCCCGCTAGGTATAATCTTTCTTTTGCATTTTCTACTTACTCTTTTCTATTTATTTTCTTTTTTTTTTTAATTGCATTTTAGGTTTGGGGGTACATGTGAAGAACATGCAAGATTGTTGCATAGGTACACACATGGCAGTGTGATTTGCTGCCTTCCTCCCCATCACCTATATGTGGTATTTCTCCCCATGCTATCCCTCCCCAACTCCCCACCCCCTGCTGTCCCTCCCCTTTTTCCCCCCGACAGACCCCAGTGTGTGATGCTCCCCTCCCTGTGTCCATGTGTTCTCATTGTTCAACACCCGCCTATGAGTGAGAATATGCGGTGTTTGATTTTCTGTTCTTGTGTCAGTTTTGCAGAGAATGATGGTTTCCAGGTTCATCCATGTCCCTACAAAGGACGCGAACTCATCGTTTTTGATGGCTGCACAATATTCCATGGTGTATATGTGCCACATTTTCCCTGTCCAGTCTATCATCGATGGACATTTGGGTTGGTTCCAGGTCTTTGCTATTGTAAACTGTGCTGCAGTGAACATTCGTGTGCATGTGTCCTTATAGTAGAATGATTTATAATCCTTTGGATATATACCCAGTAATGGGATTGCTGGGTCAAATGGAATTTCTATTTCTAGGTCCTTGAGGGATCGCCACACTGTCTTCCACAATGGTTGAACTAATTTACACTCCCACCAACAGTGTAAAAGCATTCCTATTTCTCCACATCCTCTCCAGCATCTATTGTCTCCAGATTCACTCTTCTAACTATACATACATTCGTGCATGCAGTATTCCCTCCTTATCCATTGGATATATTCTGCAACGCCCCCAATGGATGCCTGAAATATCAAATAGTATTGAACCACATTGCATCAGTTAGAACAAGTTTCTGTTCATGCCTTCTATCCCCAAATTTAAGGCCTTTTCCATCTTAACTAAGCACTTATCACTCACTGTGCCTGTAACTTGTAAAGTTCAAATGAATTTCTTTTTCATTCTTGACAATTTCGAGAATATGAGATTTGTTCTTACCATAGATCTTAGCAACTTCAGCAAACTTTTTTTTTTTTCTTAGTCAATAATTTTTACCTTTTCACTTAAAGGAAGCACTTTATGGCTTCACTTGGGCACATCCAAATAATCAGCATGAATACTATTGTACTTTGGGTTATTATTTAAAAAAACAAGGGTTTCTGGAACACAAGCACTGCAATAGTGTGACAGTTGATCTGATTCCCTAAACAACTCTTAAGTGACTAATGGACAGGAGTGTACACAGCGTGAGTACACTGGCAAAGGGAGGATTCATGCCCCAAAGGAGCAGGATGGAGTGGCCAGAGATTTCATCCTGCTACTCAAAAACCACACACACTTTAAAACTTAGGAATTGTTTGCTTCTGGATTTTTGCATTTAATATATTTCGACTGAGGATGATTGTGAGGTCACTGAAACCCTGGAAAGCAAAACTGCCAACAAGGGGGGACAACGCTATGTGCGTGCAGATGACACATGCATTTGTCATCTTGGCCATCTGAGAGAAAGAAAACCACCACCATGCTGGGGCGCACCTGTAGTCCTAGCCACTTGGGAGGCTGAGGCAGAGGAATCATTTGAACCCTGGAGACAGAGGTTGCGGTGAGCCGAGATCACACCACTGCATTCCAACCCGAAGACAGAGCAAGACTCCGTTTCAAGAAAATCAAAAACAAAACCACCACCACGCATGCAAAAACAATCCCAACATATTCAGCTTCATGCTTTCTTCTATTTTATCTATTTTGATACTTTTCTTCAATTAATTTATTAAAATAGTGGCCTGTACTTCCTCCATCTCCTTCTGAATATTTCATTTGTATTTCAGTCTAACTCAGTCTGGATTCTATCTTCCTCACTATAACATTGTCTTTGCCCTCTCCAAAATGACTAGACATCCATTCGTACCAGTGAGGAAAGGAACTCTGAAAGGTTATGAAACCTGCCCAGAGTCACATAGCTACAAATAACCATGTCAAGTTTTAAACCTAATAAAATTCCAAAGATTTTCTTCTTAAAACATAATTTTAAAGCATGATAAAGCTTATGCTTCAAGAAACCTTCAGCTCAAAGCCATGTACAGGAAGCAATACCAGTCATCAAGGTACAAGGTGGGTCTAATTCAGGACTGAGAAACAGGAGCTGGCTTAAACCCTGGCCTGTATTTCTCGTGAATATGGGAAAGTCCAATTCTGTGAATATAGAGGGTATTTGATACCATCTTTATTTTATTATTTATTTATTTGAGATGGAGTCTTACTCTGTCACCAGGCTGGAGTGCAGTGGCCCAATCTTGGCTCACTGCAACCTCTGCCTCTTGGGTTCAAGCGATTCTCCTGCCTCAGCCTCCCAAGTAGCTGAGACCACAGGTACATGCCATCATACCCAGCTAATTTTTGTGTTTTTAGCAGAGACGGGGTTTCACCATATTGGCCAGGATGATCTTGATCTCTTGACTTCATGATTCGCCCACCTTGACCTACCAAAGTGCTGGGATTACAGTGTGAGCCACCATGCCTGGTCAATGCCATCTTTATAATGTGCTACTAGGCTAACTTGCCACACGCATTAACTTTGAGATCGAAAAAATGGGCCGGCATGGTGGCTCATGCCTGTAATCCTAGCACTGTATGAGGCCGAGGCAGGTGGATCACGAGGTCAGAAGATTGAGACCAACCTGGCTGACCCAGTAAAACCCCGTCTCTACGGAAAATACTAAAATTTAGCTGAGCATGATGGCACACGCCCGTAATCTCAGTTACTTGGGAGGCTTAGTCAGGAGAATCACTTGAACCCAGGAAGGTAGAGGTTGCATTGAGCTGAGATTGTGCCACTGTACTCCAGCCTGGGCAACAGAGGGAGACTCTGTCTCAAAAATAAATAAGTAAAATAAAGAATGCTATGGCATTAGAATATGAATCTGGAGAGATTAAAGAATATTTTAGCCAAAGGAGAAAAAAGTCTGGACTTTAAGGTCATGAAGAATAGTAAATTAAATAGTGCTTAACAAGGGTTTCATGAAGATAATTTTGTCATTTCAAATTAAATGAGACGGAAAATGCTGTATAGTTATTGTGAGAAATTATTGTATAAAGTAGGAACTAATTTTAATAACAATAAATAGCATTCATTGAATGCTTATGATGCGCCAGGTTATGTGCTTGTGCGTTACCTATGTTGTGTTTACCTCTTAAGACAAACCTGGGAAGTAGACAACATGCCTAGGTGATTTTTATCCATAAGTTATATTTTAACAATAAATAAATTAAGGGAAAATATGATAATACATTTTAAAAGTCATAGTATGCTCATGGTTAGGAAGAATCAATATCGTGAAAATGGCCATACTGCCCAAAGTAATTTATAGATTCAATGCTATCTCCATCAAGCTGCCAATGACCTTCCTCACAGAACTGGAAAAATTCACTTTAAACTTCATATGGAACCAAAAGAGAGCCCACATAGCCAAGTCAATTCTAAGCAAAAAGAACAAGGCTGAAGAAATCATGCTACCTGACTTCAAACTATACTACAGGGCTACTGTAATCAAAACAGCATGGTACTGGTACCAAAACAGCGATATAGACAAATGGAACAGAACAGAGACCTCAGAGGCAGCACCACACATCTACAACCATCTGATCTTTGACAAACCTGACAAAAACAAGCGATGGGGAAAGGATTCCCTGTTTAATAAATGATGTTGGGAAAACTGGCTAGCCATGTGCAGAAAGCTGAAACTGGACCCCTTCCTGACACCTTACACTAAAATTAACTCCAGATGGATTAAAGGCTTAAACATAAGACCTAACACCATAAAAACCTCAGAAGAAAAACTAGGCAAAACCATTCAGGACATAGGCATAGGCAAGGACTTCATGACTAAAACACCAAAAGCATTGGCAACAAAAGCCAAAATAGACAAATGGGACCTAATTAAACTTCAGAGCTTCTGTACAGCAGAAGAAACAATCATTAGAGTGAACTGGCAACCAACAGAATGGGAAAAAATTTTTGCAATCTACCCATCTGACAAAGGACTTACATCCAAAATCTACAAAGAACTAAAACAGATTTACAAGGAAGAAACAAACCCATTCAAAAGTAGGCAAAGGAAATGAACAGACACTTGCAAAACAAGACATATATGAGGCCAAGAAACATATGAAGAAACGCTCATCATCACTGGTCATTAGAGAAATGCAAATCAAAACTACATTGAGATACCACCTCTACCATCATTTAGAATGGCAATCATTAAAAAATCTGGAGACAACAGATGCTGGAGAGGATGTGGAGAAAGATATAGGAATATATTTACACTGTTGGTGGGAGACAGTGTGGCAATTCTTCAGGACCTAGAACTAGAAAGTCCATTTGACCCAGCAATCCTATTACTGGGTATAAATCCAAAGGATTATAAATCATTCTATTATGAGGACACATGCACCCATACGTTCATTGCAGCACTGTTTACAATAGCAAAGACTAGGAACCAACCCAAATGTCCATCGATGATAGACTGGACACGGAAAATGTGGCACATATACACCATGGATTACTATGCAGCCATAAAAAACAATGAGTTTGTGTCCTTTGTAGGGACATGGATGAATCTGGAAACCATCATTCTCAGCAAACTGATACAAGAACAGAAAATCAAACACCACATGTTCTTACTCATAGGCGGGTGTTGAACAATGAGAACACATGGACACAGGGAGGGGAGCATTGCACACTGAGGTCTGTAGGGGGGGACTTAGGGGAGGGACAGTGAGAAGTAGAGAGTTGGGGAGGGATGACATGGGGAGAAATGCCAGATATAGGTGATGGGGATGGAGGCAGCAAACCACATTGCCACGTGTGTACCTATGTAACAATCCCGCATGTTCTTTACATGTACCCCAGAACCTAAAATGCAATAAAGTATATATATATATATATTTTTAAAATATTTACAATAAAAGAAAAAGAAAAGTTATTAGTAAATATTAAAATTAGTCAAGCGTAACTATTCACAATAGCAAAGACAGGGTATCAAACAACGTGTTCATCAACAGAGGATTGGATAAAGAAAATGTGAGATACATATATGATGGAATTCTACTCAGCCATGAAATAGAATGGAAGTATGTATTTTGCCATAACATGAATGGAACTGGAGACTGTTATCCAGGTTAAATAACTCAAAACCAGAAAATGAAATGCCACGTTCTCACGTATAAGCAGGTGCTAAACAGTAGGTACACAGTATCACACAAAGTGGAATAATAGACACTGGAGACTACAAAAGGTGGGATGGTGAGAGGAAAATGAGGCTTGAGGAATTACCTATTGGGTACAGTGTTCACTGCTGGAGCAATAGGTACGCTAAAAGCCCAGACTTCCTGACTGTGTAATATATGCATGTAAGAAATCTGCACTTGTAACTTCTACACGTATAAGAATTAAAACATTTTTAAAAAATACAAAAATTGGCCAAAAATAAGCAAAAAAGGAAGTCGTAAAAAAAAAACTTTGTTGGGACATCAAATCTTCCATTGCTCATTGAAATTGTACTTTTCTGATAAATTTACTGTGAGAAACTTTATCAAATCACAGTAAAAATTGATTTTTTTATCCCATACATCAATTGTAATGATGTAATGTATTTTTGTTGTTTTGAGCCTTAGAGGAAGTATGATTTTATTAATCTTTTTTGTCTTTAATTAAAGGTATTAAACCACTAATAAATGAGTGTCAGGCAATTTGGCGAGAGAGGTAGTGTAGTCATGTGTATTATGCAACTGTATTACATATGAAAGTTAAGAGGGTAAGTACCTGAATTAAAACAACCAAAATTTTGAACTCCTTTATGAGAAATAAGCAATTTTAAGTAAAAACCCAGAAACTTGCATTTTAGGTCACCAAAAGGAAAAATGGGTTTTATCAGACAGTTTATAGCTTGCCATGGCAGCAACCAAGTAATTATATTAGGGTAGAGAAGTAGATATAATGTAACAGGAGTTCAAATGGGACTTTTGACAGTCTATCATACAAAAAGTTAATGAGGGAAATGCTAGACTTCAGTCTAAATGCCAGCCTAGCTAGAAAACTGATCGTAGCCTAAAATATGTAGGATAGCAGTAAATTGTAGCAAATCTTCATGGAGAGGTGACAAATAGAGTCCTTCAGGACTGATTGCCAGGCCCGTTACTTTTTTAGCACACTGTATAAGTTATGGTGTCTGAATTAGCTGATAACACTAAGGAGCCAATTTTCTCTTTTGGAGAAGAAATTATTGGTTAGAACACTTCAGTTGCTCTGATTTTTTTTAAAGTAGTGACTATTTGGACTAATTTTATGAAATTTCACATGTTTTAGGCTTGGCTGAGAGAGACTTTAAAGTTCATACCTATAAAATATATACTGATTCACTACTACTGGTAATTGTGCATGAATATCTAATACATTCTGATTGGCTAATAAACATGTATCGATTACTATGTATGAGACCTTCTCTGTGTTATGAAAATAAATTTTAAAAAATTCTTAATTCTTCTCTCAACTATGGGAGGCATTTTAATGCTAGAAAAAATTTAATACCTTTTTGTAAGGATGCACAAACTAAGGATTACAAGAGCTCAGAGAAGGGGAACCTATCTAGTCCAGAGTTCACAGGAGTCTTCCTAATAGAAGTAATATTGGCCTGATCTTGATGTATATGTGAAAGGCCTTGGAGAATAGAAGCAGTGAAAATGCAGATGAGGTCACCATATATGTAAAAGCACGGAGGTAAGGGAGAATATCACTCACTCAGGGTGTTACAGTAAATAATCCAGAATCCAGGGTGTGTAGTAAATTATTTGCAAAAATGGCTTTAAGTGTTCTCCACCCTAGATCCATGAAATTAACATTACTTTTTAGATATTCCCTTCAAGAGGTTGAGTCTGTTTATTCACCCCTTGAATCAGGAGTGAGTTGGTAACTTACTTGGCCAACAGAATGTGGCAGAAGAAAGGTGCTGTTTCTGAGCGTAGACATAAAAGATCTTGATGCTTCTCTTTACCCACCTGGAAACCTGCCCAGCCACTGGGTGAACAAGTATGAGTTGAGCTGCTGGAGAATGAAAAACCATGTGGAATAAAGACAACCATTCCAGCTGAGGCCATCCCCAAACAACCACCTCCAAGCCAATCTGGCGGCTGATCATAGATGTATAAGTGAACCCCACTGAGACCAGAAAAACTACTGAGCTGAACCCACTCCAAATCACCAAACTGAGTGATATAAATCATTGTTGCATAAGTCACAAAGTTTGGGTTAATATGTTACGCAGCAAAACAAACTGATACAGTAAAATACAATGTCAAACAGAAGAGCAGGAAAAAGATTATGCTATATCTTTTAGGCTTTATGTTGAAGGCAATAAGATCTGCTCCGAAATTTCAAGCTTTGGTTCTTTCCTTCTATATTGATAGTTTCCAAAAACTCTAAATGTATCCTGCAAGTATATTAAAATGGTACCAACTATAATAACTTGTTTGTAGGTATCTAGAAGAAAAAACATATTATGTTTCATGGTCAAAATAGTTATATTTGTCTAATCTCCAGGATGGGTTCAGCTGTGTGGGAAAAATGTAATTCTACCTCCTGTAAATCCACCCAGGAAAGTGTATTCTGGGGAAGGAAGAATACTCCTGTTGAAATGGCATTCCGTAGTCGTTCTTTTGTTTTATGAATGATACTGCAGCCAAGAATTCCTTCATCTACCTTAGTTTTGTCCACCTATCTTTTTTTCTGCTTCTTTATTTTGATCTACATGTTCCTAGTCATCTTATACTTAGCCTGAAAATTATAAGTTGTCATATAGAAGTTGTTTGGCTGATGCATGATGATGTGTGTCCTTTAAAGTGTATGCTGCAGCTGCTTTTGACTGAAGCGTGTGACGTAGTCACCAGGAAGCGATGCATACACAAGGTTGAATGAGTAACCCCCAATTTACAAAGCAAATATTATGCCAGTCTTGCATTCTCACTCTTGGGGAAATGCTCGTCTTCCAATAGCATAATTGAATGTCACATCATTTGAAGGTAGAATCAAGGTGAGACTTGAGGAGAAAAAAATGCTGCTTTTTGTCTTTTGAGATTTTTCCTTTTCTTCCGGGAATAGGGAAGACCACAAACATTTATCACGTCTCCCCATAGGCTAGTTCCCCATTTTAGAGGTATATGGGTGTCATGGTGGGTATGTCAGTATAAAGATGATCTTGCGTCATTTGCACCTAAATAGTTATTAGTCTTGACACTTGACATCAGTGTTTATGATTAAATAATCAGCCGTGGCTGGGTGTGCAGTGGCTCACGCCTGTAATCCCAGTACTTTGGGAGGCTGAGGCAGGTGAATCACGAGGTCAGGAGTTTGAGACCAGCCTGGCCAATGTGATGATACCCCGTCTCTACTAAAAAATACAAGAATTAGCTGGGCATGGTGACATGCGCCTGTAGTCCCAGCTGCTCGGGAGGCTGAGGCAGGAGAATTGCTTGAATCTGGGAGGCAGAGGTTGCAGTGAGGAAAGATCGCACCACTGCACTCCAGCCCTGGGTGACATAAGAATAATAATAACAACAATTATCATCATCAGCCGCTTTCCACTGACCCTCTATCTCCTGCCCAGCATGCTAGTGTTAAGATGGATTCAAGAGAACATAAACCCCTGACTTCAAGGTGCACATGGTCAGGCAAGGCTAACCCACCTGAGGGAACATTAGAGAACAGCACATTTCTAATGTATTTTATTTAAAGTATAGTAAACTACATTTAAACACAATGCTACTAAGTGAGCCGATTCTGTAATTTCAGAAGCTTACTTCAATGGACTGGTCCGTCATATTTCACACTTGTCCTCTTCTGTCTGCTGTAATTACTTGGATGACAATAATACTATTGTTGAGAAATTATTCCCCTTCCGAGGTATTTTTTCTTTATGAAAGGGATGGCAGGAAACCATTAGAAGCTGGTTTCCCCAGCAACCGTGTTTCATGTATAGATTCTGAATCTGTCTTCCATCTCCCCTCTGACGAAGAGGTGTGCAAAGTTCATCAATGGCAAAGTCAATTGGGTTCTCGTGCTCTGTTCAAAATATCTCCTCTCCTCAGGGATTCATCAAGTTCCTGTCAAGAGCCACTTAGGGCAGCAAGACATCTTTAGATGTTTTCTTCCTAAGGAGGGATAATGTGTATGTGACCAAAAGGTGGTGTTTACACAACAGGGGGCAGTGTACAAAATTGCCAAGCAGGTAACATTCGTCTGTCTTCTTCACTTCCCCTTTCTGAAGCTTCATCCTTGCCCTCTGGATGCCTGGCGAGTGTTCCAGCTGTTCTCTTTCAGGGAGAGGCTGCTCCCCGAGGGGCCCATCCTGATCTGCCTGCTGTGCAAATACTTATGGATTTTTCAGTTTCTTCTCCTTCCTATCCAAACTTGTCTCATAGCAAGCCCATTCTCATTAGGTCTGTTTTATATTAGAAAGTGAGAGATCAGCTTGCGTTAAGTTAGCAGTAGGTTTTCATGAGACCCCTTCCCTCCTCACCCATGACATAACACAATATACATCAACAGGGGCTCTAGGAGTACAGATATCTAACCTGAAAATAGAAAATTTCAACCATGATGTGGAATAAATTGGTATCTTAAGCAACCAATAAACTCTTTTGAAGGCTTCTCTTTGTCACAGTAAAAAATTTATTCTTTTCTATTTCAGAATTCTTGAGAATCAAGTACATTTGACTGTATTTGAAGAAAACGTAAAAATCCTGGAATTCCAGCTAGTTGCCTCACCCCTTCTCTGTTCCTGTGCCAGCAGCAAAACTTTGAACATACCTTCATTCAAACTTTTATCCTAGTAAAACAAAAGCACATTATGTTTTTAAAATTTATTTTTTTGTGTGCTTTAAAGGAGAAAAAAGTGTGTGTGTGTGTGTGTGTGTGTGTGTGTGTATGAGTGTATGCGTGTGTGAGTGTGGGTGAGTTTCTCTGTGTCTGTCTGTGTGTGTTGTGGGACCGTTCTCTGGGTGGCCTTGGGCTGACCCATTTCTGTCCCCCTTTTCATTTGCAGTTCTCAAGAAAAACTATAGCATGTTTTGATATTATATCCTGAGATAAGGAAGGGACTGGCTCTCTCTGCCCTAGAAACTTCAACACTTTTGCCCAGCATTTTATGTTGTCCCTGAGGTCCCTTCAGGGTTCCTCCGCTGTGGTGAGTGTGGCATGCATAGTGGAAACTCTATCTGCTCCCGGCAACTCTCCTGAGCCTAGGGGAACTGACTCGCAATGAGTCCTGGGTTTCTGCTGCCCTTTGCTGCCTATCTGTAGGTAATACATCCACTTCCTGTAACTTACATGCATGAGTGTTCTATCTCACCAGCCTCGGGCAAGTTGACAACCAGTGCATAATGAACGGGCTTCACACACATGTGTGTTTGTTATTGTGTTTACGAGTGGCTTGTGTTAGCTTTCTATTGCAGTATAACAAATGTATCACACATTTAGAGGCTTGAAACAATACCTATTTAAAATTTCTCTAAGTCCAAAGTCCAGGCAGGGCTCAGTTGGGTTCTTTGCTTATCATCCCAGAAAGTTGATATCAAGGTGTTAATCATGGCTGCATTTTCACCTGAGGGTCAAAGTCCTCTTCTAAGGCCATTCAAGTTGTTGACAGAAATCATTTCCCTTTGATTGTAGGACCAAGACCCCAGTTGTCTTGCCTACTATTGACCAGGGGCTGCTCTGAGTTTCTAGAATCTGCCTGGTATTCCCTGCCGTGTGGCTTTCTCCACAATATGGCCATTTGCTCCTTTAAGGCTAGCAAGAGAATGTCCCTGTTGCTTTGAATTGCTGGCCTCTCCTTTCTCTTACTTCTTGATCCTCATTGAAAAGGGCCTATCTGACTAGGTTAGGCCCAGTCACTCTCAAAGGGTAAGAGTACATAGGATGTACGCGCCTGTGTTGGAAATTTGGTAAGCTTTCTTAAAATTCTGCTAACCGCAGAGCTTGTCTTGGTTGTCTTCTAAATAGTTAGCAAAGGAATGGGAAATTAAGTGAGTAAATGTAATAAGAAGAGAAGATAGGTATCTAGTCTGAGGCTCTAGCAGCACTTGGCCTTTTTCTGAAGACAGTGCTGTCCAATAGAACTTTCTGCAATGACACAAATGTTCTCCACCTTCTATGTCCAATATAGTAACCAGGAGGTCCATGCATCTATGAAAAATAAGAAATGTGACAAGCAAACTAAACTCATCTTTGAATTTTTACTTTTAAGTAATTTAAATTTATATAGCCTTATGACTCTAGAGGCTACCACGTTACAGAACATAGCTAGAGACCAATATATAACTTCAGCCCTTCTTCACCTTCCTCAGGTACAGTCACTTCCCTCATGCTGAAATACTGTGTTTCGTATTTATATCCTGCCTTTATTAACCACTTGTGCCTGGGGTTTCAGTTTAATCCCAGTTCCTATCTTCAAATCTATCTCTAACTTCTGCCTCTAACTTTCTGCCAAATTCACAGTTTTAGATATTGACCCATTTTCTATATAAATTCATACTTGAAAAAAGTTCTAACATTAGTCTCATTCCTCAATCAAAGTAGAAATCCTTTCTTATCACTGCCTTTGTCACATACACGAACACCAAAATAGTTACTGTTATCCTTACTGAATGGTTACTGTCTATGCAAGGCACTGAAGTGGGTGCTTCACTGTATATTCAATCTTCACAACAACTCATGTCGCATTATTATTCCTGTTTCACAGGTGAAGAAACCTAGTCTTGGAGAAGTTAAATAGTTTCCTAAAATCTCACAATTGTTTAATGATAAAATAGAAATCAAATTCAAGCTCATTGTCTATAGTCACCCTTGATTTTATCTTTAAAACTCCATTACCTTTTCTAGCAAATGTTCTTGCAAAGTTCAATCAAGCTGTTTCTAGTATTAGTAGCGTCACTGAGCCCATAACTTTGAGAGACAATGCATGCTATTTACTGGAAGCTTTAAGAACACTTTGGTTTTTCCATGGTCTTTCAGTGGTTCTTCATGAAACAAGTAGCTAAGTCACCCGCTTATCTGGGTTTTCTCCCTTAGATTTGATCCAGGGTTTAAGTGTTGTTCCATAAACCAGGATTATAAAAATGATCCATGCTTTTATCTTGAAATCAAATATTTCTCCCAATTGATTATTGTCAGTTTATCTCTTAAACTGTTCTAACCAAATGCCCTTAGGCTGTAAGGTAGAGATTAATAGCCAAGATTTGGTATAAGGTCAGATGTAAGTTTAATTGTCAGCTGTACATCTTACAAGTTGTGTGACCTTCCATTTCTCCATGCCTCTTTCTTATCTGTAAAACTAGATAAAAATATTGACATCAAAAAATTGTTTCAAAGAGGAAATAAAAGGTTAGTGAAGCACCTGGCAGAAAGTCCAGCACCTAGCAAGGACTTAATAATAGGTAGCAGCTACTCTTATTATAGTCTTGTATTATAACTGGGGATAGCTTTTCATGTTCCTACCCAACCCAGATTTTTCCACTTTTGACACAGAATAACTGTTTCAGTGATTCTTCTGGCAACTAGTGGTTAAATCGTTCACTTCCTTGATTTTTCTTCTCTGGATTTGATCCAGGTATTAAGAATTGTTCCACAAATGGTGGACTCTAAAAATGAATCTGTTTTATGAATTTTTATAAATTCCCAAGACTCATATCTTTGTGCCGTGTTTGAAGCTAAATCAGATGAGTAAGGTTGTCCCTGCAGTCAGATCAGTGAGAACTGCGTAAGTTTTTATGGAAAACATTAAAAAAATGCTGTTAGTGATAGAGAAGTAAAAATGAGATCCTGACATAATGCATCAATGTCACTTTTAGCGGAGAGGGTTTGAGTGTGCATATTTCTAGATCAGCACAACATTAAAAATGTGAGGTCACTTCTTCAAAAAGCAAGAAAAATGAAAGGTATTCAAATGTAAAGCTTTTTCTTCTGCTGCTGCAGTTTCTTTCTTGATTTTCCAGGGGTTACATTTGCTATTTAGTGTTTTTCTAAATTAAGAAAAAATAGCCTTTAAAATTTTAGCATAGCTTTTATTGTTTATATTTGTAGTGTACATTGCAAATTTTAAATGCAAAAGGAAGAGCATTTAACTCATATCCAGAATAACCAAAATTACATAATTCATATTTAGTAGCTCATATGCACATATTTATTTTGTTCTTACTAAAACAGTAGAAATATTACACAAACCTGACTCAAATGTTTTTAGCTCCTTGAAATGTGCACTGTCTACTAACATGCTTTACCTTTATCTTGCTAAGTAACAAAGGACTGAAAAAAAAAAGGATCAACGAGTTGGCTATCTTTCCTTTTCCTTCTATGGCATTAGTTTCGACTTTGGTGTTTGGTTAGTATAGGAATATCATAAATAAGAGAAATATAACAGGGT
Source organism: Alouatta palliata (assembly GCA_004027835.1). Taxonomy (NCBI): domain Eukaryota; kingdom Metazoa; phylum Chordata; class Mammalia; order Primates; family Atelidae; genus Alouatta; species Alouatta palliata. The sequence continues at coordinate 137,930 of PVKV010001686.1, read as the reverse complement.
TCATTGGTCTATTCTGTTTCTTAGAATGTCATTGCCTTCTCCCTGTGTTTGAAGCAAGCCCTGGTTGAAAAGGAAAACATGGCATCTCAAGGCTGTTAGCACACTTACGTCATTGAAGAACTAACTCACTCACTTGTACTTGCTTTGCAGTTCACTGAATTTTCATGCGTGGTGGGTCCACTGGAATTAGAATCTCTCAGGACACCGTCAACACTGTAAGCTTATATGGCAGCAGAGCCTGATGTGTACATATGGTGCTTATCTTCTTTGTTCTGTATATGTCCCACTGTTCCATAAGAGTTGGCTTTACATAATACAGTTCAAAGAAAGATGATTAAGAAAGTTAACACAGCAACAAGGCAGCATTAAGTCACGTGTGGGGAGTTTCTGCACATGAGCCCTGCAGGACTGTAGGTTACACATCCATGAAGCCAGCCCTCATGAGATAGAGACTGAATTTTGGTAAATTTAAATTTTGACTTAATTTAAAACTTATTTGAAAAGGTCTCAGTGTGCTACAAAGAATTTACATTTGCTCTTTACTCAGATTTATTAATATTGTTTTCATTTGTTACATAATTCTCTTACTTTCCCTGTCTGTGTTGTATTTTTCCCCTGAATCATATGAGAGTAAATGTCAGATAATGTAATTCATTGTCTGTTTTTTAAGAAAAACAACAATGTTATTTTAAGGAAAAATAACATTGTTTCATACTTGCTATGGTTTGAATGTTTTTGTCCCCTCCAAACCTCACATTGAAACATAATCCTGAATGCAACAGTATTGAAAGATTAGACCTAATGGGAAGATTTTAGATCACAAAGACTCTGCCTTCATTAATAGACTAATGCTGCTATAATAAAAGGCTGTAGGGAGTCAGTCCACTCTCTTTAACTCTTCTGCCATGTAAGGACCCGACCTTTATTTCTTCTTTTCTATCTTCCTTCATGTAAAGACACAGAAAGAAGACCCTCAGCAGACACAGGATGCCAGTGCTTTGATTTTGGACTTCCCAGCCTCCAGGAACATGAGACAATAAATTTCTGTTAATTATAAAATTACTCATTATTTTTTATTTTGTCATAGTGGCACAAAATGAGCTATGCAGGGAATTGGTACCAGGAGTGGGGCATTGCTAACAAATACCTGACAATGTGAAAGCAGTTTTAGAACTTGGTAATGAGTAGAAGCTGAAAGAATATGAAGCAGCAGGCTTTAAAAGTGCTATATTTCTGTGAGCTGAGCATTAAGGGAAATGCTAGTGAGAGATGAAAGGAAGATAAAAGCTGTTCATAGTCATGAACAGAATGTTAACAGAAATATGGAAAGTAAAGGCTACACTGAAGAAGTCTCAGAAGGAAATGTGGAATAAGATATTGGAAACTGGAGGAAAGGCAATGGCTTTTCTAAATTTGTTAGAATAAGTTTTTCACTTATCCTAAAGTGGCAAAGAACTTGGCTCAATTGTATCCATGCCCTAGGGCTTTATGGAAGGCAGAATTTAAGAGCCATGAACTAAGATATATGCCTGAAGAAATCTGTAAGCTGCAAAACATTGAGGGAGTTTCGTTGCTTCTCTTAACTGTATATAGTAAAATACAAAAGAGATAAGTGACTTAAAATTTACAATCAAAGAGTGGAAGAATGTTGAGATTTGGAAAAACCCCAACTTGGCCATGTAAATAATAAAATGTCCTGTTTAGGAGGAAAAAAATCCAGAGATGTGGCGAAAGGACTGTTTGATAAGAAGACTAGTATAGATAGAAGGAAGCCAGGTGCCATTCATCAAGACAAATGGGGAGTGACCCTGCAGGCATTTCAGAGTGGCAAAGGTCTACTCCCATTATAGGCCCAGAACACCAGGGCCTTAAGGGCAGATAGGTTTTGAGGGAAAGATCCTTTATGCCCATGGGACCTCAGTGCTCACTGCCCAAAGCCACCTCTGGCCTCCTCTTCCCTCATTTTGATGCTGTATTCCCCAGCCACACCAGCTGTGGTTCAAGCAGGCCCAGATGTGACTCTAGCCACCACTTTAGACATACAAGCCATAAACCTTAGTGGCATTCATGAGATGCTAGTTTTATAATCATGTGGAATGCATGGCAATTGGAGACACGGTTTTCTCCATCTAGATTTAATGAATGCTGCAGAGATTGGCCACGGGGGCAGTGTCACCCCAGAGAGTCCTGCCAGGGCAATGCTTAATGAAGCCATGTGAATGGAGCCACCTTAAAGACCCAGAACTGCAGAGCCACCAGGGTGCAATACCAGCCTGGGAGAGCTGCAGGCCTGAGTCCAACCTGTGACAGTTGCTGTGTGGGCTGAGCCCAGCAAAGTCACAGGGGCTGGGACCAGGAGTAGGGTATGGCTCACAATTGCCATGTCATTTTAACAGTAGTTTTCAGGGATTATTGAGGCCTTAGGGGCCCAACTCCTTCCCCAGAGTGTTTGGATGGTATAACATGGAGTCAAAGAAGATTATTCTCAAGCCTTAGAATTCAGTGTTCACCCTATTGTGCTATGAACATACTTGGGACCTGTTACTACTTTCTTTTTGCGTATTTCTACCTTTTAAAATAAATGCATTTTGCATGGTAGAAGGAAATAAATTTGAAGGGTCAGAACAGAATGCTTTGGGATGAATTGATCCTTCAGAATTTATGTGTTGAAAATGTAATCCCCCATGAGACAGTATTGGGATGTAGAATCTAATGAGAGGTGTTTAGGTCATGAGGACTCTGCTTTTATAAATAGATGAATATCATTATAGAAAGGGCATATAGGACTAGGCTCATTCTCTTACATTCAAATAGGCCCTCACCAGATGTTTGTGCCTTGATCTTGGACTTCCCAGGCTCTAGAACTGTGAACCAACAAATTTCTGTTTATTATAAATTACCCACTCTTAGGCATTCTGTTAGAGCAGCACCAAATAGATTAAGACTATAATCACAGTACAGTTATTAAAATCAGAAACATTTCACACAGATTACATATCTCATTTGTAATCTATAATCAAATTTTTTAATTATCTCAATAACGTTCTTTATAGTCATTTTTTGCAAGTCCAACATCCACTCCAGGTTAATACATCGCATTTGGGTGTCACGTCTCTTTAGTCTCCTTTAATCTGGAACACTTCTTTAATTCCCCTTTGTCTTCATGACCATGACTTTTTGAGGTGTACAGGCCCATTCTTTGGTAGAATATTCTTCAGTTTAGGTTTGTATAATGTTTCTTCATAGTTAGCCTCAAATCATGCCTTTTAGGCAGGAATATTATAGAATTGATGTTTTCTCCTTCTCAGTGCATGGTGAGAAAATGAGGTCTATTTGACCTCTTATATTAACTTGATAAATGGTTAAGGCGGTGTATTCAAGGTTTCTTTACCAAAATGTTACCTTATTTCCCTTGTAATTAATAATAAATTTGCAGAGAGATACCTAAGACTACATAAATATTCTGTTACCCAAAATCTTCACATGCTGGTTTTACTCTTCATGATGATCCCTGCTTAGATGAAACATTACTACAGGATAATAATTTTTCTGTAGCCTTCCTTATTTCTATACTTTCTGTAGCATTCTACTGTGAGCATGGCATTTTCTTTCAACACCATTTGTGCATTCAGCATAAACTGGTGAATCCCTTTTTGTTGTTGTCATTTTATAGCTTATATTAGATTATGTTTTACTATTTAATTTTTTTTTTTTTTTTTTTTTGGCCATTGGGGCCAGGTGCGGTGGCTCACATCTGTAATCCTAGCACTTTGGGAGGCTGAGATGGGCAGATCACAAGGTCAGGAGTTTGAGACCAGCCTGGCCAACATGGTGAAACCCTGTCTCTACTAAAAATACAAAAATGAGCTGGGTGTGGTGGCATGCACCTATAGTCCCAGCTACTTGGGAGGCTGAGGCAGGAGAATCACTTGAACCCAGGAGGTGGAGGTTGCAGTGAGCCAAGATTGTGCCACTGCACTCCAGCCTGGTGACAGAGCAAGACTCTGTCTCAAGAAAAAAAAAAATTTGGCCATTGGAAGCCTCCAAGCAGACTCCCATGTCCTTTTGACATGCCCCTATCATGTTTTGAATACTGTATTACTTTGTTAAATAAGAAGATTGTTCAAGCTAATTTTGTATTTTCTCTTACCTACCCATGGAGTCAACAATTTCTCCAAGTAACCCTACATTCTTTTAATACATTGTGGTATTAGGAACTAAGGTCTAGTTTCATTGCTTATTGCTACTTGGATGTCATAGAATGCAACATGAAGGCAATGTCAGTGCAATGCAGTATGAATGCCATGTCATAGAATTGCTACTGGGATGTCAAAGATTCTTACTTGGTGAAATTTAAGAATTTGAAAATCTCAGTTCTATAGAGGGTTATTGATTGCTTTTAGGGATTGCCCCCCTTAGATGTACAAGCCTATCATCACCTTAGTTACGGTAACTTCACACCAATCATTAGCTGTGGTCAATGATTAAATTGCCTACTCTACTTGTGATTAACTAAATCCCTCCTTCCCTGCCTGCCTGCCTGCCTGCCTGCCTGCCTGCCTGCCTTCCTTCCTTCCTTCATTCCTTCCTTCCCCGTCCCTCCCTCACATTTTTCTATCTCTCAACACTGAGAATTTTGAGATATATACATATCTATCTCCATCCTCTGTAAAAAACCTTTTCTTCAAGAAGGACATTTCTTACAACCTTATACTTAGAAAACCAGTAATTTCTTTTTCTATGGCTTTTCTATTTCTTTTTTCAAAAGCATGTCCAAATATCACGTATCTAAGCCTTTAAACTGAAGATTTTATGTCTGACATTGGCACACAGTTTTAAATTATTTTTCTCAACTAATTTATTATGAATTAGAGAACTTTTAATTTTATTTTTGCATTAATATCTAGAAATATCATCTTTGAACTTATCTTTCCTTCCTTCTGCCATAAATAAAATCAAATAAGTTACAATTGAGTTTTTCATGCTCACAAATGTATTTTAAGTTTGCATTAATGTTTTTCATCAAACAATACCATTGTACTATTAGGCAAAACATATTTCAACTCAAAAACTCGAAATTCATCAACTTTTCTCCTTTGTGCAAAATAATGGAAAGGTCCTAGAAATAATGCTGGCATGGTGGTAGTAGTCTAGATTTCTTTATGTTCATAAACATATTTCATTTTGTTTTATATCCTCGTACCATAACAATATTGATTGGAACTGAAATGTTGCAAGGAAAATTGTGTAATTAGAAGATAATCATTTACTCAGGCAATATCTTGAAAGTAAGACTTTTAAAGAACAATTACAATTTCTGTGTGTTTGACTGAAATGTGTTTACCCTGATCGACAATTTACAAACATTTCTTTCTGTAAACCTCTGAGATCTCAAAAACAGTTTAGCTTCCACAGGCTGTTGCAGGTAATATGTATTTTCAGTTCTAAAATAATCCAGGGTTTAAAATGAACTTAATAACTCATTCCATTTATTTCCCCCATGACAGGAGAATTGCTTTTTAATAAATCATTCCAATGTATCTATAGTACTACAGATAAATGCTGAAAGTCAACATAATCAAATTAGAAGGTCAAAGTTTCAAATGTAATAAGTTGAGCAATCTTCATTTGTAAATTTAAGAAAAAAAATTTCAAATAATGTCATTAATATAGAAGAAACAAGTCCATATTCGCTCTTTGGAAAAACATTTACAGAGTTAATAGTATCTAGTTGCCTGCTATTAAGGGCATCTGCATCACAGAGTAATTTGATAATCCAGTCTGCACAAAATAAATTGACCTTTGAGAGGGAAGTCGTGATGTAAAATGGATTCTTTGCAAGAAAAGTTGAAATAAACTTGTTGTATGCAGTGACAGTATTTCCAGAATTTGAATGCTTTACTTGACAATTGTAATGGAAACTATTTTAACTGTGTTGTACTCATAAGGCTAACTTATAATCTCACTGGGACTTACTATTTGTCAAGTGCTTTTACATCCACTGAAAAAATCTTATACAGCAAACAAGTTGTTTTCTCACTTTAGACATTAAAAATGTAAGGTTAAGGACATTGCCTAAAACTTTAAAAACACTTGCAAAAATAAGAAACTACATGCCCATTTTTTAAATTTTCTTTTTTCTATTTATATTTTCTGGGCCTCAAACACAGAACTTTATCACATTCTCATGCACCTTTACCAATGAAGTAAACTAGCTAACTCTTTCCCTGATCTCTCTTCATTAAATATGACAAATTATTTTTCATTGATACAGAGGCTAAATGACATATCTGGAGATCTCCAACCCAGGGATCTGTCTGAACAGATGTGAGCCTGGCTTGAAAACAAAAAGTAGAAGAGAGTTTATAAGTACAATCCCCCCATACCTGTGGTTTTGCATTTAGCACTTTTAGTTACCTGTGGTGAAACTGTTCAAAAACATTAAATTAAAAATTCCAGAAACAAAAATGTGTAAGCTTTAAATTGCATGCCATTCTGAGTAGCTTGATGAAATCTGGTGGTATCTGCCTTGGTTTTTTCCAGGTTGTGGATCAGCCCTTGGTCCACGGCATCCAAGTCATGCATGCTACATGCTGCTTCTTAGGCACTTAGTAGCTATCCTCTTTATCAGCCCACTTAGTAGCTGTCTTTGTTAACCTATCAACTGTCGCAGTATAGCAATGCCTGTGTTTAAGTGAGCCTCATTTTACTTAGTAATGGCCTCAAAGCTCAAGAGTAGTGATATAGGAATATTGCTCTAATTGTTCGATTTCATCATTAGTTATTACTGTTAATCTCTTGCTGTACCTAATTTATACATTGAACTTTATCATAGATATGTATGTATAGGAAAAAACAGCATATATAGGGTTCAGTACTACTTGTAGTTTTAGGCACCCCTTTCCAAGACTGAGAGACCACATTTTCTTTACCCAGTCTATCACGGATGGGCATTTGGGTTGGTTCCAGGTCTTTGCTAATGTAAACAGTGCTGCAATGAACTGCGAATCTTGGAACATATTCCTTACGGATAACGGGGGACCACCGCAATGCCTTTCATAAGCATGTTTTAGGAGAGGTAATGCAAGACTGGTGTGAAAGGAAATCCCCCCCCCCCCGCTTTTTAGCTTATTTCCATAATAATGCATCAGGTGATCATGTATTTGGTTTTTGCACATATGCATTTTGACTACTACATCTATATTTTTGAATAAAAATTTGAGTTAGGTTTTTCCCCCTCAGTCCCAAATGCCGTGTGAATCAGATCAGAAACCTGTTAATCAAATTACACATACTATTTTATGTTACTCCCCACTAGCTATTGAGAAGTAACTTTTCTTCCTCTCTCTACCTCCCATCTTTCCTTACTTCCCTTTCTTCCCTTTACTTATTTATTTTTTTATTATTATACTTTAAGTTCTGGGGTACATATGCAGATCTTGGAGGATTGTTACATAGGTATACACATGCCTTGGTGGTTTGCTGCCTCCATTCCCCTGTCACCTACATTAGGTATTTCTCCCAATGTTATCCCTCCCCAATCTTCCTACCCCCGCTATCCCTCCCCTAACCCTCAAAAGACCCCAGTGTGTAATGTTCCCCTCCCTGTGTCCATGTGTTCTCATTGTTCCACACCTCCCTATGAGTGAGAACATGCAGTGTTTGGTTTTCTGTTTTTGTGTCAGCTTGCTGAGAATGATGGTTTTCAGATTCATCCATGTCCCTGCAAAGGACATGAACTCATCCTTTTTTATGGCTGCATAGTATTCCATAGTATATATGTGCCACATTTTCTTTATCCAGTCTATCATTAATGGGCATTTGGGTTGGTTCCAGGTCTTTGCTAATGTAAACAGTGCTGCAGTGAACATATGTGTGCATGTGTCTTTATAACAGAATAATTTCTAATAGTTTGGGTGTATACCCCATAATGGGATTGCTGGGTCTAATGTTATTTATATCTGGTGAGTGATGAACAGTGAGAACATCTGGGCACAGGGAAGGGAACAACACTCACTGGGGCAGATGGGGCTGTGGAGGGGAGGGGAGGAACAGTCGGGGGCAGGGAGGTTGGGGAGGGATAACACCAGGAAAATGCCTGATGTAGATGATGGAGAGGGATGAAAACAGCAAACCACCATGGCATGTATGTAACTATGCAGCAATCCTGCAGGATGCAAAATGTGCACATGTACCCCAGATCCCAAAGTACAATTAAGCAAAAACTTTAATCCGTGTGGAGTTAAATTTTGTTTAAGGTGTCAGGAAGGGGTCCAGTTTCTGCTTTCTGCACATGGCTAGCCAGTTTTCCCAACACCGTTTATTAAACAGGGAATCCTTTCCCCGTGGCTTGTTTTCAGCGAGTTTGTCAAGATCAGATGGTTGCAGATGGGTGGCATTAGAGAAGTCATTTTTAAAATCTTTCCAACATTGTTCTAATAGAACTAGAATTGCTAAATTGCGACCAAATTATAGGATATTCTAAATTTGAGTTTCATCCTAGTTAAATTTGGACATCCTAGTTAAATTTGAATTTCAGATAGATGACTAATAATTATTCCTATTAGTGTGTCCCTAACATTGCATGGAACATAATTATTGTAAAATAATGATTCATTGTCGATCTAAAATTTAAGTTGACTGGAATGCCCTGTATTTTATCTGGCAACCCTTAGTAGAACCAATGAGAAACTGAAATGATTTTGTCATTGAGTCCTGTGGTGAGCAGGAACCAAAAGTAAGAGCAAAGACACTGAGACAGAACTACATTGTTCCCGAGTCTGATTTAAAATACTTGGACTAAGGGAAATTTTCCCCTACACAGCTGAAGGTTGGAATAAGAAGACAGGCCCACCCCAGGATCAGTATGATCAATGATTCAATAATGGTCTCAAGGATCTGACTGTTGCCGTTTCTGGGTCCGGCCACCCTCAGGTTTCCTGTCCTGTGTGCAGGTTGCGGCAGCCGTTCTTGGGTCACATCAAGAAGCCGCAGTGCCCAAAGGCAAAACAGAAATCCTTTCTTTCAGCATGTTTTCTTAAGAGCTAGGAAACCTTCCTTAGAAGCTGTATGAAGACCCATCTTAATGATTACACATCCCCTTCCTCCTCTCCCCCCGATCTGTCATATTCCAGGGTAACGAGCAAGATCATGAGTATCATCTAATCATGATACTCCTGCTAAGGTAGCTATGAGGTTAGTTCCTCATGAGGTACATGGAGGAAAAGCATATTTGAAACAATTAGTTTATATTAGAAAGGAAGAAGACTGTAAGAAGATAGACAACCGGCCGGGCGCGGTGGCTCACGCCTGCAATCCCAGCACTTTGGGAGGCCGAGGCGGGCGGATCACGAGGTCAAGAGATCGAGACCATCCTGGTCAACGTGGTGAAACCCCGTCTCTACTAAAAATACAAAAATTAGCTGGGCATGGTGGCACGTGCCTGTAGTCCCAGCTACTCGGGAGGCTGAGGCAGGAGAATTGCTTGAACCCAGGAGGCGGAGGTTGCGGTG
>PVKV010001686.1:53363-128318 GCA_004027835.1 Alouatta palliata | reverse complement strand
GATAGACAACCAACCAATTTGTTCTCTTAGTTTCCTGAGGTATGCAAAACTCATACTCTAATTTACAGACGGGAACCCTCCAGGTTTCTTACTCTGGCAGCACACAGACCAGCCAGTCTTACAGAGAAACTTCAAATATTTTCCGTTTCATTGTAGTATCTCTAGGGGTTCCTGACAAAGGAAGGAAATGATGCTAAGAATTGAGCTCATTACTGAATAATAGTTATACAAAGAAGATACGGTTTTAGTGAAGGCGGAACAAAAAGCAACCAAAACTCTTCTCCTGTTAGAAGTCTAAGAGATCTTTCATGTTCCTCTAGAGTGGACCTGAGCTGCTTGTTTCTGATCTTATTTCAAAGACAAACACAGAGCTACAGGGAATTCAGTTTATCTCAAGACCAGCATGAAATCAATTGAGTTATCTCTGGCGAGATTTTAGTTCCTGTTTACTGAGCGTGTGCATTTTATGATTTAAAAAAAAAAAAGACAAGGAGATATTATGGCATTAATAGTTACACTTAATCATAATAAGACTAAATTAAAATAAGACAGGATAGACTGAGGAAATTGTATCCTTATACAGTAGAAATTTCTAATTTATATGAGCTGAATGACTATACTTGGAATTTGGAATAATAGGGGTAACTGCAATTAGTTTGATGTATGAATGAACTGTTCTTGCATTTTTCTTTAGCTCCATATTAAAATTCCTCACATTACAAGTGTGCAGGACTCCCAAGCAATAAATATTGTACGAAACATGAGCTGTCTTCACGGCCCTGCGGTACTATTGCAAATAAGTTATTAAAAGCAAGTGGACACATACTCATCTTCCATTCAGCATTGCACACATATGCATACTTTTGAGAACTCTTATCTGACTATCAAGACGTTAGCCCTTACTGTTGAGAATAAATCCACTCATGAACAGTGAGAGTAAAGTTACTGGTTTTGATCCCTGATAATAAAATTCCTACAGTAGCCATTAGGGATAGGGGCCCTGTCTCTATCATCTTGGGTGAGACTGAGATGATATTTCTGGAAAATAAAATAAACAAGGAGCCTCACAGATTGCAAATAACTGTAAACTTGGAAACTGTAACAAGTTGTAAAAGTAGGGAACTGAGTGATAGGAATTGTTGAATGATAAGTAATAAGAAAATCACTTTCTGGAAGAATTTTAGCAAAGAGTACAACTCTCAGGCTATGTCATACACCATCCAAGAAAGATGCCATCAGCTTTGGGAAAGGGAGTGTTGGAAAAACCATGATGGAATGATCATATGCTCTTGAATACCTGTTGACTCAATTTTTCTTCAAGTCGATATTAACAACAATTTTGTACCTTGATTGTTTTAAAATAGCTTTGCTTTCTGTATGGATTATCAGGAATGCCTGTCAGTTACATTTCTTGGGACAAATTAATAGATTTGCTTGGCTTTCATTGAGTTCAGATAGTATTCTCGCTATCAGACCAAAAATATAGAAATACAAACATAGAAATGTGAAATGATAGTATATGATCATGACTATTCTACAAGAATAATTCTTCTAATTATGGAGCTTATATTTTTATAAAAATTAAATAATTAGATATCTAATTACACTAATAGAGATGACAGATAGATAGATAGATAGATAGATAGATATTTAACAAGACCTCTATATAAATATTTAGAAATCAATGTGTATTTTTATATGACTATATTTGGGATTCAAAATTAGGGACAACTACATATTAGTTCTTCTACATAAAGTTCTTGTTAAATATATATAAAGTATCATCAACAAAGTGTTATTATACATGAGCTAGAAGTATGTGGGGCTTCTAAGAAGCCTTTTTAAAGAATGTAAAATCTAACATGGCTATGAGAGAGTGGGGTGTTCAACTAGAGAAGATAGAAGGAGAAATATGAGAAGCATGAAGATATGAAATAAAATGTACTGTGTTGTAAGTAATACAGTATGGCTGGGTATAAGGTATGGAGTTGTTGGTAAAGTTAAATGCTTTTCTGTATTCTGTCTGAATGAGAATGAGGGCCAGGCACAGTGGCACATGCCTGTAATCCAGCATTTTGGGAGACTGAGGTGGGCAGATAATTTGAGGTCAGGAGTTCAAGACCAGCCTGACCAACACGGTGAAATTCTGTCTTTACTAAAAATCCAAAACATTCGCCAGGTGTGGTGGTGCATTCCTGTAGTCCCAGCTACTTGGGATGCTGAGGAAGGAGAATCACTTGTACCCAGGAGGTGGAGGTTGCAGTGAGCCAAGATCATGCCACTGCACTCCATCCTGGGTGACAGAGCAAGATTCTGGTTGAAAAAAAAAAATGGAAATGAGATCATAAACTATGTCAACTAGTGAATGGAAAGTAGAAACTGAAATGAGATATCAATGAACAAGTCTTGGTTATATGGATTGGCCATGTGTCTCCACCTAGTTGAACTGTGATCCCCAATGTTAGGAGAGGGACCTGCGGGGAATGGATCATGGGAGCAGATTTTCCTCTCGATTTCTCTGTGATAGTGAGTGAGATGTAGTAGTTTAAAAGTGTGTAGCACTTCCCTCTTTGCTCTCTCTCCTGCTGGCCATGTGAAGATGGACTTGCTTCCCCTTTGCCTTCCACCATGGTTGTAAGTTTCCTGAGGCTTCCCCAGCCATGCTTTCTCGACAGTTTGCAGATCTCTGAGATAAATTAACCTCTTTTCTTTATAAATTACCCAGTCTCAGGTAGTTGTTTATAGCAATGTGAGCATGCATTAATATTCTTGGTCACCAAATAAATATGAAAAGCAAAATAAATGGTAGGTTTTTAGGGTTATTTACTAAATATTTCCCATTCTCCCTCTAGACAGAAAGTAGTGTTATAGTAGAGAATATTTGAATAACACAGTAGTAATTAGCATATCAGACAGCTCTTTAAGGGCCAGTGAGATCACATCTGAAAATCACATCTTATTTGAGTCTGCAATAGCAAACAAAGGAGGTATATTAACACTTTCTAGGAAAGGACAGAAAAATGCTCCATTCTGATTGGAAAATGATAGTCACTGAAGTATCCACAGTCAGCAGAGAGTTGCATATATGGAATTATATTGTGTCTGCAGGGCAGAGGACAGTGAAACAAAGAGAGCTATCGAGGAGCATGTTTTGTAGTTAGCTTGTTCTACGTGAGTTGTTTCTTACTCATCTTGTTCTGTTCTTGTCCAGAGATTTGTGGACCTGATGGCGAATCGTTGAGCACAGGGACTTTGTCCAGAGTTGTCAGACTATAACAGGCTTTTTCAGAATGTGGCTTCTCTAAGAGTAGCCTCCCCCGTGAACTCCAGGAAATCCCATAAGCTGGGGAAAGCTTCTGCAGGGTACCAATGGCCACATTTACCAGGACTAGTTTTTGTTTATTACTATTACCATCACACTGAGTCTTCCTTGTTGGATTGCAGGCACACCCCCATTCTTTTAGAATATTATCGTTGAATCTTTTTTTCATTAATTTGGAAAGAATAAGAGAAATTAACGAGAAAGAAAAGACAGCTTAGTTACTAGTTGAATTTAACCCCTGAATAACCATCTTGAGATCTACCGATAAAGTAAGAAATAAATTTGTATTGCTTATATATAAACACATATTTAAAACAAAAATATAAGTTTTATTAAGCAAATATTTATCTTTATGGAATATTATAACTCTAATACATACACACAGAGTCATAGGGATCTTCATTTCAGTTGATCATCTTACTGTTTTGGAGGAAAAAAGGGAAAGAAAGAAGGGAAAGAAAGGACAGCCTACCTCTTGAGGAGGAACCAAGTGTTCTTAAGTTAACTAAATGTGCTCAGCACTGCTAACGTTCCGGAGCCACGTGCTTGCTTCTTCTGAAATAACCTTTTACAGGGTAGTAGAACCTTCTGTCGCTTGCTTGTCTTTGGATGTGAAAACTCTGGAAAGATGACAGTTTTATTGTTGCTGTTATTGTTACTATCAATAGTAAAAAAAAAAAAAAAAAAAAAAATTCTGGGCCCACAATAAGACTCAGTGCTACATAGTGAACTTAAAATGTTAAAAAGAAATTTCAGAGCCATGATATTTGTGAGACACGCCCAGTGTGATATCCAGGCACCTTATTTCCCTCTTACATCCCAGAAACCTTTTTAAGCCGAAGACTTATATCCTAAGACTTGTTTATCAAACTTTAGGTCAAGAAACAATAACAACACATAACAATTATTTAGTGGGTCATGACCACAGGATTTTTAGGAAACATATAAGAATAATATAGGGTGTATTAGACATTATAAGGTAATTATACAAAGACATTTTTGCTTAATTTTATACACACACATTTAATCACAATGTAAAATGTATTATTATTACAGTAAAAATAAAGAAAAAATAGTTTTCACTTTAATGGTACTTCTTATATGCAACACATTGTTCTAAGTGGCTGTGTTAAGTCATTTAATTCTCACAACTTTTCAGTCATTTTTCCCACTTTACTCACTGAAACACAGCAGAGTTGCGTGATGTACCTGACTTTACATAACGATTCAAACCTAAGCAGTTGGCTGAATGTGTTGCTGTCATAACCTATAAGCCATCTGTATGACTCTCTAAGGACATTGAAAACACTGGCATAAAGGACTATGGACATAGGGCAGAAAGAAGAATTTCTGGGGAAAAATAAATATGTAGAATGAATAATTTGGACAAGGACAGGGTACTCCAGAAAGGTAAAACAAGTAAAGAGAAAAAGGTGATAGAAAAGGAAAAAATAGCAGATAGAAATTCCAGGGCAGACAGAATGGTTAATGTAAAAAATTTAAATGAAGACTACGTATTTAATTTTGCCGTTAAAACTCGGTCCATTCCAGACAGTCATGTTGCATCCTCAAGCATTTGCAAAGCACCTTTGAATACAGTGATTTTTGCTGCCTTCTGACTTAGAATTTTGATCCCAGAATTTACACTTCCCTTCCTCCTTGTTAACACTTTCATAGTTGCCTAAATTTTAGGTTACAAAATATTTTCAGAAAATCACTCTACATTTATCAGTTCAATTTCCCCTTCATCCTTTATACCATTTAAAACAACTTCTCTATGCTTCACGTATTTGCTCACTAGTATTATCTTCTCTTTGGCCAAACTAAACAAATTTAAATGTTTTCGCATGAGTTTATGAGTCATCTTCCTCCTGAGATTTTTTCATTCTTATTGCTGTCCTCGGAACACAACATCTCAAGGACTGTTGCTTCCTCTGCAGAAGTCCAGGTGTGATTGGTTGACTCTCACAGAATCTGCAGAGCCCCTTGAGATTCAGTCCGTGAGTGGGTGATGGATGCCTGGTAGGGAGCAGGAACGTACCATGCTTCAGGTCTTTAGGAACCTCTAGGAAGAGGTATCACTTTTAAAAAGATTCCATCTCCATCCTTTAACCTATATCCCTTGAGATCGAGAATTGCCAGCTTCTACAGTCAGAATGATTTTAAACAGATGGTTTTGCCTGTAGAATCTGTTGAAACTGTTGTATTTATTTTCCCTCTAGGACAAGAAGTATAACTTGTCTCCTCTTCTGTAGATTTTTAGAGATTGAATTAATTATCCTGTTAGTAAAAACAGGTCCCATTCACATCTTCTTAGAAGCTAATTTAAAACACACACACACACACACACACACACACACACATATATACACACACACAGATATAAAGAATAGGTCTGTATCAATCTTGTGGCATTATGCTTTAAATATAGAAATAAACTTGCTGAAATTTTTTCTATTTAAAAAAAAAAAAAATTCTATTCTCACTCCCTTCAAGAATATAATTGCATTTCATTGTGCTTTTAGAGATAACTATGAAATAAATATTGCCTGAACTGAAAAATGCAGCATTTCTGTTTCCAAAGAATTTATGAGAAAAGCTGAAACTCTTTGAATACCAACATATAATGAAAACAAACCACATTTCTTCTAACAAAAGACTCTAGCAGCTGCGTGAGCAAAGACACTGCAGCTGTGATTTCCAAGAGGTTGTTTATTTCAGACACTAGGGGGCACTGGTGATTTACTCAACTCCTCTCAGTTTTTGGGTTTAAAAAATTCCGTGTGTTACCCGCAACTTTTCAACTTTCAATGGGCAGGAATGGAGTGGAAAATAACTGCTCAAAAGTTCGTATTTTCAGAGAGAGGTTAAAAATATTCTCTGTAGAATCCACCAGAAGAAAGAGGAGAAGTGACTCATTTCTGTCCCGTCCTGGTTATCGGACCTCATCCAGAAGTTGCAGTGGGTTCAGACTTTATAATTTGTAAAAGTTAATGCCAGAAGTTAAGTTTGTAAATTTGAACACACTGTCTTCCTTTTCATGCTTATTTTTGCTGAAACCGGTGATGACACCGGTTTCTAACTATTGAAAACACATTCTGATTCACAAGCACTGATTAAATGGAGTGTGTTCACTTGGACGTAATTGGGGGAGACAAATATGATTAAACAAAACAGTGACAGTGAGAGTATAAGCTACTTTCATAAGTCGAATTTAAAATAGTGGAGCAAAAGCCCTACTTATCGATATAATCCACGCTCCAGTTGCTTTGAGGCAGGATGGAGAAATAGCAAGCAAAGGTAAAAACAACAAAAACTTAAAGAGATATATCAATATTTAATATGAAGCATTCAAGTAAAAAGAAGCTATCCATTAAAAGCATTGACAACAATCAGCCTGTACAATACGCTTGGTCCATGATTATTTTTTCTCTTACTGGTGGGTTTTTTGTTTTGTTTTTGTTTTTGAGTCGGAGTCCCGCTCTGTCACCCAGACTGGAGTGCAGTGTCGTGATCTGGGCTCACTGCAATCTCCACCTACCGGGGTTCAGGTGATTCTCTTGCCTCAGCCTCCCAAGTAGCTGAGATTACAGGCATGTGCCACTACACCCGGCTAATCGGTTTTTTATTTATTTATTTATTTTATTTTTAGTAGAGACAGGGTTTCGCCATGTTGGCCAGGCTGGTCTCAAACTCTTTATGTCAGGTGATCCACCTGTCTCGGCCTCCCAAAGTGCTGAGATTGCAGGCGTGCCCGGCCTTTTGGTGGTTTTTAAAAAATCTATTCCATATTTCCCCAAAGCATATAGCTAAAGAATTTAGGGAGGGAAACAGGCTGTTTTCCTTTCAGAATCTCCTCTTACTCAAATATGTCAATCATTACGCTCTGCATGGAGTCACACTTTAGAAGCAGGGCATTACATGTTCCCAAGATCACTAAGGAAGAATAGCCTAATAGTGGCCAAGGTCAGTTTTCTTCCTGCTTCATGTGACTCCCTGAAGAATGAGGCCCTTTGCAGCCCTGAAAGTCTGCTTGACTCCCACCTCGTTCTCTCCTGTGTCACAGGTAAAAATAAGTCATCTACAGCACGATAGTCTTGTTGTATACAACACATTGTGTGCCGTGGAGGTACGTGATGATAAAGTTTGTTAAACAGAGTCACATTAGGAGAGTATTTGTCCCATATAATAACCAACTCAGTTCCAACTCCGGGTTTAATCTTTTCCTGACTCAAGTGTCACCTTCTTGCTTTCAAATAAATTACTTTCTTCTAATCCCAGTGAGCTTCCTTTGACCTGAAGACTTCTTTCTTTTGCTGACTGGTTTCTGCTTCCCAAATACTAGATTGTTTGCTGACTTCTAGAGTCCTTTGGTGTCAGCTTGAGGAGATAATAGTTGTTTACCAAAAATGATCTTTACAGTAGTTTAACCACCTAGGGAATCTCACGGTTTGGAAGGAGGATGGAGCAATTTACACTACATGATTTTATTAGCAGAAAAATTTTGCCTTTCTTTTCGCTGCAAAGAAATTATTCTCTGAAGGTAGCTTGATAGAGAGTACAACATTATTAAAATGCAAACAGAATTAAATCTGAAATATATAATCGTTTTGTTAATAGAGCACTTCTTTTAAGTGGGTTTAGGTTTTAAAATGTGTGCTCACATACATATCATTGAAACCTGGGAAAGAATGTTACTTAGGGTACAAAGATCAAAGGGGATATTGAGGTCATCAGATAATTATGTTTTTGACCTATAGGGTTTTACATTTGTTATAATAAAAAGCAGAATAGGACATATAAGAAGCTGACTTCTTTCTTAAAATTCTCTCTCCTTAAACATTTTAATAATATATGTTTTGTGCATGTGTTCTATAGATATTATAGCTATTGCATATATATATATGTATGCACATACATGTGTTTTAAAGTTTGCATTGTATAAAGAACTTTCCTCTCCCTTTAAATAATTCATTATTTTGTCTAATAGCTATTGCATATATATATATATATGTATGCACATACGTGTGTTTTAAAGTTTGCATTGTATAAAGAACTTTCCTCTCCCTTTAAATAATTCATTATTTTGCCTAAATGCAAAATTATTTTAAAAAACGATTGTTTCCCCCGGGAATAACTAGGAATGAGGGCCAATTTGACTTTAAATTATTCTGTTTACTATGAGACACTTTTAGGGCACATTCAGGACATGACTCCATCTTTGGTAAAGGCTGCTCCAGTAAAAAAAAAAAAAAAAAAAAAAAAAAGACAGAAAGGTCCAGATTCCTGAATAACTATTTGAAAGAATACTACCCAGAAGAGCAACCCAACCCTCTCGGACTGTGATGAGAGGTAGAAGTAAATGTTTGTGTTAAATCACTGAAATTTTAGGATTGTTGTAACACTAATTACTTTAATTTTTTCATAGACTCTGTACAGAATTTATTAACACAATTTTAAACAAAAACAATCCCAAGATGTACTCTATAGAAAAAGGGTTCCATGTCCAAGTAAGTCAGAACGTGCACTACTAAATTGAAAGCTCTCAGAATTTCCATAGTGAAAAAAATATGTTTAACTCAACACTTTTGAAATATAATCACACAAACAGATCATATGATTGATATTAAGCTGATACATAATGATATCATTTATATTGATTTTTCAAAATATTGAAATTCTTTTATTCTGATTCATAAATAAACATTGATAAAGTCCTTCAAATATCCCTCCCTCCACTGGCCTAGCCCTACAGTAACTTAGGGGAATACTTTTAGTGAGCTGTTCTGGTACCCGCCAGCCAAAGAACCTACCATACATGACCCCTGTGAAATGACCACCATCACTAGAAGTAATTCCTCTGTCTAGAGCAGGCCTCAACTCTGAAAAGGGAAACGGGCTGATGATTAATATCCTGTGGGCACCCTGAGGTTTGGCTTCCTCCAATAGGTAGATATTTCCCCAGGGGATATCCTCACGTGGTCTTTTATTATATGTGGCCACTTGTTGAAAATTGTATCCTCCAAAATATTTCCTACTAGTGGTTAAATATTTTTAATTCCACTACATCACAGAACCAACAGCATTTAAATCAATTTCTGTTGCAAGGAAGACACTTTAAATGCTGACGGACTTCCTTGCCTACATATAGTCAAAAAAAAAACCTGTTTACTTTTATTGTGCCGATGAATTTGAGGGGTTTTTTTTTTTGTTTGTTTGTTTTTTTGAGACGGAGTCTTGCTCTGTCGCCAGGCTGGAGTGCAGTGGCGCAATCTCTGCTCACTGCAACCTCCACCTCCTGGGTTCAAGCGATTCTTCTGCCTCAGCCGACCGAGTAGCTGGGACCACAGGCGCGTGCCACCACGCCTGGCTAATTTTTGTAATTTTAGCAGAGACAGGGTTTCTCCATGGCCAGGATGGTCTCGATCTCTTGACCTCCTGATCCACCTGCTTCGGCCTTCCAAAGTGCTGGGATTACAGGTGTGAGCCACCGTGCCCGGCCTGAATTGTTTTTTATTAAGATCATCTTTATTGTATATGGGAATTTTTAGTCTATGACACAGGATTCATGAAAATTGATACTTAGTAATTTCAATTGCAGAGATCTTGCTCTGCTGTCATACCACACTCCTCTTCCTCATTCATTCATTCACATCATCAACAAAGATTCAATGAATACTTACCACATACACGAACTCTAGTTGGTGCCATGAATAAGGAATATCAGCCATAGTTCATGTCCTCAAAGTCAACTTGTTCACGTACAATTGCCAGGATTACAGGGACTACTAGGTGCTCTGAGAGTTATAGAATGTATGAGGCCTAAACATGCTTTTCCAACAGACGTAAATTCTGCTGGCAATATATTCCTCTTTCTTGTATATATGGCCATTATCTTAACCACTTCAGTTATTCTATTTATGAGGAATTGAATAAAAGAAGACTTTATAAATTATATTTTATCTACATCATTTAAAAAATGTTACCATCTTCATACACTCTCTAACAAAAACATATTGAAAGTATTCAGTTAAATAAGTTATTTGCTTATTGTGATAGACATTGTGACTTATTGTTATATGATAAGCACTCTTATGCTACTTATAAGGTTCAGTTGAACTTTGTTTGAAATTGGTGAATTGTTTAACAGTGGTAAATTTGGGAAAATACACTGGAGAGCACCAGGGGAGTGGCAAAATTCCTGCAAAGCTCAGTATCTCAGAATAAAACAATAGAAAAGGAGCAAGGTATCCTGCCTCTGACAAACTGTCTCTCCACCAAAACCAGTTTGAGTCAGAGACTACTTCTGACAAAGAAGAGATAAGCTGGAGATCCCCATTGCTGCCACAAGTACCAGAAATTCTTGCTACAGGAGAGGCTCCAAGTCCTAGTAGACCTTGATTCCAGCTTAGAGAGTAGCTGGGAGTACAGGTAGCTGCATTGCATCAGAGTAGAAGCCCACCTTGAGCATCCCCATCCTCACAACCTAAGCCACTGTGGCATGGAAACATCTTGAAACCAAACCCACTGCTAAGATGTGCCCTGCTCTAGGAGCCAGTGGCAACTGACTCTCCCCATCCCTGAGACCCTACTGTTATTCCACCATGTTCATGCAGGTGCCTGTAGCACCATGACCAGTAGTATGGAACTTAGGCAAGATGAAACAACTGAGACCAAAGTGTCCAAACCCATGCAGCACCCCACCCTTCCAGAGAACAGGCAGATCTGCACGGCAGGGAAGCTATTGAACAACAGCTGGCCCACTGAGCTCACATGCACCCATGTATGGCCAAACAGCTTGCCCAGTGACAGTCCTGTCTCCCTGAGAAAACTGCCACACAGCCACCCAGCCTCACCCAACCCACGCACACCTACGCTCAGCCTGACAGCTGGTTTGGCAGTGGCTCACCTTCTTAAGCATACAACTGTAGAGTTTCCTGGCTCCATTGTACCCATACATACTCATGTCTGGCCTGATAGCTGTTCCAGTGGCAGTCCAACATCCCCAGGGAGACCACCACAGAGTCATCTGGCCCAGCTGCACCTGCACTCTCATGCTCAGCTTGAAATTCTGTTTGGCAGCAGTTCTGTCTTTCCAGAGAGACTGCTACAAAGCCTCCCAGGCAACTGTGTCCATGTGTGCAGCAATTCCTAACTCTCAGAGAGCCCACTGGGTAGCCTATGGGCCCTTTGCCCCCTCACATACCTAGCCCACAACAAACCAGCACCCACATCCCCAGCAAAACACACCACTGCATTCAAAGACTTCTGCATTTCAGGCAACCGAACTAATTGTAGACATTGATGATGAAGATTTCAGATGAAGAAACTGCACAAGGACCATGCTACTGAGTTTACTCAGAACGAAAGCCAATGCACCAAATTGAACTGATACCCTAACACCCATCTGTAGAAAAAAGCCTCTTTCTAAGAAAGGTACTCTGGATAGCTTGAAAAGTGATTGTTCTAAATGCACAGATATCAATGTAGGAACACAAGAAACACAAAAAGCAAGGAAAGATGACAACCCCATAGAAATAGTAAGTTTTCAGTTACAGATCCCAAAGAAAAGGGCATTTACAGAATGCCTGAAAAGAAATTCAAAATTATGATTTTAAGGAAACTCAGTGAGATGCAAGAGAACCCAGACAAGCAACTTAAAAAAAAATCAGGAAAACTATCTATAATCTGAATAAGAAATTCAATAAAGATAGATATCACAAAAAGAACCAAACAGAATTCTTAGATCTGATAAATGTAATGAGTAAGATAAAAAATACAATTAAGAGCCTTAAAAATTGACTAGATTAAGTAGAAATAAAAATTTCTGAACTTGAATGCAGGTCTTTTAGAATAATGTAGTCAGGGAAAATCATCAAATATATAAAAAGAATAAAGAAAGCCTAAAAAACATGAAAAACCATTTGGAGAACAAATATTTGCATTATAGGAGTTTAGGAATAAGAAAAGATGGGAAGCAGCATAGAAAAATTATATAATAATATAATAACTGAAAACTTTTCAAGATTTAGGAGAGAGATGACATCAAATTGAGGAAGCTCAAAAGTTCCAAAATAGATTTAACCCTAAAACATTCTCACTGAGACACATTATGATCAAATTATAAAAAGTCAAAGACAAAGAGAATTATAAAAGCTGCAAGATAAAATCAGGTCACATATAAGAGAATCGTCCTTAGACTGTCAACATATTTCTCAGAAGAAACCTTGCAGGTCAAGACAGAATAAAATTTTAATATGTAAGTGCACAGAGTAAAAAGAAACAAAAATGCTGATAGTCAAGAATACAGTATCAAGCAAAGCTATCCTTCAAAAACAAAGGAGAAATGAGATTTATACAGATAAGCAAAAACTGAAAGAATGCATCATTACCAGACCAGCCCTACAAGAAATACTTAAGACAGTGCTATAACTCAAAATGAAAGGACAATAATTACCATTATAAAAATATGTGAATATGTTAGTAAGGTGTCAAAAAAAAAATATGTGAATGTGCAAAACTCACCAATAGAGGTAAATTCATAAATCAAACTCAGAATACCCCGGTGAGTTTAAAGTCAATATGGTCAAAAACAATACAGTTACAATATATAGCTATTGGAAATACAGTAGATAAAGAAGTAAATTAAGGCAACAAAAATATAAATTGTGAAAGGGGAAGGAAAATGTCTACAGCATTTTTACACAACCAAAGTTAAGTGGCTATCGACTTAAAATAGTCTATTATAACTACAAGGCTTGTTATATTAGACCCATGGTAACCACAACAAAATAAACTTACTGCAGATACATAAATGATACATAGAAATGAAACAATGCTTAGCACCATAGAAAACCACCAAACCACAGAGGTAAACAAGAGAGGAAGAAAGAAACGAAAGACCTACAAAACAGAAAACAATTGACAAAATGGGAAGAATAAATCCTTACCTATCAATAATAACCTTGAATGAAAATGGATTAAATCTTCCATTTAAAGATAGAGAGTGGCCAGATGAAAATAAAAAGACTTAATTATATTCTTCTTATGAGAGACTCACCTCATTGTTAAAGACAAACATAAAGTGAAGGAATGGAAAAAGATAATTCATGTAAGTTGAAATACAAAGTAAGCAGAAGTAGCAATACTTACATCAGATACAATAGACTTTAAGTTAAAAACTGCAAAAAGAGATAAGAAGGTCATTACATAATGATAAAGGAATTGATTTAGCAAGAGAGTATAATAATTGTAAATATATCTGCACCAAATACTGGAGCACCCAGATATATAAAGCAAATATTACTGGACTTAAAGGGAGAAAAGGACCACAATACAATAAAAGTGGAGGTCTTCAATACCATACTTTTAACAGTGGTTAGATCATCTAGGCAGAAAAAATGTATAAGTGTTTCCTTTTCTCTGCAACCTTGCCAGCATCTGTTGGTTTTTGACCTTTTAATAATCGCCATTCTGACTGCTGTGACATTCTTTCTAATTATGGTTTTGCTTTGCATTTCTCTAACGATTAGTAATAATGAGTGCATATTGCTTATTGGCTGTATGTATGTCTTTTGAGAAGTCTCTGTTAATGTCTCATGTCTATTATTTTTTTAAAATGTGGCTATTTGTTTTTTGCTTGTTGAAAAGTTCCATATAGATTCTGGGTATTAAACCTTTGTTGGATGCACAGTTTGCAAATACTTTCTCCCATTCTGTAGGTTGTGTTTTCTCTGTTGATAGTTTCTTTTGCTTTGAAGAAACTCTTTGGCTTAATTAGGTCCCACTTGTCAATTTTTGTTGTTGTTGCAAATGCTTTTGGGAACTTAATAAGAAATTCTTTGGCAAAGTCCATGTCTAGAATTGTATTTCCTAGATTTTCTTCCAGGGATTCTATCATTTGGGATCTTACATTTAATCTTTAATATATCTAGAGTTAATTTTTGTTTATGGTTAAAGAACTAAGTCCAGTTTCAATCTTCTACACATGGCTGGTTATTCCAGCACTGTATATTGAATAGAAACTCCTTCTTCTATTGTTTATAATTGTTCACTTTATCAAAGATCAGGTGGTTGTAGATGTGTGCCTTTATTTCTGTGTTCCCTATTAAGTTTCACTGGTCTATGTGTGTTTCTGTACCAGTATCACTGTTTTGGTTGCTATAGAATTGTAATATAGTTTAAAGTTAGACAAAAGCAAATTAGCCACAATCAGGTAGGCTTTATTTATCAGATGCAAGTTTGTTTTAACATATGCAAATTATTTAATGTAATTTCCCACATAAACGGAATTAACAACAAAATCTATGTAATCATCTCAATGGATTCAGAAAAGGCCTTTGATAAACTTCAGCATTCCCTCATGTTAGAAACTTTCAATAAATTAGACATCAAAAGAACATACCTCAAAATGGTAAGAGCCATTTATAACAAACCCACTGCCAACATCATATTGAATAGGCAAAATCTGGAAGTATTCCCCTTGAAAAGTGGGACAAGACAAGGGTGCTCACGCTCACCGCTCCTATTCAACATGGTACTGAAAGCCCTAGCCAAAACAATCATGCAGGAGAAAGAGATAAAAGCCATTCAAACAGAAAGAGAGGAAGTCACACAATCTCTCTTTATAGACAATATGATTCTCTAACTAGAAAACCCCATAGACTCTAACAGAAGGCTTCTAGAACTGGTAAACAACTCCAGTATAGTTTCATGATACAAAATCAATGTACCCAGATCAGTAGCATTTCTATACACAATGTCCAAACTTAGAGCCAAATCAAGAATGCAATCCCACTTCCAATAGCCACAAAAAGAATAAAATACCAAGAAATACAGCTTACAATGAAAAAAGATCTCTACAACAAGAATTATAAAACACTACTGAAATAAATCATAGATGACACAAACAAATGGAAAAACATTCCATGCTCATGAATAGGAAAAATCAATATTGTTAAAAAGTCCATAGTGCCCAAAGCAATTTAAAATTCAATGCTATTCGTATAAAACCACCAGCATCATTTTTCACAGAATTAAAAAGTCTAAAATTCACATGAAATCAAAAAGAAGCCTGAATTGCCAAAGCAATTCTAAGCAAAAGGAACAAAGCCAGAGGCATCACAATAAGGAAATTGAAAGGAAAATTTAAAAATTTCTTGAGACAAATAAGAATGGAAAACATTATACCAAGACAGAGCAAGAACATTTCCAAGAGCAAAATTTATAGCAATAAATGCCAATATTAAGAAAAAAGAAAGATTTGTAATAAGCCACCTAACATTGTACTCCAGGTAACTGGAAAAACAAGAACAAACTAAAACCAAAATTGGTAGAAGGAAGGAAATAATAAAAATTAGAGCAAAAATAATTGAAATAGAGACTGAAACAATTCAAAAGACAAAATGAGTTTGTTTTTTGAAAACAAAAATTGACAAAGCTTTAGGTAGAATAATAAAAACACTCTAAAACCAGAGATTAAAAAAGGACACATTACAACTGATACCACAGAGATATAAAGGCTTATAAGAGACTATTTTGAATAATTATGTGTAAACAAATTTGATAACCTAGAAGAAGCAGATAAATTCCTAGACACATAGTCTACCAAGACTAAATTATGAGGAGATAGAATATCTGAAAAGACTAAAAATGAGTGAGGATATGGAGTCAGTAATAAAATGCCTTTCATCAAAGAAAAGTTGAGGTTCTGAGATCTATACAGACTTCTATAAAACATTTAAAGAAGAATTAATATTTATTCTCCTCAGAGTATTTCAGAAAGTTGAAGAGAAAAATATTCCAAACTCATTTTATAGGCCAGTGTTACCCTGACTCTAAAACCTGACACACAACCAAAAAGAAGACTACTACAGGCTGAGATCTCTGGTAAATATAGATGAATAAAATATAAAAAATAATAAAAATATAAAAAAATTCTAAAGATACAAGCCAAATTCAACAGGCCATTAAAAAGATTATTCACTTTGATAGAGCGTGACTTATTCCAGGATGCAAGAATGATTTAACATATGAAAATTAATAAATGTGATACACCACATGAATAGAAAAAAATATATAATCATTTTGAAATATTGAAAAAAGTATTCAGGGAAATTCAACATCTATAATAGAATCTCTCAACATATGGGTATAAAAGGTATGTTCCTCAACACAATAAAAATATATAACAAACTCATAATTAACTTCATACTGAGTGAAGAAAAGCTGAACACTTTTTTTCTAAGATGAAGAGTAAGACAAGAATGTTCACTTTCATCTCTTCTATTCAAAATAATGAAAGTTCCAGCTAAAGCAATTAGGCAAGATAAAATAAATAAAAGGCATATACACAGAAGAGGAGTACTTAAATTTGTTCCTGTTTTCAAAAACCTGATCCTAAAATTTATATGGAGCCACAGAAGACACCAAATAGCCAAAACAAACCTAAGCAAAAAGAACAAAGATGGAGGTATCATGCTTTCTGACTTAAAAAATATACTATAAAGCTATAGTAACAAAAACAGCATGGTACTGGCATAAAAACAGACAGACAGACCATTGGAACAGATTAGAGAGCCCAGAAATAAATTAACACACCTACAGCCAACTAACTGATTTGTGCCAAAGTTGCCAAGAATACTTCCTGAGGGAAAGATAAAAGAAGACAAGTATTGATGAGGATGTGGGGAAAGGAGAACTCTTAAACACGGTTAATGGAATTGTATAATAGTAGAACCATTCTAGAAAATGGTATGACAATTACTCAAAAAATTAAAAATGGAGCTACTCTATGATCCAGAAATCCTGCTACTGGAAATAGATTCAAAGAACATAAAAATTAATATGTTGAATAGATACCTATACGCCATGTTTATTGCAGCACTGTTTACAATAGCTATCTTGGAATCGACTTGTATATGTAAATGGATAGATAGCACATTTATTTCTATTCATCTATTTACATATGTAAGTGGATTTCACGAAACGCTATTTAGTCATAAAAAATGCAATATTGTTATTTGTGACTTGTAGAAACCTGGAGGACATCATAATAAGAAAAATAAGCCAAACAGAGATAGAAGAATACCACACGATCTCATTCATATGAGGATTCTAAAAATAAATAAATAATAAAGTTGATATTATAGAAACACAAAGTAGAACCGTGATTACCAGAAACTGGGGAGGTGGTTGGAAAGAGGGTAGGATGGGAAGAGGTTGGTCAAAGTTACTATTCGAGAAAAGGAATAAGTTCTGTGTTCTATTGCACTGTTGATTGACTACAGTTAGTAGTAGAATATCATAGATTACAAAAATGACTAGAAGAAAGGCTTTTGAATGCTCTCAACACAAAGAAATGATACATGCATGAGGTGATGGAGTACCTTTATTTGATTATATATTGAATATATATTCATATATTGAAACATCGAATTTTACCCTATTAAGATGTATAGTGTGTCAATTAAAAAATTAAAAAGAGAGATGTGACTGGGGAGGTATGGAACTATTTTACAAACTAAGAAATAGCAATATTGCTAGTGATAAAAAAGAACATTACATAATCATAAGGGTTTCAATTCATCTAGAAGACAAAGCTATACTGAGTACCAGAGCATCATAATAATAAAGCAAAATATGTCCACTACAAAATCCTAACATACATTAAGTTAAATTATGTAATCCTAAATAATATGAGTCAAAGAAGCAATCACAATGGAAATTACAAATATTTTAAATTAAAATTAAAGCACAGCATTTTAAGTTGAATGAAAATTAAAATAATATTTGTGGGGTACATTTAAAGTATATAGAATTAAATTTTTACATTTGTTAAAAAGGGTATTAAATCAATGATTTAAGCTTTCATTCTTATAAAATGAAAAAAGAGAAGAACAAATCAAACACCAAGGAAGCAGAAGGAAATAAATAGTAAAGATAAGAACAAAAATCAATAAAGTATAAATCAGAAGAAAATTGGAAATAATCCATAAAACTATAATCAGGTTCTTTGAACAGATCAATACCCAGGGAAATCAGAAGAAGAAAACAAAAACAATACTAATATCAGTAATAAAAAAGGGTACATCAAAATAAATACTACAGACATAAAAGAGCATTCTGAAAAACTTTATGACCAAAAATTCACTAACAGCTAACTGGGTGATTCCTGGAATGATACAAATTATGAAAGTTCACTTAAGCAATAATCTGAATAAATCTATATACCTGTCAAATTTGTAGTAAAAGCCACCCTCCATTCCCCTACTCCCCTCATATAAATCCATGCTTAAGTAGTTTTAATAATAAATTTTATCAAACATTTAAACAAGAAATAATACAACTGTATACAAACTCTTTCATATAATGCCAGCACCACTCTGCTACCAAAATCAAAGACATTATAAGAAAACTAAAGATTATTTTTTGAATACTGATGCAAAAATAATTAATGAAATATTAGCAAATCAAATTCAGCAATCTATGAAAAGGATAATACCCAAATAAAGTTCATTCCAGGAATGCAAGTCTGATTCTACATTTAAAACAATCAAAGTAATCAATAATAACACACTAAACAAGAAAGAAAATGCATGATTATTTTAATGGATGTTTAAAATCATTTGAAAAAATTCAGCATTGATATATATAATCACTCCCAGAAAATTAATCACAGAATTTATATTTGCTCTCAACCTGATAAAGGCCAATTATGCAATAACTATAGTTACCCTTGCTCTTGATAGAGAAGGACTGTTTTTTTCACCTAAGATCTGGAACAAGGGAAAAAAGATACTACTTTTCTTAAAAAAGGGTGGAGGGACAAAAGCATACATATTTGTGAGAAAATGCTGACTTAATTTACAGGTTACCTGATTTTCAAATAGCTAGTGGAACTAATAAATGAGTCTGGTAGAGTTGCAAGATACAATGTAAGTATATGTGAGTCAAACTTATATCTATGTACTAGCATTGAGTAATTAGAACATAAATTTTTAAATTACAATTTATAATAACAATAAATATGAAGTAGATTACACAAAATATGTGCAGGGCTAAAAACTGCGATGTATTACTGGCAGAAATTATAGAAGAGCTAAATAAATACTGAATCAAACCATTATGAATGAGAAAACTCTATATAGAACAGTAATTTCCACCAACAGTTGTGAAATAGGCCAAGAAGGTGTTAATCAGTACATTTTTCCTTTGACACATCTTGTGCTACTATCATGTGCCAGGCACTTTTTTAATATTGGAGATAACAGTGATCAAAACAGATAAGACTTCACACAAAGAAATCATTTTATACTGTGAAGAAACTGACATTATAAGTAACATAAATAAGATGGAAAATTCATGAAAGGGCAATAAGTATTAAGAAGAAAATGAAGAAAAAAGTTTGAATGAGGGACTAGAATGTATGGAGTGTTGCATTTTTCCATAGGGTGATTGAAGAAGGCTTTAATTGAAAAGGTTACATTTGAATAAAGGCCTAATAAGTGATGGGATATGACCTTATAAACATCTTAGCAGCATGTTTGGCAGAAAGGATATAAAAACTCTCAGGTGGGAGAGGCCTGAGGTGTTAGAGGAACAGAAACATGACCCTTGTAATTGGAGCAGTTCAAGAGATCACAGAGAACCCCGTATATGGCACCTTGTAAGCCACTGGAAGACCTTGAGTTTCATTCTGAATTCCCTGGGAAGACTTTGGAGACTTTTAAACAAAGTAGTGTTATGATCTAACTTTCATTTTAAAAGGCAAGTAGGGAGAACAGTTAGGAGGCTTTTGTAATAATTCTGAAAAATGATAATGTTTTGGATAAAGGTGGTAGGACTAGATGGAGCAATTAGTGGTTATGTTCTTAATAGATAATATGGTTTGCCTCTGTGTCCCTACCTAAACCTCACCTCAAATTGTAATCCTCACGTATCAGGGGAAGGGCCTGGTGGGAGGTGATTGATTCATGGGGGCAGACTTCCCACTTGCTGTTTTCATGATAGTGAGTTCTCATGAGATTTGGTTATTTGAAAGTGTTAACTTTCCCCCTTCCCTGTCTCCTCTGCTATGTAAGACTTGTCTTGCTTCTCATTTGCCTTCTGCCATGATTGTAAATTTTCTGAGGCCCCCTCAGCCATGAAGATCCGTGAGTCAATGAAACCTCTTTTCTTTATAAATTACCCAGTCTCGGGTGGTTCTTTACAGAGGCATGAAAACAGACTAATGCAATGGACTTTGATGGCATGGACAACAAGATTTATGATCAAATGTAGGATGTAAAAAACAATGGGATATGAGAAAGGAATAAAAAATGATTCCAGAAATTTGAACCAAAGCAATTGAAAGAATGGTACTCCCATTTACTGAAAGGTGAAAGACCACCAAAGAAGCATGTGTGGCAGATGGTGAGGTAGAAGGTGGGACTCAACTCTGGAAGTGGTGCTTGGGCACCAGACCAAATTGAGGACTAGCTAAAACAGGGCCAGGGCAGAAGCAGCTTCCTATAAGACACACCCACCAATGTGCCATGTCAGTTTACCTTTGCCATGACACACCTAGAAGTTACTAACCCTTTCCATTGCAATAACCTGATGACATTAAAGTTATTACCTTTTTCCCAAAAATATCTGCACAAAACATCCCTTAATGTGCATATAATTAAAAGTGGGTATAAATATGATGGCAGAATTGGCTCTGAGCTGTTATGTTGGGCACACTGCCTATGGGGTAGCCCTGTTCCACAAGGAGCAGCATCTCTGCTGCTGCTGTACTGTGCCACTTCAATAAAAGTTGCTGTTTAACAGCACCAGCTCACTCTTGAATTCTTTCCAGGACAAAGTCAAGAACCCTCCTGAGCTAAGCCCCAGTTTTGCTGCTTGCCTGTCCTGCATCAACGCTATGCGTAGAGTGGTACAAGGAACATTGGAAGGTCAGTTTTAGATATGTTAAGTTTGAAATGATTATTAGACATCTAGGTGGAGGTAGTGGTTTACCAACTAAACATGAAAAATGATTCCAGAAATTTGAACCAAAGCAATTGGGAGAATGGAATTCCCATTTACTGAAAGGTGAAATACTACCAAATAAGCATGTGTGGTAAACTCAACTCTGGAGGTGGGGATTGGGCACCAGACCAAATTGAGGACTAGATAAAACAGGGCCCAGGCAGAAGCAGCTTCCTATAAGACACACCCAGCAGTGTTGGGTGAAATCTACTGTTCAGGGAAAAGGTCTAGCTGGAGATAGAAATTTGGGAGTCATTGACCTATAAACAGTATTTAAAGCCATGGGACTAAATGAGAATGAGAAATTAAGTGTGAATAGATAAGAAAAGCTGTTCAGGGATGGAGTTCTGAGACACACCAACAATAAGAGATGCAGGTGATGGTGTGGCGTAAGAAGCACCCACAAAGGAAACCAAGAAGGAGTAGAAAAGGTGGCAAAGGAAAAGCAAGGAGAATGTGATGTCTTGGTTAAAGACCTAAAGCTTTTAAAGTATCACAATTTTTTTAAATCAAAGTGGATTCAAATTCATTATGTCATAATGTCACTTCGACTATTCACTTCCTGATATGCAGGGGTTTTTTTGAGTGAGAAAAGAACAGAATTACAATTAGCAGGCTAGAAATTATATACAAGCAGCCTGTCTAGTCCATACCACCTTGTGTACATGTAATCATCACTGGTAAATGGTTAATAAATGTAACAACTAAAATAACACACACACAAAACTATACTGTCAGTTTCTGGGTACTTTACTCCTTATTCCATCCCATATGTTAGCCCTTTTCAAATATGGAAGAAAAAAGTCTTTGTCGAAATTTTAATGTATCCATGCAATAAATCACCAATGAACTAAATCATTAAATCACATTCCTGAACAATCTTTTCTGTATGCTGAATTAAAAAAAAAGAAAACATTGAGAATCTCAGTAAAGATGATTTGGAGATACCTCACTATCCACATCTGCTTTAGTTTGTCAGAGCTGTATGTATAATTTTGTATAACTTCTCAACATGTGTTCTTAGAATATTTCATAATGTAGTAGTAGTATCAGTAATAAGCTTTCCACTTTATTAGGATTTTCAAACAGACGGGCAAACAATCTGTAGATTAGTGACTCCATAATAAAAACTCTGGCCCTGTGCATTTCATAACAAGCACTTTTCTGTGGTGATTGGTTCACAGCTAAAGCCAATGTTAGTCCATATATTAACCCACAACTGATGGATAACTCTTGATAATGTAACCTCTGGAGTATCATTATACTTGGGGTAAAACACAGTAGCCAAAGGAACTATTGTTTCTAATCACATTTTAGCAAAGTCACTGTGAATTTTTTCATGGTACAATACTTAATGTGTTACTTTCATAATTAGCTTATGAAGTGCTTATTCAAAACACAATTTTTTTTTTTTTTTTTGAGACGGAGTTTCGCTCTTGTTACCCAGGCTGGAGTGCAATGGCGCGATCTCGCCTCACTGCAACCTCCACCTCCTGGGTTCAAGCAATTCTCCTGCCTCAGCCTCCCGAGTAGCTGGGACTACAGGCGTGCGCCACCATGCCCAGCTAATTTTTGTATTTTTAGTAGAGACGGGGTTTCACCATGTTGACCAGGATGGTCTCGATCTCTTGACCTCGTGATCCACCCGCCTGGGCCTCCCAAAGTGCTGGGATTACAGGCGTGAGCCACCGCGCCCAGCTCAAAACACAATTTAATATATATTTGCCATAATAGTATGGACCATGTTAGCCAACAGTATTAGAGTAATTTAATATTAAGATAAAAATTCTTATAATATGACATATACCTAAATTTGTCACCTTTCTCATTGTTCTAAAACATGATGACATTCCAGTTTTAAAAATAACAACTAGTATTAATAAAACTACCTCCAAAGGTGAAATAAATAGTGTGGCTTGATGTTGCTTCATTTCTTCACTTGATTTAGTTCTTTATCAGAGCGGTAGACTTAATTGTTTATTTCCTGACTTAAATATAATTTTCAACAACTAGTTTTTTATAGCATTTGCTGCTGTATGGGGTTTTCTGTTGCTGCTGTTTTGCTGTAATAACTCTGTCTGGGTTGTCTTGTGATGTTGTTATGCCTGAAGGAATGCAGAGCCATGTGACTTTGGACTTGGTCTGTTTTCACCTCATATTTCTGTTCTGCCACTCCTGACTGTGTAGAGCTTTACAGGCTATTTTGCCTTGGTTCCAGGCGCATAAAGGAAATTAAAATGTATACTGCTGCGGTGTGTTCACTAAATACATGAATACATACATATGTACATGCTATTTAAAAAGTCTAGCACATTTTCTGGGTGATTTACACCACTCTTGCCTTCATGCTTTCCTGCCTATCTTCTACATCATATGTTATTTCTCTGTCTTTAGTATGTCAGTCTCTACCCATTAGGAAGTCTCTCTGTCTCTTCAAATTGCTCCCTGTCTATCTGTTACTTCTGCTGGTTTTCTGTCTGTCTAACCATCCATTAGCATACTTACTGCTTCATTTATCTTCCTATCTTTCCATTCACCTGTCTATCTGCTATTCATCTACTTTTCTCTCTTTATCTTGGCATATATACATCTATTTCCATTTTAATGACATGCCTCCTATGTTGCCAAAACAACTTTTTGCTTTCATGTAATATGACACCTTGAATCATAAAATTTGATATTCATAGATATAACAAATATTTTTTCCTTGTTTACATTTTTCTAATTATAGGTTATGGAAATAATGTGTATTGACTGTTATTACTATCTTATAAGCAGCATAGAGACTATAAATTATTATCAAGGAGTCTTGACTTTAAGTGGCTTTCTTAGACGACTTTCCAAAATATTTTTTGGTGATTTAAATTTTACCTTATTCTTCCTAAATATTTTGGGAAATTAATCACATCAATTTTTAGTTGCAAGTTTCAAAGCGATGGAGTTCAGGCGGCTTATGAAACAACAAAGGATGGTGTTTAATTCTGTTTCTGGCTATGATTCTTTAGCTCCATCCCCTTTGGTGTCCTAGTTTGTTCATTTAAATATTTTTCCCCATAGGATGACAATAGCTGCAAGCAGAAAATGGGGCAATATGTATCCTCGTCCACCTACGTTTGTTAACTACTAACACTTATCAACTATGCCATATTCATGGTTTCTCCTCTATTCTAATTCAGTCAGCTGACGTCACATACCTACTGCCGGGCCAAAACCACTCACCAGAGTAATGCTGTACCCTAATTAGACTTAAGCTTGCTTTGCAAGATAGGATTTACAACTATTGGTTTTAGATAGTCAGGATTTACTTTTGAGTCCTTTACTGGCTCATTTTTCTTAAATCACTTTAGGTCAGTGAAGAGTTATGAATACTTAAAATTGGTGTATATTGGGAAGACTATACAGTCATGTATCACTTAAAGACAGGAATATGTTCTGAGAAATGTGTTCTTAGGTGCTTTTGTCATCGTGCCAACATCATTGAGTGTGACATACACAAACCTAGATGGTATTCCTACTGTATACCTAGGCTGTATAGTATAGCCTGTTGTTCCTAGGCTACAAACGTGTACAGTATGTTCCTGTACTAAATTCTGTAGCCAGTTGTAACAAAATGGTAAATACTGATGTATCTAAATGTAAATGGAGACTGGGTGTGGTGGTTAACGTCTATAATCCCAGAATTTTGGGAGGCCAAGGCATGAGGATTGCTTGAGCCCAGAAGTTCAAGTCCAGCCTGGACAACATTGTCAGAGACAGTCTCTACAAAAATTTTTAAAAATTAGCCAGGCATTGGGGTGTGTGCCTGTAATACAAGGCACTTGGAAGGGTGAGGTAGGAGGATTGCTTGAGCCCAGGAAGAAGAGGCTGCATTGAGCCATGATCCTACCACCATACTCCAGTCTGGGTAATGGCTTGAGATCCTGACTCTAAAGAAAATTTTTAAAAATAAAAAAGAATAAAAATGGTATACCCGTATGAGGCACTTACCATGAATGAAACTTGTAGGACTGGAAGTTGCTCTGGATGAGTGAGTGAGTGAGTGGTAAGTGAATTGGAAGGCCCAGGACATTACTATATAATATTGTAGACTTCATATATACTGTACACTTAGACTACACTACATTTATTTAAAAATTTCTTTCGTTGTGATAAACTTTTAAAATTAGCTTACTATAACTTTACTTTATAACTTTTTAATTTGTTAACTTTTGGACTCATTTGTGGTAACACTTAGCTTAAAACACAAACACAGTGTACAGCCATACAAAAATATTTTCTTTATATGCTTATTGTAGATTTATTTATTTAAAAATTTTTATAATTTTCTATTAGTCTCTAAACTTTTTTGTCAAAAACTAAGACACAAACACACACAGTAGCCTAGAACTGTACAGGATCAGGGTCATCTATATCGCTGTCTTCCACCTTTACATCTTATCCCATTGGAAGTTCTTCAGGGGCAATAACACACAGGGAGCTGTCGTCTGCGATAACAGTGCTGTCTTCTGGAATACCTCCTGAAGGACCTGCCTGAGGCTGTTTTACAGTTAACTTTTTTTTATAAGTAGGAATATACCCTAAAATAATAATATATAAAGTATAGTATAGTAAATATGTAAACCAGTAAGTTATTTATTATCATTCTCAAGTATTGCAAATATCATTATCAAGCATCCTATACTGTAAATAACTGTATGCGCTATACTTTTATATGACTGGCAGCCCAGTGGGTTCGTTTACACCAGCAACACCACAAACACTATTACTGTGTTACACTATGGTGTTACAGTATCTGTACTGTCGCTAGGCATGATAAATTTTCAGCAACATCTTAAGGGACCCCTGTTGTAGATGTGGGGTCCACCTTTGATGAAAATGTCATTAGGTGATATAGGACTCTATAAAAATAAGAATATCTAAAATGTAGTATGGACAGTAAATGGTGCCCACTTCTGGCAGTTATCATAAAGGTCTCTTTTAATCTCATTTGAAGTTGTTATTGTTTTTTTCTAGATTTTCTTCTAGCAAAAATTCACTTTCTTATACAATTTAATGGCATAGAACTGTCATTCGTTTAGTCTTCATTTTGATTTTACCCAGTTTAAACTACTAAAGTCTCTTAGAAATTTTTCACGTTTGTTTTAATGGTTTCCTCCTATGCCACAGTTTATTCTATTCCATAAGCAAGAACCATTTTTGCATTTTGGTGTATTTGGCATATGGTAGGTACTCAATAAACATTTGTTAGATGTACAAATGAATGTAGCAGACAACCCATAACTTTAATCAGAGTTATTTGTATTTGAAAATACGGAAGAGCATTAACAGCCAGCAAAGGGGAAATAAGCAGATTATGGTATAACATAGGCTTTGAAAATTGTATTTCTAAGTTTTTAATAGCATGAGGAAAATCTTAAAATATTAAATTAAAAATAGATAAAATTATATAAATTAGAGTAAAATACAGAATTTATAAATACAAGAAATAATAGCTTCTGTGAAAAATATTTTTGTCTTCAGTTTTTTCTGTATATACTCAAATTTCTATAGTGAGCTGTGTTTCAGGATATTTTGAGCAGTAAGAAATTATCTAAAAGTTTACAGATTACAGAAGGGTCTGTGCCAGAGCAGTTCTAAGGTTTTTTCCTTCAGTGGCTAAGTGACATAGTAAGATTGCAGGTTCTTTCCATCTTTCCACTTGGCCATTTTAGCACGGCACCTTACCTCCTGCAATGGTTGCAAACTGGCTGTCACAATTCTAAAATCATAAAAGCCATGAAAACCTGCAGCAGAAGAGTGCCTTTTCTTCCTGTGTGTTTCTTTTTAAGAGCACAGAAAGTTCTCTCTGGACTCTTCCACCAGATCTTCCCTCATAACTCATTGGACATATGTGGATCACCGTGACCATCTTTTGACTGAATACTGGAAGACAGATGAAAATGTTACACCCATAAATATGCGTGTACAAGTATCTTTTTCATATAATGACTTTTGTTCCTGTGAGTAAATATGGAACCGGCCCAAATGCCCATCAGTCAATGAGTGGATAAAGAAACTGTGGTATACATATATATGATGGAATACTATTCAGCCATAGAAAAGGAATGACTTAATGGCATTCACAGCAACCTTGATGGAACTGGAGACTATTATTCTAACTGAAGTAACTCAGGAATGGCAAAACAAACATCGTATGTTCTCACTCATAAGTGGAAGCTAAGCTATGAGGATACAAAGGCATAAGAATGATACAATGGACTTTGGGGACTCTGGGAAAGAAAACGAGGGTTAAAAAACTACACATTGGGTTCAGTATATACTGCTCGGGTAATGGTTGCACCAAAATCTCACAAATCACCACTAAAGAAATTACTCGTGTAACGAAATGCCACCTGCTCCCCCAAAATCTATGAAAATAAAAAATTAAAGAAAGAAAATGTTACACTTGGGTGAATCACATTGGATAGGAAGATTTCCGAATAAAACTCAGAATTAGTTCTGTGCTAAAAGGGTGAAGGCAGACCTGGCTGCTCAGGAGCTAACCATGTCTGCAGCAGCAGGGAAGTAACATCATCTACTGACTGAATTATTCCTTTCTAAATTGATTCGATTGGCAGGGTAAATCACATAACCATAACTTTCAGTTGATTTATAAAATATTTTTTTTGGCTGGGTGTGGTGGCTCATGCCTGTAATCCCAGCACTTTGGGAGAATTATGAGGTCAAGAGATCAAGACCATCCTGGCCAACATGGTGAAACCCCGTCTCTACTAAAAATACAAAAATTAGCTGGGGGTGGTGGCACATGCCTGTAGTCCCAGCTACTCGGGAGGCTGAGGCAGGAGAATTGCTTGAACCCAGGAGGCGGAGGTTGCGGTGAGCCGAGATAGTACCACTGCACTCCAGCCTGGGCAACAGAGTGAGACTCTGTCTCAACGAAAAAAAAATTATGTATATATACTACATATTTACATATTATATATATTTTATAAATATATATATTTATTGTCATTGAATATTACTTAGAACAACCACCTTGGGACTGTATTGGATCATTTTAAATTCTAAAGTACTCTGCTATCTTTGTTACCTAAAAAATATTTTCTTTATTTTGTGTTTCACAGTAAGTTTTTACTATTTTCTCTATCTTTGCATGCTGTTTTAATCAACTTTTCTTTAATTGCTTTGTGCTTTATATTTCTCAAAAGCAGAAAGGCTAGATATCACTATTACAGGTTCTATTATAATATGGGATTACAAATATACAAATCTGTTGAGAGGAGAATTACACATGAATGAAACTAGTTAAATAAGGGCTATATACACTCAGCTATATAATAAAATATATTTCTTTTAAAATGTTGTATATTTGCTTTTACCTGCCAAGCTAGTCTGTGATCTTGAAAACATTAGTAAAAGTTATTTTTTCTTTTCTATGTTTTAAAATCATTTGAGATAATTCTAATACACAGCCAGAGACATACTGTGCAAGACCTTCTGTATGTGTTTACCTTTTAACAGTGAGGCACTGAAATTCATTGCTTAAGGGAAGAAGAGGGAGCGAGGGAGGAGCATTGTGCTGGGGAGAGGACTTACTGACTCATAGTAAATATCAGGTCCCACAATAGACATTTATGATTATGATGATTTTAGATAGGGTGATAGGGGGAATATCAGATAAGTAGAAAGGTTCTACTTTAAAAAGTATTACCAAAATGATAAAAGATAACGGGTTGGTGAGGATGTGGGGGAAAAAGTTGATCCTTGCACACTGTTGCTGAAAATGCAAATTAGTAAAGCTATTTTGGAAAACCATTTTTGTTCCTCAAAAACATGCCATGCAGGTTGCTATCTATTTAATCTACTGAGACTGGCTCTATTTGAATCCTCTAAATGAAATAATGTCGGCATCATACTCACACAGCCCTACATCTTCATTAACTTTACTAAAGCAAAGTATTTGTGTTTCATTGTATGAAAATGATTTCGCAAATAAATTCTGGCAATCTGTATACCTTAGAAACATAAAACCTACTGAAATAGATTAGACACAAAATTATGTAATGTAGGAGAGGACTGAGAATTTATTGAGTACCTATTATGTTTCAGACACTATATTCAGCACTTTCTAATTTATAGTCCCATTTAAAAACTTACGGAAATTCTCTGAGAAGAAAGCTGATTTTAGCAAGTCAAATCATCCATGTAAGTAATTTAGCATAAGGCCTGCTCCAAAAATACTCAGATAAATTCTATTATTAATATGCATTTGTCCAGACTCACACTACCTTTTGAGGACTGTGGTATCCAGTGCATTACATTGCGGGGAAGGACCAGATGCCATAGTTTCCCTAGGAAGAGGTGCATCTAATAAAGTCTTATTAGATTGTAAAACTTTTTATTCTAATATTCTATGATGCAATTGCTTCTTGAAATATACACCTCAGTTAGCAATTATTTCCTCTCCTTTTAGTATTCTACTCACCAAGTAGACTCACAATGGCTACGTAGTGAAGTCAAAGTAAAATATCCACACCATAGCTCTTCAGTGTTAGCGTGACAAGGCCTGCAAACACTGCCAGTTTGAATTAAAATGTGCTGAGATCAGTGGTTTCTCTGGTAGTAATAGGATTCAATGTTCTTTAAGGGGATTTACTTGTTCTTCCTGTACTTTTAGTTATGAGACTCCTTGTAAATTCCGGGAGAATATATAACACTTAAAAATAGCATTTAACCCACTCAATTATTTCTACTCTTTAACTGAAACCTTAGAAAATGGTTGTCATTTTATGTGAAGTAGTTTGGGATCATTATTTGTTGTGCTGAAGTGACCTTGATGGAAATACCCAAGGACTCTGCTTCATTAACTTTCTAGGGCTAATAACACAACATTCGTTCTTCAGGAAAAAATAATAATGGTGATGATAAACCCATTCTGGCTTTTCTGTTTGTCAGATCTCCAGGACACTGAATTGCACTGTCATCTGTGAGGACTATTGCATGTGAAAGCCTGCAGTATGAGGGTTTAAAAGGGAAGAGGAGTGGGATCCATGGTATCAAAGAGATTGCAATTTATTAGAAAGCAATGCAATTCAATTAGTATGCAAATGCCACAAACACAGTCATCACCAATATTATAATTCGGTCTTTGGAAACTTTGGACTTTTGAGGATTGTGGTATCCAGTGCATTATATTGAGGGGCAGGACCAGATGCCATAGTTTCCCTAGGAAGAGGTGTAGCTATATACTTCGAAAAGGCAGTCATGAATGAAAGGGAAACAGAATCT
This sequence comes from Alouatta palliata, assembly GCA_004027835.1. NCBI lineage: Eukaryota > Metazoa > Chordata > Mammalia > Primates > Atelidae > Alouatta > Alouatta palliata. The sequence continues at coordinate 97,696 of PVKV010001686.1, read as the reverse complement.
GAATGAATCTGAAATACAACATTTCTAAAAGATTTGTCAGTTTCGTGTTCTTAGGTTTGGCACACCGTCTCGTTTTCTATGTTGTACTTGCCTTTAGTTACCACTAACTTTGCTGAAATCTCATAGACCTGCACATTCTTAAGGGGAATGATGTTGAGAACAAAGGGATAAGGCAATACAGGCAAATGTGATTTGGCTCACATTCATTTTTTTTTTTTTTTTTTGAGACAGAGTCTTGCTCTGTCTCAGGCTGGAGTTCAGTGGCACGGTCTCGGCTCACTGCAATCTCTGCCTCCCGGGTTCAAGCAATTCTCCTGCCTCAGCCTCCCGAGTAGCTGGGACTACAGGCGCAAGCCACCACGCGCAGCTAATTTTTGTATTTTTAGTAGACATGGCATTTCACCATGTTGGCCAGGATGGTCTCGATCTCTTGACCTCGTGATCCACCTGCCTCGGCCTCCCAAAGTGCTGGGATTACAGGCGTGAGCCACCGCGCCCGGCCCTGGCTCACATTCATTCATGCGTTTGCAGAGCAAGCAGCAATCTGTCTCTGGGATCATCAAAAAGTAGTAGTTCTGGATATTTCAGAGCTGAAAGACAGTCACTTTCAGAACTAAAGTGAAGGCACACCTAGTAGCTGGGGACAAAGGGGCGGCGTATTACATTGAAGTTTATGGGACACCCTAGCCACAGAGAAGGATCCAGCACCATGACCCTCTCTTTTTCCAGCATATTTTTGAATGGCATTTCTCAAAATATGATCTCCAGAATTCTCATGTCATAACCTGAGGATTTTTATTTTTAATGAGGAGTAGTGAACTGTAGCTTTGTCAAAGTCCTGATCTCTAGATTTGTCAAATCAGAATCTCTGGTGATGGGTATAGGAATATAAACTCAAAATGAATCCTCAAATTGATATTTGCACACACTAAAACCTGAGAAGTACCAAGTTAAGGGACAGTAGCCCTGGAAATGGAGAGAAGGGATTTCCCTGCCAGTGTTGCTTTCGTGTGTGCTGGTAGGATGACGCACGGGCCTTCGCCTGGTCAGGGTTTCACATGATCAACACAGTGATGTGTGCTTCCAGCTGCAATTTCTTTTTTTAATGGTAATCATGTCTCTTTGCTCCTGAGATTTAAATGTGGCCAAAGCAGGATGTCTTTAATTTTAGTACTCCAGTTCAATCTGTATACATTTCTGCTTTTCAGAAGCGCATATATATATATATATATATATATATATATATATATATTTTTTTTTTTTTTATGGAGTATCGCTCTGGTTGCCCAGGCTGGAGTGCAATGCACAATCTTGGCTCCCTGCAACCTCCATCTCCCAGAGTCAAGTGATTCTCCTGCCTCAGCCTCCCAAGTAGCTGAGATTACAGGCATGTGCCACCACGCCCAGCTATTTCTTTTATTTAGTAGACATAGGGATTCACCATGTTGGTCTCAAACTCCCAACCTCATGCGATCCACCCACCTTGGTCACCCAAAGTGCTGGGATTACAGGTGTGAGCCACCACGCCTGGCCATATATAATTTTTAAAACATAAATGTTCCATGGTGTGTCCTAGTCACATCTTTTGCTTACACTTACTATAATTCCATTACATGATTTTTGTGCATATTCAGAAATATAAGTGCACGTGTGTCAGCTGTCTTTCAAGCTTTTAATAAGCTTAACTGAGTTGTTTGATAATGAGCATTGCTTCAGGTATAGTTAACTGGTTATAATCTGGGACTTTGTTGATCCTATCCTGATATGTGATGTCAAATGGGACTCAAAGTAGTTATGCTTAAGGAGCTGGAAATGATGTCTGTGACGGCACTGAGCCAGGTGACACTCCGTCTTAACAACTTTATCTTCCCTTTCAGACTTCTCAGGTTCAAAAATTTTTAGAAATTCAAGGGGATCTAACAGTACACATGGCATACACAGAAATATTGTCACCTCATTGATTAGTATTAGAACGCAAGATATGGAAGTCCTGATCCAAACCCCTTTTCACTATGCAAGTTATTAATTTGATTTCCGTTTCCTTACCACTTAGGGCATTTGAGAACAACGTAGCATAAGTAGTATATTTTATTACAGAAATTTAATTCAAATGCCTGGGAAAACATGGTGCTAACGATATGAATTGCCAGGCAGAGGAAGATTTAAAAACTTTATCTTCTACAATACTTGTCAAGACAAAAAAAAATTGAAATAATTTTTACAAAGCAGTTAGTAATTGCATGTATATCTAAACAATGTAGTCATATGGATCTTGCCATTTTTAGATTAGATTTGCTAATGCATGTAGCCTTTTCATCAGAAAGTCTTACTGGTAGCAGATGGAATCTGCATGTGTTAACTATGTCTCCCAGCAGTTCAGTCTCAAAAAGAGTAACTGAAGTTTATTTCATTATGTGGTCCTGTTTTATACCACCAGTGACGAGAACTACGTTCAGACAATAAACCATTGACTCACTTTAACAAACACTGTGTACCTACAATGTGTAAAATATGGTATCGAACATTGTGGTGAATTCAGTGATTAAAAATAAAAAGACATTTTCCTGTTGAAGAAACTAGCCTCTCAATCATTAATAGAACTTTTTGTTCTAATTGCTGAAAATTCAACTAACACATGCATCAACGCTTTATTCCTTGAACAAATCTGATGCCCACTTTCCAGCTTATCAATGTTAGTATCTCATTTGCTTCTTTGAACAAAAGCTATTCCTCTACTTTAACAAACAAACATACATTTGGTCTCTTCAGAATTGTATTAGTTTTTCTTTTCTTCTTCAAAAGTGTTTTTAAGTTTGGCTACTTTATTTTTTAAAGTTTGTTTATTTTAGGAGGACCTCCCTTCCTGTGGACCACAAAAGGCAATTCTTGTCAAGGGTGAGCAGGGAGATAGATAGAAGAATCTTCAGTTATACTTAAGGATAAAAAGAATCTACAAAACTGAACTCAGGTCATCACTCAGCTTCTGGCAGATTGTCACTCCTCCAGTTAAACTAAGAAAACATGTTTTTTAAAAAATTGCATAACAATCCTTACGACTTATACCAGAGGAGTTTATAATCCAGTTTGAGAAAAACACATAAACAGATATAGTCAGATATGTATGTATGTGTCTATATGTATACATACTTATATTTACAACTCTGGCCAAAGACATAATATGGTAAATATAATAGGAGGATAATATGGTTATAAGAAAAAAATATTGTTTACTGGGGAGAATATAAATATTTTCTAGTTTTAGTGTAATAATTAGGGCAATAAAAGTAGTTTCAAACTGTCAGTATTCAGTTCTGTTAATGGTATTGCTAGGACTGGATCCAGAAAAGGCTGTGGATTTTCACATATTAATTTTCTTTTTACCTTGCGTACCCAATTGCTTCATGTTGCTGCTGCTTTTCACTTGCAAAATCTTTTCCTGTGCATCTGTTTTATGTCAGTCATTAGGGCAGTAGACAAGAAACTGAGATGACGGTGTGATGATAAGGGCTTGGATAGAGGAACCCACAGGGCAACGTGGGAACAGGGGAAAGGAATCCAAAGAGAACTGGCTGCTTCAGATTAAATGGCAACAAGAGGGTTGTGCCATGGACTTCTTTGGCAATTTGGTGAAGCTTGCAGGCCTTTTCTTAGGATAGTATCTTTGGATGCATATAATAAAATACATGGCCTTTCAGGGGAATCAAGAATAATAAAATACAGTTGTTGAAACATTTTTAAAGACAAATTTTGCTGCTTTATTAAAGCATTACAAATAAGATCTAGCAACAGACATAACTAGTGTAGTTCTGAGGTTGTAATATGCATAAATATTAATAGCATTTTGAGATCTATGCAACAATTGTAAGATGATGTAAAAATACCTGTGGTTTCTTTTTTTGGTGCCAAAGCTGCTGGTACTGCTGATGCAACAGGGTTGGTGTTGACATTTGTAATTGAAATAATATTAAATTTCAGTTAGATTTAGATAAAAATAGAGAAATAATTTTTTGCTCACCCAAGTTCACAGACTCCCTGAATTCTCTCTATGAAGTGCTGCTTTGGGGAACCATGAACTCCACACTTAAAACCCTGAATTAAGCGACGTGTTATCTAAAAAAGTCAAACTCCTTGAATAGAGAATACAGTGGTAGTCACCAGAGAATGCGGGGCTGGTAAGATGGGGAAAGGGGAGATGTTGTTAAAAGGGTAAAAATTTATAGTTAGACAGCAGGAACAAATCTGAGAGCTCTATCGCACAGGATGATGACTATAGTTAACAATACTGTATAATTTCACATTTGCTAAAAGAGTAGATTTTAAATGTTCTCACCACAAATATGTGAGGTGATGTGTATGTTAATTAGCTTAATCACTACACAATGTAAACATATTTCAAAACATCATATTGTACCCCATAAATATCTGTCGAAGTTTTTTTTAAAGCTCAGTATAAGGACAATTTAGGTGGGCAAGGAACAAATGTATTCTGCACAGAGGCCTCAGATCTCTAATAGAGTGACTGAATTCCTGAAAATTCTAAAAGACCTTTACTTCTTTTTTCTACAATTTTTATATTTGACAGTCTTTTTTCCTTTCACTTAGAGGTTTGCTGCATATTAGACAGAAGCAAAACTCTTTGTTAAATATTTCATGTGTTATTAGAATTGATAAAAATATTTGTATTCAAAAGTTTTATCCTTGTTATTCTTTTTGAAATACTGTTTCTATTTCAAAATGTTGCCTGTAGCAAGTCTGAGAGTCAGGATTTCTGGTCAGATAACTTAAAAAAAAAATTATGCACCTTCCTCTGTCATTACTAATACATTCAATTTTGTTTATGTAATTCCCTATTCTAAAATTTATTTTTCAATAGAAAAATAACCTATGCTTCTTTCAAATCATTATTCATACATAATAAGAATTGAAGCACAATATAAAATTTATTATATTATCAAAGAAGAATTCTTTACATGCTCCCACTCCATTGGATGCTAAGCTTCGTTAGCCTATTTATGTGTGTTATTTCAGAGTATGCACGCTCGTGCACACACACACACACACACACACACACACGCACATACATGTAGTTTGTTTTTTAAGATATATGATGATCATGGTATATAGTTTGCCAATCTAACCAACCAGTTGTATTGTTCATCACAGCCTAAATTAGATGTGTCTTAATATTCACGTAGTTTATTTTTATTTTTCAGAGTAAAGCATCCTGAAATTTTTGGTTGAATTTTGAGTTGGAAAGATTCTTACCTAACCATTGGTTGCCATCCTTAAAAAAATTTCATCAAGACAAAACTGGGCCTGACACAAGGGAAAGAGTTTCTGAGGATAATGTAGCTTTAGAGCATTTAGTGTGTGTTGGAGGGGACGTGAGAGATAAAATAGTTTAGAAGATAAGTGGTTAAATTTTAGGAAGGTAAAATTAATGTGAAGGGGAATCCAGCTGCTGCTTCTCTGCTTCAGTCACTGCCCTGACACTTTGCAGCAAAACATCAGAGGAGAAAGGAGAGTAGGCTGTCACTGGCTTGGCAGGTCAGATTTTTATGTCTCATCAGCCACAGCATATTAACTTCTCAGAGTCTTTGTGATTTCCATTTTTTTCCTGATTCATGTTGCACTTGCTCCACACCAGCGAAAAAAGTACTAGAAAACAAATACAGGCATGCATGCACACACATTCACCCTCCCCTACTTATACTTACCTATTTAGCTATACCTCTGTTACCAAAGACCTTCAGTGAGCTGTGAAGGTTAGTAAACAGCCCTGACTAATGCATTACTACTCAACCTTTATTTCAAGTGAAGCTGAAAGGGTTATTTTAGGAAGAAAGGCTATTTTCAAGAACAGGTAGATAAACAAGTGAATAAGGAGAATAAGAAATGTTTAAGAGTAATATTAGGCTCTCATTACTTGGGAATTTAAACCGCAAATCACATAATAAGTGACACTGAACCCGACTGATCACCAAAAGTGTTGAAAACATGGCTCTCAGTCAGGAAGCCACAAACACAGGGGCTCTGTTTTTGTAGGTCTCACTGACAGTTCCAGGCTTGGCAGCCTTGGGAGACTCATTTGTTGTTCCTGTCACTAAGTGATTATAACAAACACGTTGACAGGCAGAGAAAGAATAACTATCTATTGTGGGTAGGTATAGTGTCCGTTGCGGCTTTTTTCTAAAAAAAATTGCTGTTGCATTGGTTTGGATTTACCCAAAATTATGTGTTGTGAAAAAAGGCTACAATGCTACTTCAACCAGTTATCTATCGAGCATCTTAATATATACATTTATACTAAGGGGAAAAGAATAAATTAAAATATAGAGTGGAAATTACGAAACGAGTAAGGAAGAAAAGTAGGTGAAATTCTAGATCCACTTTAGCATGAATGTCTTGTCCACAGTAATAATTAAATTTGTACACGGATAGGTTTGGGAGGATTTGTAAGAGATTGCTTAGTGCTATTTGTTTTAGTGTTGCATTCCTTGATGTATACATGTGTTTGCCATCTTTATTGAATGAGCTGCCTGATGGTTTTCATTCCACTGTGAGCTTCTTCTTGGAGGAGACAAAGTTCTTTAGCTATTTCATCGACAGGATCTACACCATGAGGCTGGTACTTTTGCTTTAAAAAAGAAAGAAAGAAATGTAAAGAAAAACAAGTTTCTAAAGTGTAATGAATTTCCTCTGTAATTTCTACACTCAAAGAGGCCAACATGATCATGTTTGAGAAAGAATCATTAAGTACACTTAGGATGTATCAGGAAACCATGGGCTTGAAAAGAGGATGAGTGTGTTACCTTCTTAGCAGCAGGAATTAGATCTTCCAAGTATATCTCTGATCACTGTAAAACAGTCCTTCAAATTTTCCTCAATTTTGGATTGGTAATATTTGCTAAAAGCAACCATGATCTTGATAAATATAATCAATATGTTTTTAAATTAGAGATTCTATGCTATTTATATTTTATGATTAGAAAGTAATGACTCTCATTTTCGAGAGAGCCAAGATGGTGGATTAGACATAACTGCAGCACACAACACCCAGCGAGATAGATGTAGAAACCCAGAGATCTCCTAGCTCCAACCGAGGTACCAGGTGCATTTCAACGGGTCTGGTCTGATGGTGAGCACAGCCCACTCAGGGCAGACCGAGGGGGGGAGGGGTGCTGCTTCACCCAGAAAGTGCATCTGACCGGTGAGTCGGAGGCTCCAACTCTGGCGCTCCAGTCCAGATACAGTACTTCCCCCGAATCCTCATCAATACACAGAACAGGGGATCTTTGCCAGTCAAGCGCCTGGGAATTACAAGTGCGGAGTTGAATAAGAGTCTGCAAACTGAGCTATCGCTCCTTCCTCCTGCCCAGAGAGAGAGGGATCTGTAAGCAGGAGCAGCTAGGTGGCCCTTACCCCATGACCAGAGAGAAAGCTGAAAAGGGGAGACTGCCTGGTGCAGCAGGGTGGGTCCCTAACCTCCCCCACAAACCCCAGAGGGCTGAAGCTCTGACTCTGGTGCATTGCATAGCCAGTGCCACAGTCTGAGAGGAACCCTGAATGATCCAGCCCAGTGGAGGAAGGGCACAACCCACCACTAGAGGGGTGGGACTGGGCTACATGTTTTAACAAAAAACACAGGAAGCCTACGTAGCAATGGACAGTGTTCTCCACAACCCAGCAGCACCTACAGGTCAGCGGAAGAGGCGGGCCTAATCTCCCAGCATAAACAAAAAAGACACAGGAAGCTTCCCTAGTAACCTGAAGGAGTCCCAACAGGCAGCGCCCCAACAGGCAGAGAAGCAACCTCATCAAGCAGCTCTCAGGTAAATCCACAAAGATGGGAAAAAACCAGCGCAGAAAAGGTGAAACCAACAAAGACCAGAACACCTCTTCTTCAAGGGATCACAACTCCTCAACAACACAGGATCACAACTTGACCAAGAAGGAGTGCAAAGAATTGACGGAAACAGGATTCAGAAGGTGGATAATAACAAACTTCTCAGAGCTAAAGGAACACGTTCTATCTCAATGCAAAGAAAAAACCTTGAAAAAAGGTTAGATGAAATGCTAACTGGAATAACCAACTTAGAGAAGAACATAAACGACTTGATGGAGTTGAAGAACACAGCACGAGAACTATGTGAAGCAAACACAAGTTTTAATAGCCGAATCAATCAAGTAGAAGAAAGGATATCAGAGATTGAAGATCAACTCAATGAAGTAAAAGAGAAGACAATACAAGAGAAAAAAGAGTGAAAAGAAAGGAACAAAGCGTCCAAGAAATATGGGATTATGTGAAAAAACCTAATCTACGCTTGACTGGTGTACCTGAATATGACGGGGGAGAATGAATCCAAGCTGGAAAACACACTCCAGGATATTATCTAGGAGAACTTCCCAAGCCTAGCAAGGCAGTCTAAATTTCAAATTCAAGAAATACAGAGAACTCCACAAAGATATTCCTCAAGAAGAGCAACCCCAAGGCACATAATCGTCAGATTCACCAGGGTTGAAATGAAGGAAAAAATGCTAAGGGCAGCCAGAGAGAAAGGTCAGTTTACCCACAGAGGGAAGCCAATCAGACTCACAGCAGATCTCTCGGCAGAAATCCTACAAGCCAGAAGAGAGTGGGGGCCAATATTCAACATCCTTAAAGAAAAGAACTTTCAGCCCAGAATCTCATATCCAGCCAAACTAAGCTTCATAAGTGAAGGAGAAATAAAATACTTTATGGACAAGCAGTTATTGAGAGATTTTGTCACCACCAGATCTGCCCTACAAGAGCTCCTCAAAGAAACACTAATCATGGAAAGGAACAAGTACCAGTCACTGCAAAAGCAAACTGGTTAGCAAAGACCAAAAATGCAATGAAGAAAATGAGTCAACTAATGAGAAAGAAAACTAGCCAGTAACAAAATGGCAGGATCAAATTCACACATAACAATATCAACATTGAATGTAAACGGCGTAAACTCCCCAATTAAAAGACACACACTGGCAAAAAAACTTTTGCAGTCTACCCATCTGACAAAGGGCTAATATCCAGAATCTACAAAGAACTAAAACAGATATACAAGAAAAAAACAAACAACCCCATTCAAAAGTGGGTGAAGGATATGAACAGACACTTTTCAAAAGAAGACATATATGAGGACAACAAATGTATGAAAAAATGCTCATCACCACTGGTCATTAGAGAAATGCAAATCAAAACCACACTGAGATATCATCTCATGCCAGTTAGAATGGCAATCAATAAAAAATCGGGAGACAACAGATGCTAGAGAGGATGTGGAGAAATAGGAACACTCTTACACTGTTGGTGGGAGTGTAAATTAGTTCAACCATTGTGGAAGACAGTGTGGCGATTTCTCAAGGATCTAGAAATAGAAATTCCATTTGACCCAGCAATCCCACTATTGGGTATATACCCAAAGAACTGTAAATCATTCTACTATAAAGACACATGCACACGTATGTTCACTGCAGCCCTGTGTACAATAGCAAAGACCTGGAACCAACCCAAATGCCCATCAATGATAGACTGGACAAAGAAAATGTTGTACATATACACCATGGAATACTACGCAGCCATAAAAAACGAAGAGTTCGTGTCCTTTGTAGGGACTTGGATGAATCTGGAAACCATCATTCTCAGCAAACTGACCCAAGAACAGAAAGCCAAGCACCATATGTTCTCACTCATAGGTGGGTGTTGAACAACGAGAACACGTGGACTCAGGGAGAGGAGCATCACATACAGGGGACAGTTGGGGGGGGTAGGGGAGAAAAAATGAGGGGTTGGGAGGGAGGGGAGGGTGGGGAGGGATAACATGGGGAGAAATGCCAGATATAGTATGCACCTAAAGTAAAATAAATAAATTATTTAAAAAAAAAGCAATGACTCTCTCATGCTATTAGATTCTGTCTTCTGATACAATATTTTGTGACAATTAATGTATGTTCACTTTCTCTGCTTCTTTCTTTTGTAAAGGCAAAGGTAATAGTAATCATGGGATCAAAATATAAGTAATTAAACATAGATAGAATAAAAATAATAAAACAGGCTAGAGTGCTAGGCTTGACGTTTTTCTTGCTGAATGTCCTTAGGCAATTTATATCATTTATATTAATTTTACCAGCTTCATTTGTAAAATGAGGATCTTATAAAATTATATTGTCATTGTTCATAAGATTGTTGTGAGATTCAAACAGTACAACATTTTTAAGTACTCAATAAACTAGAATCATGAAATATTAGTTTAAAATGGTTTCTTCAAATACACTTGTTTCTTTTGTAAGAGAGAGACTTTTTACAATGAATAAATATTATAAATGATGTCTAATTCCAGTAATATATGAAAACCATGGTGGGAAGGTTAAGAAGTTGTATGAACTCTTTCAGAACCAAGGTTTATTCACTTTAAGCACCTAATTTACTCCTGAGAATGGTTCCTGTAGAGGAATAATTCAAACTAACTGATATTGGTGTCTGTCCATAAAACACAGCATGCTAGAAAAGCCTATCTTTATCTTACTATGTGATTCAGAGTAAGAAAATTCTTAAATCAGGCATGTTTTGAATTACATAGCCGGAATATTGCAATGTAGTTTCTGAGGGCTTTAAAAATATGTACGTTTGTTTATAAAGCGCTTTTGAAATACAGACTATTATATTTATTCAAAAGTCCAAGAGTGCGGGACAGTAAAAAGCAAATGTGTTAGAGATGCTTCTGAGTGTGAGAGACATGCTAAAATGATGACAAGGGACTTTAAGCTGTACTGGAAAGAAAATGAAAATACTAAATAATAATAATGGCGAACACTACTATTGCTAGCTCTATAAAGCCTCATGCACAGAAGCGATAGTAATCCTTTTCCAAATATATTGCAAGGTTTCTCTCATATTTTGTTCATCTGCATTTTGTGTCACTTTTTCTGTAGAGATGTTTTAAGTGTGTATTTGCCTGTATAGATGCATCTTTTTCTTTATGGTTCCTGGCCTTCATGTCATGCATAGAGTGGCTTTCCCCAGCCCAACACTGTTTAAAAAATTCACTAGTATGACTTTAAAGGATTTTTACACCTTACTTTGTATTTATGTACATTTCTGGTGCATCTGGAAATTGCATTGGTGTAAGAAAAGGAAAAAAATTATATCCTGTATAGATACTCCCATACAACTAGTTACTTGACCCAATATCATTTACTATCATAAGTAATGCAGCTTCTCTGCCACCAATTTAAATGGTGGCTTTTATCATAAAGTACATTCCCATATATATTTATATATTTCTTTCTAGACTCACTGACATTTCCACTGATCTTCTAAGTCTAACTTCAGAACCAAATTGTTTGAATCATGATAACCATAGATATCCTTCATGACATGTAGTCTCTACCTGACTTCTATAACATCAAAGACTCCTGATTCCTTCTCTGTTCTGGTTTCTGCTTTGCTGTTCCTGGTGTAAGTTCACTTACTCTGCCCGTCCTTGAAATCAGGTGCTTCTCCAAATTCAGTGAATCATTTTTTCATATTCTTCATATCTTTAACGGATGTTTTTGTCTAGTCTCAGAGCTTCAACACTATCAAACATTACTGAGAAGTCCAATATGCAAATCTCTGGCTCAAAATTCTTTACTGTGGGTTAGCCATATTCCCTAAATGTCTACCCAGGTAGATGCCTTGAAGTCACTTTAAATTCAAAACGTCAAGTATTCATTAGCTCTGTTGTTTTACTCACCCTAAACTTTCTCTTCTTCCTGTGTCTTCTGTGCCTTCTCATGACCAGTAGCACTCATCAACAGGTAGGCCAGGCAAGAAATCTGGGATTAACCCCCCTCATTCTCTTGCTCTCACTGTGTTTTTAGTTAGTTAATAAGTTTGTTATTCCAGTGTCACCTACTTTCTCTTTTCTCCTATTGATGCCCCACTTAAGGATTCTATCATCTTTCCCTCAGGTCATGTCAGCTGCCTTCCTCTTTTTCAGTAACTCCCCAGGTTACCCAACAGATATTCCTAAAATGTAAATCTGATCATTTCATTTCATCTACGTGAACTGTTTTCTGTCTCTCGGTATTAAGATAACCCAACTTTAGGCTGGGTGCGGTGACTCACTCCTGTAATCCCAGCACTTTGGGAGGCTAAGGTAGGCAGATCATGAGGTCAAGAGATGGAGACCATCCTGGCCAACATAGTGAAACCCCATCTACACTAAAAATACAAAAATTAGCTGGGTGTAGTGGCAGGCTCCTGTAGTCCCAGCTACTCGGGAGGCTGAGGCAGGAGAATTGCTTGAACCCAGGAGCAGAGTTTGCAGTGAGCCCAGATCATGCCACTGCACTCCAGCCTGGCGCCTGGCAACAGAGCGAGACTCTGTCTCAAAAACAAACAAAAAAAAATTAAAGATAATCCAACTTTAAAATAGCATTTAGAAGACCCTGCTTGGCCTGGCCCTTGTACACCTCATCTCTCTTGTCATTGTTCCCCCTTCTGCACATATGCTGGAAATGCTGAGCTTCTTCGTGTTCCTCAAATATGTCCTGTGCTCTGCTGCTCCTCTCTCCCTGGCCAGCTGCTGCTCATCCATCTGACTTCAGCTGCGGCTTGATTTCCTCCCAAAAATATTTCTCAAACTTTCCCGTGGGGACTTGGTACCAGTGGATGTTCTCCCATAACAACCTGTGTCGTTCCATTTTCACACAGTTTTGGAAATGCCAGGCTGTGTCTTTTATACAAGGAATCAAATTGCAAAACATATAAGAACAATACATGTTGCCTAATATATTCACCACTGTATTCCCAGTACCCAGGAGAGTGCCTGGGCATTCAGAGTGCTCTCTGAGTATTTATAGGAGAAAGGAACAGAAGAGCGAGAGAGGAATATAATATGTTATTTACACAAGGTCTTTCTCTTTCTCTCACACACATAATACACAAATGGGCAGTCATATACACATTCATAAAAATATATACAAATTTTATACACAAAATATTGAAAGCAAATACTGTAAAATGTTAGTGACTTTTGTGGATATTGAGATTGCAGGCAGTTTTAATTTCTTTTTCTTTTAGCATTTCTATATCATGTAAGACAAAAAAAATCAGAAAATCTATAACCAGAAAAGGTTATTCAAATTAGACTCATAATACTCTTAATTGCAATGCTTAAAATACATTTTAGAATATAAATATTTTGGTTTTGTGTTGTATTTATTTTCTAGGGTTCTCTAATGTAGTTACACAAACTGGTGGCCTAATACAATAGAAATGTTTTCTTTTACACTTCTGGAGTCTACTGCAAAAGCAAGGCATCAGTAGGCCCATGCTTCCTCTGCGGCTCTGCACGGAATCCTGGCCTTGCCTCTTACTGGCTTCCGAAGGTGGCCATTGATCTTTGGCATTCCTTTGCTTTTGCAGCTGCAGCACTTCCTCTCTACCGCAGTTGTCACATGGTATTCTTCCTGTAAGTCTCTTTTTCTTTTTTTTTTGGAATTTTTAAATATACTTTTCAGTTCTGGGGTACATGTGCAAAACCTGCAGGTTTGTTACATAAGTATACACGTACCATGGTGGTTTACTGAGTCCATTACCCCATCATCTATGTTAGATATTTCCCCTAATGCTATCCCTGCCCTATCCCGTCACCCCCTGCGGTGGACTTGGGGATACTCCCCAAGTCCACCACGCCTGTACAGGTCCCAGTGTGTGATGTTCCCCTCCCTGTGTCCGTGTGTTCTCACTGTTCAACACCCACCTATGAGTGAGAACATGCGGTGTTTGGTTTTCTGTTCTTCTGTCAGTTTGCTGAGAATGATGGTTTCCAGTTTCATCCATGTCCATGCAAAGGACATGAACTCATCCTTTTTGTGGCTGCATAGTATTCCATGGTGTATATGTGCCACATTTTCTTTATCCAGTCTATCATTGATGGGCATTTGGGTTGGTTGCAAGTCTTTGCTATTGTGTACAGTGCCACAGTGAACATACATGTGCATATGTCTTTGTAATAGAATGATTTCTAATCCTTTGGGTATATACTCAGTGATGGGATTGCTGGGTCAAATGGTATTTCTATTTCTAGGTCCTTGAGGAATCACCACACTGTCTTCCACAATGGTTGAACTAATTTACACTCCCACCATCAGTGTAAAAGTGTTCCTATTTCTCCACATCCTCTCCAGCATCTGTTGTCTCCTGATTTTTTAATGATCGCCATTTTAACTGGTGTGAGATGGTATCTCAATGTAGTTTTGATTTGCACTTCTCTAATGACCAGTGATGATGAGATTTTTTTCATGTGTTTGTTGGCTGCATAAATGTCTCAGTCCTATTGGATTAAGGATCTATCCTATTCCAGAATGACCTTTCCTAAATTTAACTAATTACCTCTGAAAGGTTCCTAATTCCAAATAAGGTCACATTCTCAGGTAATGGAAGTTAGGACCTCAATATGTCTTTTGGTAGGAGACACAGTTCAACTCATAGCCCATGTAAAGCATGCCTTTTTGTCTGACTCCCATATATGAAATGATAAATAATGAGCTTATCCAGACTGTCCTTTTCAATGCTTAACAGAACAAACACCTATGACACACATGTAATTATCCGTCAACCTTTAAGATGTGAAGTAATGTAATATTCCTATGCTATTTTTTTCAATATTTTGCTACTGAGGAAAGTATATTTCTTCCTTTTCCTTATATTTTGTGAGTTAGGGATTGAGTTTGGCTTGCAGGGAGGAGCTCTGACTACACCAGCATTAGCATAAAAGGATATATGTTTTTCACATTATAAGCAAACCCAGCATAGGCAATTACTAGCACTGGTTCAGTATCTTAAGCATGTCAGGGCAAAGAATTTGTGATTTTGGGGGCCTTTGACTCAGCATCTTATAATATGTGCTTCACAGCCATACTTTTATTCTAAACAAGTAAAAAAGGCATTTAAAAAAAAAAAGTCACTGGCGCATGCTCCTTTTTTATAAGTGTTTTCCTCAAGCCTCACTTCCAAGATAACCCATGAAGGAAGGATGAGAGGGAGAAAGGACCTGGGACGGAAGATATACCATGTCTCTTTCCTTCCCTCATTCAACCCATCAAGCAGAGAATTTTTTTTAATTTCAATAGTTTTGGGGGTACAGGTGGTTTTCAGTTACATGGATGAGTTCTTCAGTGGGGAATTCTGAGATTTTAGTGCCCTGTCATCTGAGCAGTGTACACTGCCCCTAATATGTAGTATTTTATCCCATTCTCCCACCTCATATTGCCAAAGTCCATTATTTCACTGTGTATATCTCTGCATCTTCATAGTTCACCTTGCAAACACCGTAAGTAAGAACATACAGTATTTGGTTTTCCATTTCTGAGTTACTTCGCATAGAATAACGGTTACCAACTCCATCCAAATTGCTGCAAAAGATATGATTTTGTTCCTTTTATGTCTGAGTAGCATTCTATGGTGTGTGTGTATGTGTGTGTGTGTGTACTTACATTTCTTCCCTGCTGTATAAACCTCTAACTTTAGTCAGTTGAGGAGATGGATGTAAGAACGATGTCTCATTTCCTTGACAGAAGGAAACGCACATACACACCACACACACACATATATAGGTATGTATGTGTGTGTGTATATACACATATATATATAATTTTTTTACCCACTTGATTGATGGGCATTTGGGCTGGTTCAATATTTATTCAATTGTGAATTGTGCTGCTATAAACATGCGTGTGCAAGGGTCTTTTTTATATAATGACTTCTTTTCCTTTAGGAAGATACCCAGTAGCGAAATTGCTGGATCAAATAGTTCTATTTTAAGGTTTTTAAGGAATCTCCATATTGTTTTCCATAGTGGTTGTACTAGTTTATTTTCCCACCAGCAGTGAACAAGTGTTTCCTTTTCACCGCATCCATGCTAACATCTATTATTTTTTGATTTTTTAATTATGGCCATTCTTGTAGGAGTAAGGTGGTATTTCATGGTGGTTTTAATTTTAAGCACAGAAATTTATGAACACTCAGTTAATTTTGGTGGTGAAGGACAGTGTGATTGTTTTAGGGACATAATCATCTAATTAGGTCAGATTAATTTTTCCAAATATCAATTAAATACATGTCAGTAGCGTTTGCCATTGAAACAAGAACTTTAAGTGTAGCCTGCACATATGGTTCTCAAAACTGATTTACTGTCTGACTCTAGGTTCTAACAATGTTTTTACAGTCATAGAAAAGTAAGAATAATTAGAGCAATCTGGAAAATTTGTCACTAGGTTAAACTTAAAAAGCTGTCCTATTGAGAGGCCAAGGCGGGTGGATCACTTGAGGTCAGGAGTTTGATACCAGCCTAGCCAACATGGTGATACCCCATCTCTACAAAAATACAAAAAAATTATTTGGGCGTGGTGGCACACTCCTGTAATCCCAGCTACTAGGGAGGCTGAGACAGAAGAATCACTTGAACCCAGGAGGCGGCGATTGCAGTGATTGTGCCATTGCACTCCAGCCTGGGTGACAAGAGTGAGACTTCAAACACCCCCCCCCCAAAAAAAAGCTGTCTCATTTTTAGATGGAGTCTTTTTTACCTTTGGGGGTTTATTAAAAATCATTTCTTATATAAAATGTTAGTAATAATAAATGATAGCCATTTTGTTTTACTGTGGGTGAATGTTCCTGCTCAGAAAGAAAAAAAAAATTCTATGTTTAATCTTTCAAAAATGTTGTTTCCTGAAATCCAGAAATATGAGAACCATAAACAGTATTTCACCTTCGTATGTATTTGGCACATATTTGGTATAAATGACTACATATTTGTATTTCAATACTGATATTGTTACCTGAACGCCAGGAGCTCGGTCTAGGATCTGGAAACCATGAGCCATGGAAGAGAGCTTTATTCATGCTGCAGCCAAGGAAGTGAGACATTCTTAATTCCATCTCCTCAACTGACTAGAATTAGAGATTTATACAGCAGGGAAGAAATATAAGTACGTGTTGAAAAATAGGCATTAGAGGGATAAGGAAGAGGAGCTGGTAAACAGGAATCACAATAGATGTGGCATCTCATTGTCTGGATATGGTGATCTGGTGAATTTCAGTTTCTTGATGCTGTCTGGGAGGCCTGAGGGTTGGTTTCCTGAGGAAGGAACTCAGATGAGACAAATACGAGTTTCAAGCTTTCAGACCAGAAGGGTCTGAAATAATTTCTATATTTATTATTATAGAAATAATTTCTATATTGAAAAACCCCAAACAAACAAACAAACAAAAAAAAAAACAGTACACATCAGTTCTATGGAACATTTGGGCCAGTTTCAATATTACCTTGTCTTTAGACCAAAAAAGTTTAAATACATAAAATTGGCCTTTTTAAATTCACTTTTTATCTTGGCATCAGCTTGAATGTTTTCTAAATAGGATGACATTTAGAAGTTAGGGATATGGTGAAGACTAAAATACAGAGGACAGACTGTAGATGCTCCTTTATTTATGATAGGGCTACTGCCTGATAAACTCATCATAAGTTAAACATATTATAAGTTAAAAATTATTTTACGGCCGGGCGCGGTGGCTCACGCCTGTAATCCCAGCACTTTGGGAGGCCGAGGCGGGCGGATCACAAGGTCAGGAGATCGAGACCATCCTGGCCAACATGGTGAAACCCCATCTCTACTAAAAATACAAAAATTAGCTGGGCGTGGTGGTGGGCGCCTGTAATCCCAGCTACTCAGGAGGCTGAGGCAGGAGAATTGCTTGAACCCAGGAGGCAGAGGTTGCAGTGAGCTGAGATCGCGCCACTGTACTCCAGTCTGGCGCCTGGAGACGGAGCGAGACTCTGTCTCAAAAAAAAAAAAAAAAAAAAAAAACTATTTTACTCCCCTGATAAAGCAATTGCAAAGTTGAAAAGTCTTAAGTGGAACCATCATAAGTCCAGATGTCTCTTGATTTACCATTGGGTTACGTCCAATATATCCAATATATATTTAAAAAATTAAGTCAAACCATTACAAACCCAGAACCATCTGTATTTTGGCTGGATACGTGACTCAGCACTTTATATATATTAGCATTTTTCCTTATTGCCTCTCATGGAAGTGCAACCATGTGTTACTAACTCACAAATGAAAGATCTAATATTCACAGAGCTTGAGTGACTTATCAAAGTCTCAAAGAGAGTAAAAGGAAAGTAAGGATTCAAAACAAGTTCTATCTTCTTCAACAGGCTATGCATTGAATCTATTGAGAGAAAACATGCTACTCCTTTAACTCTTGTGTGTGAAACTATGCCTTTATTCAATATAACTCTGATTTTGTTTTTCAAACAAAACATTCGTATGCCTATGTAAGTAGTATTTCCCCTTGCAGAGGTGGTCTTCTGCAGAGGCCAGTCTCTTCCACAATTTTTTTTTTCTAAGTGGCTTGTTTATGAAGAATATAATAAATATTTTACTAATATTTAGTATTAAGTTATAGTTGACTTTTTAAGTGAAATATAAAATTATATTAGCTTTACTAAATTTTTTAGGACGTGAACCAAAATTTAGAACCTCCAGAGCTCAAGCAGTCAAAATAACTGGAAGAACACAGATATATGATGCTGAAATAGACTGATGCTGGGTTTCATTTGGGGAGGAGCAACAAGAAGGGTTGAGAAGTTGGCCTGCTGGGGTCTTTATAACCACCCAAAGTGAGCAGTTACTACCATCCCAAGCAGATTATTAACATGTAGGAACACAGGCCTATTTGCCCCAGAACTTTAGATTTTTTAGAGAAGCTTGTTATACTGAATTTTATGTGCAAGCTCTCCATTTTCAAAGGTTGAAAAAGACCTAAAATTTAAACACTTTACAGGTCAACAGTGGGTGGTGGGAACACAAGTCTCGGGGAAAGGTCAGTGCAGGAGCTAACAGCTTGCAACATAGGGGTCAGGTATTTTTTTTCACATGCATGTGTAATGAACATGATGCTGAACACAAAATGGTCAACCAATAACAGCCTAAGCTACTGCTACGAAAGAGATAAACTGCTTGGCAAGCATTAAATTTCCGTGTGACTGAAAACAAAGAGAGACTTTTTTCCAGAAGATTCTTAAGCTAGTCTCATTGAGCAAGTATACATATAAAGCAGACAAGTTTCTTCAATTAGAGAAACTGAGTTGTAATACAACTCTACCATTTTCAGACTTAAAGACTTAATAAACATAATAAAATATCGCTTTAGAATGATTAGCACCCTGGGGCACAAAAAAAGCATTCAGAACCTCCTAGAATAGTGGGAGCAGTAGGAAATACTCTACACAGAAGATGGTTCTGATGTGACAAATTGTCCTTGGCAAATTGGTTAAGGCTCATAAACAGTTTCTTACTGAGGAATTATGGGAGGCAGCATCAGAATCCAGTGAAAGGGGTCAAAACTTCATTCTGGCTTTCACATAAATTACTTTTTAGCACTTTCAAAGTACAAGAAAATGTTATAATTACCCGGTGATAAAGCCCTAACCCTCAAAGAGCTTACTTTCTCCAATGAACAAGGACAATAAATGAATGAATGAATGAATGAATAAAATGATCTAGATAGTGACAAATACGCTAAGGAAAATAAAAGAGGAAATTGGAGAGTACCAGGGCAAATGTCTGAGGATACACTGCATATGGTGGTTGGGGTAAGCCTCAGAAAGCTGACTTCAATGTTGAGAAGCGGAGCGTTCTGACAGGAAATGCAATTGCAAGCACTTTGAAACAGGGATTATCTTGAAGAAATAACACTTGGTGTGGATCCCTTTCCAGAACATTGTTACAATCTTCTGCAGCTACATATTTCGTCCTTGTTTAAAGATGCTGTGAAATAGAAACACCTACAGTGTTAGAATCACGATTTAGCAGCGCAGAGAGGGCAGAAGCTGTTAAGTATCCTTTCACTCTCCCACAATGCATACAAGGCACTTGCACTTAAAATGCTGTTAATTTCTCTGAATATGTTTTTCCATCTATTAAGTCTCTACTCATTTTAAAAATAATTATATACCATGCAATGCTTTTTTGTTTTTCTCTCTCTCCCTCTCTGCTATTTTATTTAATAGAAATTTAGTTAGGTGGAAATCAATTTATTCACAATAAAAATGGAATGTCTAAAAAACGAGAAAAACATATAGAACTGACTTACTGTGCTTAGTTTGAAGAAAACAGGAAAAATTCCTAAGACTGGTTAAATTTAACAAAGTTAATTTAAGCAAAGAAAAAAGGTTCAAGAACTAGGCACCACCCAAGACCCATGACAATTCAGGAATGCCCCCTACCTTCTATATGTTAAGCTATATTGATAACCAGAAAACAGAAAATGAGACACAGTGATTACCTGATTGGCGCAGTCAGGCATTTGCCTTATTTGGGCATAATTTGGCAGCTTTCATGAAACTGAGCTGCTTGATTAAGAAGACGTATACTTCTAGGTTAGGTTGCGCCTTGTTTACACATCAAGCTAGGGTACAGTTCACTATGAACAGGGCTACCTTGGGTCAAACGGAATTTAGTAAGTGCTTTCTCTAATAAACTCTTCATTGCTCCCTTTTTAATGATGTAGAAACAGATTGTGCCACAGGGTCTGGCTGTAGTGTAGTTTACAAGAAAACTCAGTGGCCTCAGAGGAGGCTGTACTTTGTAGGGAAGGAAGGAAACATCTGAGCACAGGAGAACTGTGAAGCTACAGTTAGGAAGACCTGCCAACTTTCCATGTCATCAAATTTAGCCCCATCTGAGAAAGATTCTTTCACACATACCACACTGTCATGGTTAATACTGTCAACTTGATTGGATTGAAGATGCAAAGTATTGATCCCAGGTGTGTCTGAGGGTGTTGCCAAAGAAGATGAACATTTGCATCAGTGGGCTGGGAAAGGCAGGCCCACCCTTAACCTGGGTGGGCACCACCTAATCAGCTGCCAGTGCATGTAGACTATAAAGCAGGCAGCAAAACGTGAAAAGACTAGACTGGCCTAGCCTCCCAGCCTATGTCTTTCTCCTATGCTGGATGCTTCCGCCCTTGAACATCAGACTCCAGTTTCTTCAGTTTTGTGACTCTGACTGGCTCTCCATGCCTCAGCTTACAGCCAGCCTGTTGTGGGACCTTGTGATCATGTGAGTTAATACTTAATGAACTCTCCTTTTTATATATATTGAACTCTCCTTTTTATATATATATATATATCTCCTATAGTTCTGTCCCTCTAGAGAACCCTGAGTAATACACACACTATACATGTAAAATAGAAGAGTACCTTCCTTCCTAGCCCTAATAGATCATGTTTTATGAACAGACCCTAATACTCACCCAGAGTTGCATTTGGGATTCAAATGAGAATTTTGAGGCTGACCTGTTTTATACTGAGCCTTTATCCAACATTTCTCTGTCCAGTGTGATTAACTATAACATATAACTGGAATTTTCTCTACCAATTTGTAAACCTCTTTGGAAGCAGAATCCATGTCACCTTTGTATTCACTGCATAGGGATTTGTTTGGTTTCATTTCAGAAGATGGGATGTTTCAATCTGAACTAGTTCTAGGTAAAATTGAAGTACACAATTTAATTTCTCTAATCGCTTCACCTCCTGGTTATGGATATTTTCTTCCTTTTTTTTCTGGCTATTTTTAGATTCTCAGTATCCTCATATTTTCTCCTCCAACCCCAGGTTAAAAAAAAAGGGTGTGTGTGGGGGTATCCCTGTAAAAAGACCTGATAAATTCATTTACACTAGGTAAGAAAGTACTGTTTCTTTAAAATGTCCCTCTTACTCTCTTCTAAGGACATTTTGCATTATAGCTAGTCCAAGAGGGATTCCAGTGGAAGGAGAACAATGGCTAGGAGACTTCAATCTATAGCTCCCAGGTGCTTGTGTATACATGAAAAATAACATTTACAGATTTGTTTTTATAACACCACTGCATTAGTTTATTTTATGTTGCTGTAACAGAATGGGTGAGACTGGGTATTTTCTAAAGAAAAGAAATGTTTTTCTTATAGTTCTGGAGACCAGGAAGTCCCAGGTTGAGAGTCTGCAGCAGGTTGGCTTCTGGAGACCAGGAAGTCCCAGGTTGAGAGTCTGCAGCAGGTTGGCTTCTGGAGACCAGGAAGTCCCAGGTTGAGGGTCTGCAGCAGGTTGGCTTCTGGAGACCAGGAAGTCCCAGGTTGAGGGTCTGCAGCAGGTTGGCTTCTGGAGACCAGGAAGGCCCAGGTTGAGGGTCTGCAGCAGGTTGGCTTCTGGTGAGGGTCTCCTGCTGCATGATAACAAGGTGGAAGGCATCACAGGGAGGCATGCCCAGAGCCAAACTGGCTTTCATAGTAGACCCACTCTTAACCAACCCGCTTAATCCGTTAACCTATGAATAGATTAATCTGTTTCTGAGAGTGGAGTCCTCAGGGCCCAAACACCTATGAAAGGCCCCACCTCTTAATACGGTTATGCTGAGAATTAAATTTCAACATGAATTTCAGATGGGCAAGTGTTCAAATTGTAGCAACCAGGTAGATGAATACAAATTCAATATATACATCACTAGTTTTTAAAGTTTTCCAATCTGAGAAAGTCTTGGGTGCCTTGAGATGTAGAAAGTACTTACATACATTCACCGCAACACACCTTTTCTCTTTCACCTTACTGCTCCTCAGTAGCAGTACCTCAGTCCATTCATCCTTCCTTCCTCTATCATCTTCCCTCCTCCTTTCCTGCCTTGCTGCCTACCTTCCTGCCTGCCTGCCTTTTCTCCCTTTTGCCCTCTTTCTCCCTCCCTTCCCTTTTCTCTCCAACTTTTGTTGAGCATCTGCTGTTCTGGACAATGCACCAGCCTCTGAGAGTACTATATAGAATAAGGTATAGGTCCTGCCTTCAGCAGCTGGCAGGCTAAAGGTAAATAATGAGAAATAAGTGCATAAAAGGAAACCAAGAAGAGAATTTGTAATAGAAATATGGAGAGAACAGTTTCCATGAGAAAGATAACTGGGGAAGAAGCAGCAATATTTTCTAAATAAGTTTCTATTAGAGACAGCTTTTGACAGATGCTTAGAAATTACTATTTGGAAAGTAAGGAGATAGCATTTCAGATAATGGAGCAGTGTGTGTAGGCAAATATCAACTCTGGTAAGACGGGGAAAAGCATATAGCCCATGGGATTAGAGGTAGAATGTACTGAGTCAGGGTAGGAGGTGAAGTTGGAAAATTAAAATGAGGACAGGTATTTAACCTTGTTATCCACAATAGCTGTACCTTCTCCAATGTGTCAATTGCAGATAACCCATTTTCTGAACCCCTTTCAGTCCTGAGATAGATTTGCATGGGCTCCTGGTTTTCTATGTATTTCACTGTTTTGTCTTCCTTAGTCCCTTAGATATATTAATGTTGAGACTCCCAAGGCTCAGTCCATCAACCCTGCTCCCCTGCCATTTTCTGTTCTCTATCAAGAGAAGCACCTTTCTGAAGTACCTAGGAGCAGTTACACAAGAACCAAACTACCTAGTTTTAGTTTCCAACCTTTGGCCTTATAAAATGAGTGTGCATCCCCCATGCTTTACTTGTTGCTACAATCAAAATACTCGTAAGACCTATCAGAAAAGCTTGTTGCAGTCTTAAATAATCTAAGTTATGTGTCACAAAGAGACTCAAAAGAGAAGGCCCGACTCCTTATCCTTAGATTGACCTGCTCACAAGTTTGGCCCTGAGTTGACATCTGGGAACTTGGATTTGTGGAGTATTTCCACACAACTAACTGATTAGAGTGGCTCACCATGACTAATTTATTGATGAAAACAATTTGGTTTGTGTTGACCACCTGCTGTACTTCCGGAATTCTGGAATATTCGTGTGTACCACACAGAGACTGCCTATGTGATTAGCCTCCAATAAAAACCCAAGGATCTGAGTCTCTAACTGCCTTACCTGTTTGGCAACATTTCCCGTGTTACCCCAACTAATTGTTGGGGGAATTTAAGCATATTCTGCATCATTCCACTGAGAGAGGACGCTGTGCCTGGTTTCCCTCAGAAAATGCCCCATGTACCATTTCCCTTTGCTGATTTTGTTTTCTATACTTTTCCTGTAATGAATCATGGCCATGAGTATGATTGCATACTGAGTTATTTGAGTCCTAGCAAATTATCAAACCCAGAAGCGGTCTAGGGACCACCAAACATAACATGAAAAAGCATTTAGGTGAGTGTTAGGCATATAATAATCACAAAATAAAATTAGCTGTTTTTATTATAGACCCTGTTGTTTTTAAAAAATAAGGCTCTTCTGGGCTTTAAGTATTACCTGCATTCTGATGATCATCAAATATGTTTCAGCAGTTGAATGCTTTTTATAACTGTAAATTCACATGTAAAATTCCACATATGGGATCTGCATGTGAGTTTCTAATGGCCATCTCAAACTGAAGATACACAAAAGAGAACTCTGGATTCTGCTCCAAGGAAAAATCTCTACCCATGTCTGTCACACAGCAGTTGAAATCACCACTGTCACCCTACTGTGTGGGAGTCTCCAGTGTTTTCTCCCTTTTGTTCACACTCCATGCATAATCCATGAATAAACCTCATTTATTTCCAAAGATAACGTCACAAACATTAAACACTGTTCATCAAATCACCATTACCTCTCTCCAACCTGTGGTATAAGCACCCTAACTAGTCTTCTTGCCTTTATTTTTACGTCTACCAGTCTACCTTCTACAGACCAGCCGGTATTGTCTCTTTAAACTAAAAGCAGAACATCTCTCTCCATTACTTTAAACCCCTTGGTGTTTTCCATTTTAATTTAAATATGATCCAAACTTCATCCCATAACCCATACGGGACTATACGATTGGCCCTTGCACACTTCCCTGTGCATCCTTTGGCTTACTAATGCATCCTTTCTCGTCCCCCAGCATGACAAGCTGGCTTCCATTTAGCAGCTATAGACTGGGAGCTCTCTCCACCTGGAACACATTGACTCCAGTTTTCTCATGGCTGCCTCCGTCTCATAAGGCACGTCACTTTCAGACCACCTGACTTGAAGTAACCACTGCTCTCTTACTTTATAGCCGATGTTTTTATTTCAATCAACTATCATGAACAAATGTTTGCTTTATTTACTTTCTATTTTTAAAATGTTTTTCAAAGTTTTTAAAATCAGTCTCTGGCCTTCCTCCTCCTTTCCTAGTGCTATGTTCACAAGCAATTATTTTGAACCATTCATTTTTATTATAATTAGCTTTTCAGCTCTAATATAGATATTTCTTCATCTATGAAATTTAGTCATATATGTTTACTTCTCACTTTGAAAGATACAGCTGTGGTTCCTTGAACCACTCTTAATATGCCCTCATCCTTTCCTCCCAAAGCTGGTAATTGTATAACATTACTTTTTCTACTGTTTAAACATTGAATAATATATAACCTTTTCAATGCCTTTTCCTATCAACTTGACATAATATCTCTTGAGTTCCCATGATGTAAAAGAAAGATATTGATGTCTCTTTTCTGTGTTAACCACATCTAAATTTCTGTATATGAAAGTCTATTCTTTTAAATGTGTTTTTTTTTTTTGCTATTGAATTTTAGAAATACTTTGTATATTTTAGATAAAAGTCCTTTCCAGTTATGTATATTGCAAATATTTTTCTTTCAATCTGTGGCTTCTCTTTTTATTCTCTTTCATAAAAATTATTAATTCTAATGAAGTCTGTCTTATCAATTTTTTCTTTCATGGATCATGCCTTTGGTGCATCTATAAAGTGATCACCAAAAACTGAGTTACCTAGATTTTATCCTGTTATCTTTTAGAAGTTCTATAGTTTTGTATTTTACATTTAGGTCTGTGATTCACTTTGGTTTGCATTTTTTTTCTTTGAGTGTTGTAAAGTCTGTGTTTAGATTCATTTATTTTCTTTTTGTATGTAGATGCCCAGTTATTACATCATCATTTGTTGAAAAGATGACTTTTTTCTCCATTGTATTGACTTTCTTTGTAAATGATCAGCTGGCTATAATTATGTGGGTCTACTGCCAGACTCTCTATTCTATTAGTATGTATACCTATTCTTTTGTCAATGTCACAGTGTTCAATGTTCGCAATTGATATGACTGATGTATGATAACATCATATTGTACCCCATAAATAAACAAAATTATTATTTGTCAATTAAAAGTAAAATAAAATTTTAAAAAGTCACTTGGTAGAGTTTACCAGTGAACCATCTGAGCTTGGTGCTATATATTTTGGAAGGTTATTATTAATTTAATTTATTTAATATATGTACCCATTCAGACCGTGTATTTCTTGTGTGAATCGTGGCAGATAGTGTCTTTCCAGGTCAGTTTCATCAAGGCTATCAAATTCGTGGGCATAGAGTACGTTATATTGATTATCCTTTTGATGTCTTTGGGATATGTATTGATGTATTTTTTTTTTGGTTGTTGTTATGGATTTTTTTGTTTGTTTGTTTTTGTTTTTGTTTTTGTAGAAGCAGGGTTTCAGCATGTTGCCTGGGCTGGTCTTGAACTCCTGGGCTCAAGTGATCCTCCTGCCTCTGCCTCCCAAAGTGGTGGAATTACAGGCATGAGCTACTGTGCCTGGCCTCATTTCTGAGGCCTACTGATTTACTAATATTTTCAAAGAATCAGCTCTTGGTTTCATTAATTTTCTCTCGATTTCTTGATTATAATTTCATTAATTTCTGTTCTACTTTTTATCATTTGTTTTCTTCGGCTTATGTTGCATTTAATTTGTACACCTTTTTCTAGTTTCCTAAGGTGGAAGGTTAGGTGACTGATTTCAGATCTTTCTCTTTTTCTAAAGCACTGCTCTCACTGTATCCCAGAAATTTTCATGTTTGTTTTCATTTTATTTAAAAATACTTTTGAAATTCTTTTATAGTTTCTTCTTTGACCTACATGTTATTTAAAAATACATTGTTTAATATCTAAATATTTCGGAATTGTTCAGCTACCTTTCTGTTGTTGATTTCTTGCTTACTTCCACTTTGGTCTGAGAGCAGAAATTGTATAATTTATATTCTTTAGAATTTACTAAAGTGTGTTTTGTGGCCCAGAATGTGGTCTATCTTGGTAAAGCTCCTCTGCCTTCTTTGAGAAATTGTTTGTATCTTTTATTTCCTATAGTTTGAAAATAATATGCCTAGATGTAGTATTTCTGCCATTTATCCTTCTTGGTATTCTGTGAACTTTCTGCATCTGTGGTTTGGTGCTTGACATTAATTTGAGGAAATGCTCATCTATTACTGTTGTAAATATTTCTTTGATTCTTTCCTCTCTTTCTTCTTCTTCTTCTGATATTCCTCTTCATGCATATGTCACATCTGTTGTGGCTGTCCCACAATTCTTCAATATTCTATTTTTGTAAGTCCCCTTTCTCTTAGCTTTTTAGTTTTTGAGTTTTGTTTGAGATATTTGAAAGCTCAGAACATCTTTCCTTTGTCATGTTCAGTCTATTAACAAGCCTATAAAAGGTATTTTTGATCTTTAGTGTTTCTTTCTGTTCTTCCTTAGAATTTTCATCTCTGTTTAAATTGCTCCTCCGTTTTTACACACTGTCTAACTTAATCATTAGGACTCTTTGCATATTAATCATAGTTGTTTTACATTTCTAGTCTGGTAATTCTAACGTTCCTGGCATATCTGAGTCTGATGATTGCTGTGTCTCTTCAAACTGTGTTTTGGCCTTTCAATATATCTCGTAATTTTTTCTTAAAAGCTGGCCGTATGTACTGTGCAAAAAAGGCTGCTATAAACAATTGTTTAATAAGGTAGAAGTAAGATATGGGGAAGAGGAAATGTTCTATAGTCCTATGATTAATTATCCTTCTTTTAGTGAGCCTGTGCCACTGGACTGTAAACTTTACACATGCTTCCCAGTCTACTTCTCCCCACCCCTTGAGACAGGATGGCTAAAGTGGGCTGGAGCTGAGCCCAGGTCAGTTTGGCGCTGATAAAGTTGCTGCAGGTTAAACTCCAATAAAAACAGTTTTTCTTGAGGGTGGACTTTGCTAAGAGAATAGAATGATCTGATTTATTTCAAAATGGTTCCCTTGCTCCTCCACCTGCCAGCAACAGAAGGGGATTTTTCTCTAATATTCACTGTGAGAACCTGGTAGAACTCCAGGAAGCAATATTCACAAAAGTGTGGGGCTCTTCCTATGACTGTGTTCCCCTGGAGCTTTTAACCCTCAGAGTCAGCCCCAACAAGCCTCCAGCAATTGATCCATTACAGTTTAGGTTTCTCTATCCTGACACTGATTCCTTCTCATGGGTTTCTGTTGCAGTAAATTGTGATCTCTGTGATTGCTTGTTCTTTCCAATTTTGGGGACAGCAATTTGCCCTGTGACCTCCCTTCTCTTACAGATATAGGAAGAGTTGTTGGTTTTTCAGTTTTTTTCATTGTTTTACTTATTAAGTCAAAGCAGTGACTTTCAAGTTTCTGAGATGCCAGAACCTTGCTCCCCGAAAAAGAAAGTTAATATTTTCTTATGTTACCAGAATTTATGTTTAATATTCTATTCTGATGTCATATTTCATTTTTCTGTGTTGACATATTTATGTTTTAAAAGCAACTATGGTGAAATTAAGGAAAATGGCTTCAGATTCTTTTTTCTCTTGATGAAAATATGCTCCCTTTTTTTATTTGCTCACTTATTCATACTAAAATGAAAATGACTGATTTAGTCTATTATAAGCATGAGGAACAAAGATGTACTGTCTGAATTTCAGGCTCAAATCATACGTTGGGATCACAATCACTTATCCAATGTCTTTGTATTTATGTTGTTTTAGAGTTAAGATTTTTTGAACTGTAGAAAATTTATACAGTAAATGTATTCTGTGTTATATAACGATCCCAGCAGGGCTTGGGGCAGAGCCATGTAATCAAATATATTTTTTCAAAAAGTATATAATCACACTAAGTGGCATAAAGACTATAAATCACTTCACATCACTTTGTCCAGATTTTCTTGCCCTGAAGGAACCCAGTTTATGAAATTCTTTTCAGTCTGCAGAATATTTTAAATGTTAGTCCTGTATATAGGATTATGCGATAATATATGATAATTTCCAATTTGTAAACATAACTTCCATTCAGTGTCTTGACTTTGACAAAACATGAATCAGCATTTCGCACTTTCATATAATACCATTGTAAACCCATTACCTCTGTGAAAGCTAATTAATTGCATAATGAGTAATGTTTATTTTTATGTATATCTACATTTTCTTGTTGCTTAAATTTACTTTTATTATGGTAACATCACAACAGTAAATTTATATGGTGGGTTGTTAACTGAGTTGACTGAGAATTAGGAAATTTGTTTAAGTTCAAATTAGGTACATTAACTTTACATGCTATTTTCACATGTATTATCTCCAGTTGAATTTGAATGGAAGAAGACCACTTTGAAATAATATAAAATGCCACAGCTTCCTCATATTTCTGTAAAATTATAGACAGCATATTTTATGATTTAAACACTCAGGATCTGGAGTCAGAAACTATTTAATTTCATTTCTGCTTCTTAGGTAAACTTTGGGAAAAGTAAATTCTTTAAGACTCAGTTCTCTTTTTGACAAAAAGGAGAGATGATGTTACCAATTACAGATTATGGGTTACTATAAGGTAAAATTGAGGCAAGGCTTATAAAGTGTTCATCATAGTTTCTAACAGGGGCGTCAATACATTTTACTATTACTGTTAAAACCAGAATATCCACTTAGGCTAGTTCATAAAAAAACACGCAAACAGCATAGATATTTATGAAGCCATCTGGGTATTTATGTATAGAGTTGACTACATTTGCTCCAAAACAGTAACATGTTTTTGATTTCTAAATCTTAGTTAACTAAATCAAAATTTGGGTTTTAACATGAATGAATATAATTATTCTAATATTCTAAGCATATTCTAATATTTTGTGAGAGAATATAATGAAACTATGGGGAAATGTATCAGTTAAATTCTGTTGCATACACACCATCCCAAAAGTTAATGGCTTAAAAAAAAAAAAAGCTCTCAGTAGTTTAGTAGAACATGGAAAATCTTAAATATTTTTGTAAACTGAATTTTATAATATTTACCCATTCTTAATTATATAGACCAATATATCATAGCAAAGACTTAGAGATTAATATTCATTCTACATTATAATTGTTTTTAAATTAAAACACTTTCATTTCCTATTTGGAATTGGAAAGTTTCTAAATGACAGCACAGCCTAGCTAGGGATTGCCTGAGTGTAAAATTAAAATAGAGCAAAATGAAGTGTTCTTCTTTATTGACTTAGCTGCATCTCTGAGCCTAGTTTCTCTATGGATCATTTATTTTTGATATCAGCATATTGGCATTTCCTATATAAACAAGAAAATTCTGTCTTTGATATAAGATTAATGCTGCTTAGATATTCATAGGAGTGGATTTACTGGGGAAAGGGGTTTGCAAAGCTATTGAATAAATGCCTGATGTGTTTTCTGGCATAGATACACCAAATTTGATGCTAAAAATTGGTCTTGAATAATGCTTGTGTCTCTAAACTTAATGCGTACTTAACACTGTGTGAAGGTACGGAGAAAAATACATTGGTTGCATTTCTTATTCTACTGCGGTTTATCTCTTAGTTTTTATAAGAAAGAGGGTTTGTAGTTTCAATCTTCTATGCACAAACTCCAGAAAATAACACACACAGAAAGTGTTACCTTTTCATCTCCTTTTACCATGCACTTGCTGCTCAGTCATTCCTGTTGACCCTTTACCTGAGTTAACTCTTCTCAGATATAGCTTGTTTAGTCTTTCTTTTTTTAACCAGTCTCTCTCCTCGTTTTCTTCCTTCCTCCCCCCTCCCTTCCTTCCTTCTTTCCTTCCTTCCTGCCTTTTTTGTTTTTTGCTTGCTTTCTTCCATTTACTGTTTTTGGAGGGCTGATTAATTCTTAAATATTTATTGGATATTGTGCTTCATTGAAATATAACTATCTTGTATTATAAGGCAGGGTTGTCTAGAGACACAGAATACATATTAAAAAGTTTTTATATAGTATAAAATACATTTTATATATTTATATATTACAAATAAATAATATATAATTTATATATTTATAAATAAAGAGAAACATAGATATAAAGAGAAATAGTTATATATTTATATGTTTAAAGAGAAAGAGAGAGCATGTGTGCACGAAGTATACAGAGGTATTGCCCCTGTTAAAGTCCAATAGCCAGAAACTGCTGTAAAAACAAGAAGAGTCAATTATTCAGTTTGAAGGATTGAAGGATGTTAGACAGGAGAACTTTCTCTTACTCAAGGGAAAGTCAGCCTGTTTTTTATTCAGGCCTTCACTGATTGGATATGGCCCATCCACATTATGGAGAGCTTTTCTTAGTATATTGATTTAAATGTTAATTTTGTCCAAAAACACCCTCACAAAAACACCCTCACAAAAACACCCAGAATACTGTTTGGCCAAACATTTTCTCACCCCATGGCATAGTCAAGGTGATATACAAAATTAGTCATGAAATATATAATTCATTGAAAGACCTTCTTCTGCCTTCTAATAGTCCAAACAGTTAATCTGATTGGAGATGCCAAATAAAGAAGACCACTGTGTTTGCTGAAACCATTTACATTTTGTTGATGTGCCATCTCGCAGATATTTTTTGAACCAGAGACCCCCTCTTCCTTACCTAAACCCAGAGAATAAGCTTGAGTGAGAATTGTAGATGGCATAGGGGAGACACTGGTGGCATTAGGAGTTAGGTGCACCATGCAGTAGTGTTTCTAGTTTTCAAGGTGTGGGGAGGTGGTTGTGTTTAGCTGCATACCTCCCCTCTTCTCATAGCAGGTTGTCTTTGATGTTTTAATGGAAAACAAAATCTCAGTATAGAAACCTATTATTCTTGCTTTAAGATACCCAATACCTATATCAAGTATTTTTTTCTGCTCATTGTAAATAATAAAACAATACCAAGTGATTAACTATTCTTTTGGGACCACTACAGGATGTTATGTAACGTAAAGGTTAAGAATTAAAGCTCTGGAGTAGGCCTCTCTCTCTCTCTCTCTGACATTTACTGGTAGTTAACATGGGAAAATCATTGAACATAGGTGTATCTCCATTTCTTTGACTGTACAATGGAGTAAATCTGTGTGACCTCAGGCTTAAAATTAACTTTTCTGAGGTTGTTTTAACAAGAAAATAATAATAATAAAACTACTGTCTATGGTAGTTCTAAAAATTAATTATAATCATATATATAGAGGCATACACAGTCTTAGAACAGTGCATTGCAAATTATTCTGAGCACTAATTGACTGTCATTATGATTAAAACCAGTGAATAACCACTAAACACACTCACATATTTAAAGGTCATATTAAAACTGCCCAAGGTTCTTTTCCAATGGCAACATACACTTTCATACTTTCCGTTCCTCTTATTCTAAAATATTGTACTACTATATTGCTACAAAAATGCAGATGCTGAGAATGCCATTAACATTAGTCTAAAAAGGATCTCTTACAAACTTGTAAATGATATTTTTAAATGTTGTAGGTCACAATAAGAAAGTTTAATTTTTAAAAGTCCTTATGCAATCTATTATCTCCTGGAATCTGTTGTCTCCCTACTGCACTGAGCCCATGCTATTCAGTTTGCCTGAAAAGTCATTCACCTTTTCTACTTCCACTACTACTACCTGACTGCCACCTAGCTGCTACTCACTCTTCAGGTTTCAGCTTGCCTTTGCTGCTTCTGTGATGCCTTCTGTAACATCTGTCTTGCCAGGCTGTCCAAGTGTCCAGACCTTGGAATTCCCAGGAATCTTGCACTTCCTTTGTAATGGCAGTTACAGGCTGTATTATAATTACCACTTCTGTTTTCTTTATTCCTCTTCAGCATAGAAGCTCATGAGGATGGACACCCTGTCTGGGATGTTAACTGCACCATCCACAATATTGAGGTCCTGAAGACAGGAAAATATAGAAGATATTCAAAGAGTACATACCATAGAAAGGAAATACATATTTTATTAAAATTCATCATTAAAAGTATGGAAAGACAGGCCATAACTGTAAAAATAATAAATGCTTAATAAAAAGGATTAATAATCCAAGGAATCATAAAAATATAACTTTATGATTACATTAAACATTTAAAAAATACATCCATAATTTTAACTATCAAAATTAATTAATTGAATTTATATTTTCTTATTTCATACAAAAATGTCTCACGTTGAGACCGTCCCCAAATAGCTCACAAGAGGAGTGCTATTACACCCTTACCTTGACACAAATACAATCTGTAGCCCATTTTGACTCCCAGATATACACAAAATTGTTTTCAATTTGAAATTTAAGACAATTATTTGAGCTTAAGTATAATAATCTATAGTAGCTTCCATATATTCTGTAGCATGTAATCTAAATTATTCCTGGGGTTTAGACTTCTGATTTGAAATCTCCCTACTACAACTTGTTCATTAGTTAGGCTAGTGTTTCAGTCTAGGGCCAATTAGAAGACAGACAAAAACTGCATGATAATTTGATGGGGGAAGGTTTAATATAGCAATAGTGAACTATAATAGGGGAGTAACATTAAAGATGTAAAGAGAACTCTGAAGGGCTTTGTACAACTGGATGAGACTACATAAGAAAGGACAACTTAGAACTGCCCTACCACCACCACTAAAAACTGGGACTCAGGCCTCACTGGAAAAGGTGCAGTTTTAATCTACTGGCTGGTAGGAAAGTTCACCTGCTAGTCAGAAGTGAAACCAAGTAGGCAAACCAAGTTAACTGATGGGCCAGTGGTAGTTCAAAGTTGCCGTGAAAGCAGGAAACAGCCTTAGGTGTAGTCGAGTGGAGCCTGGCTGGCAGGCAGGCAGGCATAAAGAAATCAAGTGTTAGGAGCCCAGTTGCTGGCAATAGCATGTGGCCTGGCATTTAAGGAGAAGAGGCCTGCAGTAAACAACTCTTCCAACACAGCTGCCTGAAGCTGATGGGTGAGTGCTCAGAGAGAGACTGGAATAGCTGATTGCTCAGAGAGACTGGAATGGAGTTGGTGATCGTCACCAGGACCCGGACTGGGCTGCCAAGTTGCTGAGGGACAGTACATTCTGGGTGTGCAGCTGGGGTAGGATGATCCTGGATGTAGACACATATATTCTACATTCATTCATTCTCTCTTTCTCTTTCTTTCTTTGTTTCTCTCTCTCTTCACCAGTGGAGCACTCCAGAACCAGGAAGAGTGGTCCCTTTCTCATGCAGTCTCTCTCTCCACCCTCTATTGATGAAAAATAACATGATTCTCACGGTTAAGAAGAAATGTTTAGAACCCCAGAACTTAAAATGTAATAAGAAAAAAAAAACCCTGCAATTAAAAGAAAAGAAGAAATGTTTAGAGTCTAGGTCATCAGGTCAGAGGCAGCACTAGGGAGTGAATTTGAGCTGAGAGGTGATAAATTGGTAAGGGGCACAGTCTCTTCCTCTGGTTACTCAGCTTCCGTATGTATGCATTTTCCTATACACACACACACACACACACACACACACTTGAACTACTACAAAACAATGCGACAATGCCAAATGATACAGCTAGACTATTCTGCAGTAAGAAATAAATACCTATCTTTTAGTGGCTCATCAAGAATATTATTTATTTCTTCATGAAGAACGGGAGGTTCTGCAGCACAATTCTCTTTCAAGAATTAGGGACTTAAGGCTGTTTCCTTTTAGAACTTTGTGACCTATGTGTACTTTGTTTCTAATTGTGAAGAAAGAGGGAGGGGGGCAAAGACTCATTTTTAACTGCTTCAGTAACAAGTGACACATCCTACATTCCTTCTTTTGATCTTCCATTGCAAAAATTTATTGTGTGACCCCTCCTAGAAGCTTTGTGGCTAGGAAAATGTAAGGAGTAGATAGATACTTGATGAGCACTAATGGTTTTTATTACAGTTTACCAAGTACATAAACATAAATACTTTTGATGCTTCATAACACACAATAAATTGATCAAATGAAATAAAACTGAGAACCATGATCATATGGTATGCATAGTTCTGGTGTTTTCACAACATGCCCAATGTGTTATTTAGCACAAGACAACTGTGTTTTCTGAATTCTACTTGGTGATTTTAGTTCCTTTGAGCTGTCATTTATTGCAAAACATATCTCATGGGTGTGTCATTGAATGAAAGCTTAGTCACTTGTTTTCATGAAAAAAGGAATAGGATTTGCCCTTTTCTGTTGAAAGAATATGACAACAGAAAATGATTTGTAACTGGCAAAAATGAAAAATAATGAATTTAAAATCAGCGGTGTGTCAAAGCAATACATGTTTACTTCAAACTGTTTTTGAATAAAATATTTGCAAGCAGAGGGCTGCTAATAGGAATGAAATTAAAACAAAATAGTTTTAAATGCCTGTACATTCTGAGTTTGCTGTGCAGTTATCCCCAGAGTGCACCCCGCTACTGAATTTGTCCTGTGGATTTGTTAAGTCACACTTTATAAGCAGATGGCTGCTCAGTAGCCTTATGCTTAGTTACCAAAATACATGTTTTAACACCTCTGGATTATCCATTTTAATATAGCATCTACAAATATTTATCTAGGAAATATAAAAATCAATAAAATAAATGTATCTATAAAAATAATTGAAAATATACACACTAAAAATATATGCACTGCTTATAGGGATGGCAAAATTAAGGATAATATTTTTCTTCTGCTCTACACTTTTATGTGTTTTCAAAATATTTAGGATTTTTTTGTATTTTAAAATAAACATAATTGAAAAAAGATGATAAATGCTTATGCCAATGTATGCTTTTACATTTTATGAATGTATTAAATATTTTAAAAATCCGACCTATGTTAGAAGAGTTATGCCCTGGTACTGATGACATGGTACAAGGGATTTTACTGAAACAAATAGGTTCTGGTTGATTAAAAAAACAAATGCAAATTGAATTTATTGCATGAATACCTAACACCATTAAAGCATACCTTCAGATTAATTTGGCCTGTATGTATGTGGCTAGGGCAACAATTTAAAAATAGTGCCTTATTTTATCATAAACACTGAATTGTTCTCTACTTATTTATGCCAATTTTATGTTTATTCTTCAGTGAAGTTTTATAATATTGTCTCAAATGTTTCCTTCACTAACTTTTTAGATTTATTCCAAGAATCTTCATAGTATTTAGCAGTCATTGTGAATGGAATGCTTTTTGAAAAGTATTATAATGTTTTCAAGTTAGTTGTTTCTGATATTAAAAAATGCTAATCAGTTTTGTAGATTGGGTTCATATCATGCAAATTTGCTGAACTCTCTTTTCATTTTCCACATTTATCTATAAATTCTCTTGCATTCTTTTTGAAGACACAAATATTTTGGAGGTATAATAATTATTTGAGATCTTTCCTTCTGATCTTTATCCCTCTAACTCACCTTGTCTCACCGTGTTAGCCAGCCCTCCTAGTGAAATGTAGTGGTAGTACTGATTATGCTTTTCTGATCTCTTATTTTCACTGGAATACTTTTACAGTTTAAGCATTGACTATAGTTTTATCATTGACTATAAAATTTTTGTGGGGTCTTGGTCTGTACTTTTTACAAGATAAGGTATTTACATTCTATTCCTGCTTTGCCAAGAGTTTTTATCACATAGAAATGTTATATTTGATTCTTTTTTACGTTTTTAATATGTTTATATGATTTCCCTATTTTAGTCTCTGTAAACTCAGTTTGATTATGCTACGTTCTTTTTGAAATATATGGCTGGATTTGGTTTACCAAATACTTACATTTTATTCCTAAATGAAATTGGTCTAGAATTACACAATCTCATAGTATTTTATCTAATTCTGATGTAAAGTTTATCCTAACATAAAAGAATTTTGAATCTTACAGTTTTTTTTTTCTTTACTTGGGAACAGTTGCATCTGAGGTTATCCATTCTTTCAGAATTTGGCAAGCTCACTTTTAAAATGACCTGGAAATAGAGTTTGTTATGTATTTATATTTTTGTGTATAACAGCTATTGTCTAATCAAGAGATTGTCAAATTAGGGCCTGAAAGCCGAAAAACCAAATCTAGCCCACTACAAGGTTTTGCTATAAAATTTAGCAGGAAAAAGCTCTATTCATTTTAATTATTGGATATTTTCTCTCATTAAAATCAAAACTAATAGGTATAGTAAAAAGAGGGTATAGAACTGAACTGAAACAAATTAACCCTTCTGAATCCTAGTTTTATTCTATGTGTTGTAAGAATTACAACAGTTACCCTGTCGGCTGTCGTGAATATAATAGTGTTGTGTTTCACCTCTAACTTGGCTTAGGAGAAATCTCAAACTGACTCATTAAGTCTCATTCAAGTACTAAAGTAGGAGTCTTCCTCAAGTCCAGAAACCAATTTTCCACCAAAGATGTAAAGGTCTACTTTGCTGGTGAAAAGAGTGAAATTAGGCAGGGATCTATCAGGCACAGTATAGGGAATCAGCTCCTGAATAGTCAGCTGGTATGACACTTTTACACATTTTAAACTCTACAATGTATTCTATTTTGTATTTTGCTGTGTTTTATTTTTACACTTTATAAACTCTACAGTATATTCTTGCTTTTAAGAGTCGTTTATCTTTTGAAGTAGTTTAAATAATAAAGACATTTTTTAAATGTTTACTCAGTTATTTTGGGTACTCTTAATTCCTTTGTGTAGATCCAGATATGTATTTACTATTTCCCTTCAATGTGAAAAATCTGACTACCATCAAAGTGAAGTCCTCACTGAAAGCCACTAGAAATGAACATTTGCGTATTTCTCAGATCCTGGTGGTGTGTGTACTTATTCAGTTGCAGCCTGGACAATGTGTGAACACTGATTCCGCTCTTACGGAGCTTCTTGGTACTGGCACTGAATGGTGTACCTTAAAGTGAATGTAAGTGAGCCCTGGATGGTGACTTTTCTCCTTTTCACAAGCTACCTATAAGTCTGGTCTCCTATCCTAATCCAGACAAATCTCCGTTTCCTTCTTTATATCCCTTGCATCTTTTCTCATCTCCATGCCTCCTTTAAAGTTCCTGGACAGGTTCATCAATTTTACCTAATATAATTCTATTACGTAAGTTTTTCACACATCCTTGATACCTGTGTTTGAAATCCAAAAGTCAAGAATCATCCTGTTTCTGTGATCTCATGTGTCAACCTTCCTATGAGTAGTGAACATTCAAATGACTAGCTCAGTGAGGAGGTGGCCAGAAGATAGGAATACTGAGAATAGAAACCTCATCAACTGAGATGTCAAACGCATCTTACTCCATGAGGATTAAAAGAGGCCATGGATAGACAGTGCTTTCTACATATCAGGTCTCGATGTAACATCAGTTTCCTACTCTAAAGGATAATATTGTGCAGAGTTTGTACTAGGATCACAACTTTTGTTTACACCCTGCCTGATGCCTTTGACCTCACACTTTACATCCCCAATTAAAAATCTGCTGGTTACCTGCCTAAGCCGCATGATTTTTAATTCAATTCCATTTGCCAGCTAATCTTCCACTTTTAAGCCAAAGAACATGAATGAATGCACTTAGGTATGAGCAGGATGTGGTAAGGATAGTGTACACACTGATTAATTGTTCTCAGATTAAATGGGAAATTTTTCTGAGTATATTGTCTGTGATTATACTAATCAGTAAGGCCACATTTGTTTGAGACACTGCATTCAGTAGGGAAAATTTGATTCAAAAAAACAGTGGACTGTGTAGAAAACCATTTCAGAATTAGAGATTTGGCAGCATAATTTTTTTTTTTTTTTTTTTTTTTGAGACAGAGTCTCACTCCGTCACCAGGCGCCAGGCTGGAGTGCAGTGGCACAATCTCGGCTCACTGCAACCTCCGCCGCCCGGGTTCAAGCAATTCTCCTGCCTCAGCCTCCCAAGTCACTGGGACTACAGGTGTGTGCCACCACGCCCAG
This sequence comes from Alouatta palliata, assembly GCA_004027835.1. Classification (NCBI taxonomy): domain Eukaryota; kingdom Metazoa; phylum Chordata; class Mammalia; order Primates; family Atelidae; genus Alouatta; species Alouatta palliata. The sequence continues at coordinate 58,668 of PVKV010001686.1, read as the reverse complement.
CTAATTTTTTTGTATTTTTGGTAGAGACAGGGTTTCACCATGTTGACCAGGATGGTCTCGATCTCTTGACCTCGTGATCTGGCCGCCTCGGCCTCCCAAAGTGCGGGGATCATAATTTTAAAATTATCACAAATATATAAACCAATATGACATGGTTTCTATAGGATGTACATTTATCAGTGTGAATAAATATACACTTCGCCTGTGATAATATTTATGACATGATCATGGAAGCTGACTGTAATAGTCTTAGACATAAAAAGCCTTTCCACTATATAAGGCAGTTATTCTGATTCTTAGGGTCTAGGCTTGCTAGTTACCTCAAACAAAAACAAAGGAAATAATATAATTTCATAGAACATCTGTAAACTGTCATGATAGCAGCAGTCTCTTTATAGGTTTGTTTTGAAACAAATGAAAATTTAAAAACCTGGGTATATTAAGCGGAACATTTATTTGTGGCATTTAGACCATTTAGAGAATTATTGATATGATAGTGTTTACATTTATCATCTTGTTTTTTTTTTTCTTACTCGTTCTTTGTTTCCATTTTTGTCTTTTTCTCCTCTTATGAATTATTCAGTATTTTTTATAATTTCTTTCTTTGTAAGCTATTAACTATAACTTTGTGTTTTGCTGCTGGTGGTTGCTTTGGGTTTGTATTACATACCTTTAAATTATCATAGTCAACTTCACATGATATTATAGCACTTCATAGATACAATGAGAACTGCACAGCAGTATACTTGTGTGTCTCCCACCGTAGGCTTTATTGTCATATATGTTACTTTTACACATTACAAAATCTATAATATATTCTTGCATTTAATAGTTATATTTTAAAGTGGTTTAAATAATAAACACATTTTAAAAATATTTACTCGGTTATTTTTTGTACTTTTAATCCCTTTGTGTAGATCCAGATATGTATTTATTATTCCCCGTCAATGTAAATAATTTTACTTAATGTTTCTCATCATGCTCATCTGCTTCTGATGAATACTTTCCATTTTAGCATATGCAAATGTCCTTAGATCTTCATTTTGAAAAGTGTTTCTACTCAATGTAACAATTCTAGGTTGGCAGATTTTTGCTCTCAGTACTTTATTTAAAGTGTTGTTCCACCTTATTCTTTTTCTTACTGTTTCTGGTGGAAATCTACAGTTATTCTTATTTTTCCCTCTGAAAATGTTTCTTTTTGTGTAATTGCTTTGATGATTTACTCTTATAATCTGTTTTGTACAATTTGATTATGATGTGCCTTGGTGTAATTTTTTTCTTGTTTCTTGTGTTTTGAGTTTATTAGCTACTCGGATATGTGCATATGTACTTTTTCTCAAATTTGAAAAACATTTAGCTCTTCTTTAAATAATTTATCTGATCTCTCTCTCGCCCATCCTCGTGGACTCCAATTGCACATAGAGGCTATTATAATTGTCTCACAGCCCAGTGTTCTGTTCATTTCTTTTAATTATTTTTTTCTTCCTATGTTTCATTTTGGATAATTGCTCTTGCCTTTATCTTTTATTTCTGCAGTCTTCTTACCTAGAATGTCTAATTAGTCATTAATTTTAGTCAATGTACTTTTCATCTCGTTGTCATTTTAATCTCTAAAATTTTGATTTTTTTGTATCTTACTTGTGTCTACTTAACTTTTTTAATGTGTGAAATATAGAATGAATAATTCTCTCAATGTTTTTGTCTTTAATTCAGTTCTACCATTTCTATCAATTCTGGATTATTTTAAACTGGGGTTATTTTAAATTATATTTTTGTTTTTCCTTATTTTGGGTCACATTTTTCTGCTTTTTGCATGCGTGGTAATTTTTAACTGGATGCCAATTATTACGAATTTTGCCTTCTTGGGTGCTAGATATTTTTGCATTTTTATAAATATGTTTCACCTTTTTTTCTGGACTTCAGCTAAGTTACCCACAAAACGTTTAGCCTGCTTCAGTCTTGCTTTTAAAATTTGCTGGGGAAAACCAAATTCATATATAGTGTATGGCTAATCATTTCTTACTACTAAGTCAAGACTATTCTGAGTATTGTTGCCAATATGCAATGAACTATAAAGTTTTCCAGTATGACTGGAAGGAACAGGCATTGCTTGCAGCTCTCTGTGAGTGCTGGGTACTGCTCCCTCAAAACTTAATGGTTTATTCTTTCCTGACCCTCAGGTAGTTTCATCATATGCAGCAGTGATTAGTACTCTGCTGAACACTTTACAGGGGACCTTCTGCATGTGGCTGGAGTTTCTTTATGCAGTTCCCTCATCTTCAGTAATCTACTTTTGATTAGCCAACTTGGTCACTCCAGACTTCTAGCTGTCTCTTCAACTCAGGCCACATGCTGGGTTCTGCCTCAGTTTCTTTCCCTGCACTGCAATCTAGAAACTACATGCAGCAAACTGGGCCAGTAGTATGGCTTGACTCATTTGTTTGCCATCTCTCAGAGATCACTGTCCTATGTTGCTTGATGATGTCCAGTGTCTTGAAAACTGTATGGTTTATATGGCAATATAGGACAGTGATCCCTGAGAGATGGCAAGTAAATGAGTTAAGCCATATTGTTTCATACATATTATATATGTGCATATATGAATATATATATGTATGTATATTTCAATTATAAACGTGTTTTCAGTGCAAGAGTTATTCTATCTTGGTCAAGATAAGAATTCTTATGTAAAATTTCTGAGTTTTTAAAATAACAATATTTTAGGTTGAAACTCATTTGTCATAACTAGAGAAATTCTATCAACTTCTGCATATATATATCTTGTAAAAGGTATTGTAGCTAACTTTAGCATGAGGCTGTAGGCAAAGAAACATTTATCATCAATGACCAAATATTAAATATTGAGGTAGGATTATTAAATAATGTTAAATGAGAAGGAAGAAATTAAAAAGAACATTTGGAATATTTGTGGAGTCAGTAAGCATGACATTCTCATTCTCTTATGTTACATTTTACCTATAATTATAAAATTTACACTTAGCTCTTCTTTTCATTTATAAAAATATCTAATGTAATCTAACCTAAAGAATAGAAGAATTAAAATTTTCATTTGGGCTGTTATTTCAGTTTGTTAAAACAACATTGATTAAACATTGTTTTTAATATTTGCTTGATGCGTAGAAACAAAAATAAAGAATAATACTATATAAGTTGACATTGAGGAAATAAATGTAACTGCTAGTTATTGCTTAATTATATTTCATTTATAAAAACCAGGGTTAAATTAATATGCATTTTGGGAACACAGTTGCTATTCACCATGGCATGTAGTTTCCGTAGGATCTCGAGACTAATAAAAGGAAGAATTGCCATCAGGTAAATAGTGAAGACATTCCAGTTGGAAGTAGATGTTAGTGAGCATGATACACTTTATTTACACTACTACCACAGCTCCTGGAATGGTAGCTTGACCTAAGAATACAATGCTTAAAGTATCCTTATAATAGATTTTACTGAATAAATATTTCTTAATTTACATTGTATGGCAAATAGATGTGCTTTGGTCAATAATAGGCCAAGGCAGACATCCAGGCCAGCGTGACTCAGCAAGTTAGGAGTGCAGGTGCACAACTCCTCTTGTTATATAACCTGTTTGTGTAAGCACATACTTGCCTGGAAGCCACTATTGTTTGTAAAAGATATAACTCTCCTGCTCACACTGTACATGTGGCACGCACCCTGAGAGACAAAGAAATGCTGCTGACCTTGTAAGGGAGAGCTGGCCTTCTTGCAGATAGAAGGGAGGCAGGAACTAGTAAGTGTGCCAAGGAGTGCGGTTGTATGTATGGGAGTGGTAGGAGCCTCGGAGCTGGCTACTAAGAGGGGCTGCAACTAGAGCAGAAAGCCAAGGCAAAGATAGTATGAGATAGCTGCTGAATAAAACCATATTTCACCTGCCCATGGCCCCCTTAATACTATTTAGATAGGAAAGTACATTTTGATAAGTAACTTAGGACACCAGAATTCTATTCTCCATAAAATTATTAGAGTATTGAGGACCATTATAGTTACTGGGAGTGGGGAAGAGAATTACATGGGAGATAGCCAATTTTGGGGGAATTATTCACTTATTACACAACCACATATGTTAAAGAAATCTGTATTTGCATAAAAGAAAATTTCTCTGTTAGTTGCCTATTCTCAGAAGGTTCCAAATTGAAGAATAAAACAGAAGCACAAGCACCCTGGGAGGCCGAGGCGGGCGGATCACGAGGTCAAGAGATCGAGACCATCCTGGTCAACATGGTGAAACCCCGTCTCTACTAAAAATGCAAAAAACTTAGCTGGGCATGGTGGCACGCGCCTGTAGTTCCAACTACTCGGGAGGCTGAGGCAGGAGAATTGCTTGAACCCGGGTGGCGGAGGTTGCAGTGAGCTGAGGTCGCGCCACTGCACTCCAGCCTGGTGACAGAGTGAGTCTCTGTCTCAAAAAAAAAAAAACAGAAGCACAAGTGAGAGATACCAGACAAGACAAGAAACATGCTCCACTCCCTCATACCCTTTATTTTCTTATGGGTGTGTGTATGTTGAGGGGGAATCTTTGCTCACAAGCTATTTTAACGTGAATACTTGAATTGGAAAAGGATGTTTGATTAGATCACAAGAAAGAGTGGTGATGGTGATTATCATAGTTACCACTGGCTTGGAAATTTAAATGTGAATAGGTTGATATTTTGTTCTTTTTCCAAAGGTATTATATTATTTGAAACACCAAATAAAACCTAATATTTGTAGAGTTCATTACAGTTTTAAGTCACTTTCATATACAGTGTCTCATTTGATCTTTAAAACCTATTGCTTGAGAAATGGAAAAGTTGATTATCATATGCATTCTATTACTCATAAATAACATAAGCTATATGCACTAGAAGTTCTCTTAGCTACTAAGTGTTGAAGTTATCAGCCATATAAAATTGCAGCAATTTCAGTTTATTTTGTCACAGATACCCAATTGCTTTATATATTAAAAATCACTGAGCCTTAAAGACCTATTTAACTTTTTAGAGCTTGTACGATATATTATTGTCTGCAGTTTATTTATTATGCCTTGTTTATTTAACAAAGTGCATAGCAGTGAAGCTTTTTTTTTTTTTTTTTTTTTTGAGACGGAGTTTCGCTCTTGTTGCCCAGGCTGGAGTGCAATGGCGCGATCTCGGCTCACCGCAACCTCCGCCTCCTGGGTTCAAGCAATTCTCCTGCCTCAGCCTCCCGAGTAGCGGGGACTACAGGCACGTGCCACCATGCCCGGCTAATTTTTGTATTTTTAGTAGAGACGGGGTTTCAC
>PVKV010001686.1:0-53263 GCA_004027835.1 Alouatta palliata | reverse complement strand
AGCAGTGAAGCTTTTTAAGACCTCCTTTGAAATGGAAGGAGTTCCACAAATTCCAATATAAAATAAGATTAGGGATTATAATGGCAATAATAGCTTCTACTTCTTCCTCTCTACCGTAGTTACTAAAAACTTCCACTTTCAAGGCAGTTGAAAAATTGGTTTACTATCATTTTTTTTAAAATACATTTTTTCATATAATATTTCTTAGGATTCTTCTGGTATTGCATTTTTTAAATTTCTTTACTTTTTCCCTCTTTTTTCCTATATGTTTGCATTACATTTTAGTAGATATTATTCATCATCATTCAGTACTCTTTAAGGAGGATTTGTCACCTACATGCCTTTCTCCTGTGACAAAAAAAAAAAAACCTCAGTATACCTGAGCTCATATCCTGACCTAACAGCTGAAAAATTAAGGTCATGGTTCTGGCTATTTAATCGAATGTCTAGTTTATATACATAAATTCTGAATACATAAAATGATACAAAGGGACAAGTTTAATGATATTAAATCCAAGCCTTCTAACTAATGGACAAGTTGGAGAGAAATGTGGTGGTGTGTAAGCTCCTCGGTTTTGTGTAAAAATGTTATCCAGCCAGGCAAGTCTCTTAGACTAAGCATACTAAAGTCAATGAAGAGGAAAGCATAGGCATTTAAAAAATACAACTAAAAAAAATGGCAAAGGGGAAATTTGGTACTTCTGGGTGGTGCAAGGAAATGATACGAAGATTCTGCAGTTACCACAGGCAACAGGTAAAACTAAGCCCCTATCGGCCCAGTTTAATTCTATCCCCACCTGCCAAAGCAAGGCGTGTGGTAATTGCTCCACTGAGAACAGAGCAGGGATGAATCCGCTTCTGATGTGTTTTATTGTGATTTGCATTTTTCTGCATAGTAATTCATAGGCTTTAATAAAACATTGATTGACATGCTGTTACAAAGTGCATCATCTTTCAGGCTTTAAATTAAACGTTTCTGCAGCCTGGGTGTTGGTGGGGGTGGGGTAGAGGTGAGGTATAGATTGGCTTGATTCTCTGCCCTAGGGAAAAAGTATTTTCTTTCCCATCTGGCCTCTCTAAATACAAAGCCTTGTTTGAGCTTTGTATGTGTGTGTGAATAGTTTGTCACTCTCTAATTTCTGTTAAATTTCATAAGACCTGACAAATTTGCATTTAAAGAGCTGTTAATGTTCAGCACTTTTCATCTTCAAAGTGCTTTATAAATATTAACTAATCAAAGCTGCCCACACACCCATGAGGCAAAGAAGGGTTGGTTTGTTGTTCTTTTTATCGTTGTTTACCTTATGTGAAATTTGTGAGATTACTGGATCTCTCTCTGTGTACACAAAAACACATATGTGTAAATATATACACACATATATTTAATCCAGTGTTAGGTAGCTTTTCTTTACTAATAGGATTGATTCTTTTCTGGAATCTGAACGTGGAGGCCTGTGACTTCTACTTACCCAATAAAGCCTTGAATGTATGCACTATTGTATTCTTTCCTCCCTTAGATTATAACCATCATTAGTTAGAATAAGGGTCATTGTTTATACTTATTTTTTCTCTTGCACCATAGCTAACCTAATACTATTTCCATGTATTCATTGACGTATTTCAGAAACATTTAATGAGTCCTCTCTATTCTATGCATTGTATAAAGCACTGTGAAAACAGTTAATGAGTGCCTAAATTCTTCTCTTTGGGAGTATGCTTGCTGGGTTGAAGCAGAAAATGGATTGCATACTGAGAATGGTATAAGAATATTAGGTAAAGGAACAATTTAGTGAATATAGGTATGGTTAAGAGAACTAACCAGCACTGGTGAAGACCCAGGGACTAGCAACAATGAGAAAATATTACTTACCTCAAAAACTAGAGGGATAAGAGCTAGAGCTATGAAATAGAATCCACCCAACGAGAGACGTGTCATTAGAACAAGGAAATCTTTCCCAGGACTGTGACCAAGTAGGAAAGAAGTGGAGAGAAGAAGTACTCCTAACTCTACGTTCTCCCCACCTTTTATATCCTACCAAATGATGAAGGGAGCCTGGGTAATATGGCTCATAGAGGTCACAGTGCCCATTTCGGGGTTGGAAGGGATGTGAATTGTACAGATGCTGACAGAGTACCCAGCAAAAGAATCTTACAAGGAAAGCATACACACAGAAATTTGTATACATATGGGAAAAAACACAAATACATTTCTGTGTATATGCCAGAGGTGGAGAACACTTTTCTATGTGTAGGTATTACAGAAGGCATTAAGGGAAATATGAGTTTTGTTCAAGAGATCTATTATACACACGGTGATTATAATTAACAACAATGTATTATATACTGAAAAATTGCTAAGAGAGTAGATTTTAGTGTTTTTATAACAAATGATAATTATTTGAGGTAATTAGTATGTTAATTAGCTTGATGTAGCCATTGCACAATATATACATATTTTAAAACACTGTACACCATGAATATATACACTTTTCATTTGTCAATTAAAAAACATACAAAAAGAGAATGTGAGCTTTAACCAAAACCTTGGAAGCTTATATTTTGATTGAATTACTTGGATTGTGAAGTGTCAGCCTTGTTTTACTGGTTTGGAAAGGGGTAACAAGAGAACAACTGCCCTTTAACTTGTGTATTTATTAGATGTCAATTGACTACACTTTCAGATGTATACATTACTGAAGTTTGGCAATGACCCACATAGTTTCTATTCCTACCATTTATTGACTGTTTTTCTTTTAAAGAAAACCATTAATAGTACACTTAAAATTGATCCCTTGGAATATTTTTTAAACATTGCATTTTTCCTTTTCCTTAAATATTCTAGCATAATTTGAAGAAATTTAATTATGAAAGCAAGTGTATTACAACCACTTCCCCTGGAATATTATCTAAGATCCAACATCTAAAGTTGGTGATTCCCTGTCCCATTTCCATTTAATTTAATTAATAAAACCCACTGGATAAAGAATTGCTAGTTTTTTTCAACTAAGAAGTTTCTATTAAAAAAAAATTGGCTTCTCTATAGTTTTGAACCAAACAACATTTTGACATCCACCCAGATCTTGATTATAAGACATGTTCTTCTTGCCTCCTGTTCAGATGAAGCTGATTTATCAAGGCGGGGGAACTGAAATACAGAAAGAGTTTAATACACGTGGAGCCAGCTACATGGAAGGCCAGAGTTGTGTTATTACTCAAATTAGCCTCCCTGAAAATTTGAAGGCTTGGGTTTTTCAAGTATAAGTAGGCAGGCAGTGGGGTGGGGAATAGGTGCTGCTGATTGGTTGGAGACAATATTGCAGGGGTGTGGAAAATGGTCCTCCTGTACTGAGTCTGTTTCTTGGAGGGGCCATCTTGTCATCAGAAAGGTAAAAGCCTGAAAAGACATCTCAAAAGGTCAATCTTGGATTTTATAGTAATGATGTTATTTACAGGGAAGTTGCAAATCTTATGACCTCTGGAATAATGGCTGGTAATCATTTAACTACGAATTCAAGTGCCTCACATCCTCTTAACCTTTTGTTAATTTTACAGAGGTAGTTTAAATTTTGAGAAGAGCTATTATCATTTGAACAATAAACTTAACTTCTCCCAAAATTAGTATGGACCACACCCAGGAACCACTGAGGGCAGTTTGGTGGTTAAAGACATGATAGAGCTGGTTAGGTTAGATCTTGTTTACTGTCATAATTTTTATCACTGTTTTTGAAAAAAAAAATGGCAAAGGTAGTTTTAATCTTCTCTTTCAGGGTTCACCACACCTTATTCTTAAGGTGAGAGCTACATAGATGGGAAAATACTGACAGCCGTTCTAACTTCTTTCTACTGACAGAGGCTATAGTTGGGATAGGGTTGGACCCAGGGTAAGAAGAGTGAAACCACTTTGCATCTGTCTGGGTGTATTCACGGGTGTTGGGTTGATGGTGAACAGTGGACTACAAGATAATGAGTCCTAATATAAGGAATTAAATCCTAGCTTCAGAAGTCCTTGTAGAATTGTTCTGAAGCCCTTGTGAGATCTAGGTATATAGCCCCAAGCACCAGTCAGACATGGTGTCTCTAGTAGAGAGAGATTTGGGTCACAGGTTCTTAGAAAGACAAATTGGAATAAACAGGAAAGAGCAAATTTAAATGTACTGTGTCATATCTTTTTGGTTAGTTTTTAGCCTTGAGAATAAATCAGTTCAAACAGCTGTGTCTCAGTCCAGGTAGTAGCATTGCAGATGGACTAGGCCTCTATATGTGATGAAGGCAAACAGGTTTTTAATAAGAGTCATTTCTATGGAAATAGAAGAAAATTAAAGGTTAATTTTGGGTACAATCTCTTCAGATGTTAGTGGCAAAGCATCTATAGTTACAGAGGAGGAGGGTAGTAGCAATAGACACATGTTTCTTGCCTGTATTAAAAGGATTAAACTTCATGTTGCAGGACCACAGGAAAAAGGTTGTATCAATAACCTTTTAATAGTAAGTTTTAGTCTTCTTGTATTTCACCTGATTATTTGCATAAAGTGGAGCAGGAATAATTATTTGCTATATAAGCTCTTTGTAAATTGGCTTTGTTGGAACTTTTTTCATAAGCAGTCTCAGATTAGACCTTTTAAAGCCTCAAGCCCACCCACAGACTTATCTGTGAATGTAAATCCTCTATGAATTGGGTAGATGCCTCTCTTCTCAAGGTCTCAGGGTAATGTGAGGGTCATCATGGTACTGTCAGAAAGTGACATTCTTTACTTACCACAGGTTAGGAACCAATGTGGGGGTCATGGACCTGTCAGAAAGTGACATTCTTTACTTACCACAGGTGCAGGGATTGCATAGACAAGATATGATACCAGTTTTCCAAAGGAGTTTTTTGTTCCTGTTCTTATTAATATTTTTTTTTTACTTCTTTTTCTAGAGTCTTTAGATAAAACCAAGTAACTTTAATTGGCTCCATAAGTAAAGTTTGATTTATTAAAGCTGTTTTTTTTAATATCTGAAAGTATGTCATTCTGGTCAAAATCTGGTAAAAACAACCAGTGTCTCCAATGGTATCCTGTTATAAGAAAAAATAGATTTTTTATTTTTTTTTTTTTCCCGAGATGGAGTTTCGCTCTTGTTACCCAGGCTGGAGTGCAATGGCGTGATCTCGGCTCACCGCAACCTCCGCCTCCTGGGTTCCAGCAATTCTCCTGCCTCAGCCTCCCGAGTAGCTGGGACTACAGGCACGTGCCACCATGCCCAGCTTATTTTTTTTTTTTTTTTGTATTTTTAGTAGAGACGGGGTTTCACCATGTTGACCAGGATGGTCTCGATCTCTTGACCTCGTGATCCACCCGCCTCGGCCTCCCAAAGTGCTGGGATTACAAAAAAATAGATTTTTTTTTGAGGTGGAGTCTCGCTCTGTTACCAGGCTGGAATGCAGTGGTACAATCTTGATTCGCTGCAACCTCCACCTCCCAGGTTCAAGCAATTCTCCTGCCTCAGCTTCACAAGTAGCTGGGACTACAAGTGCACACCACCATGCCCAGCTAATTTTTGTATTTTTAGTAGAGAGAAGGTTTCACTATGTTGGCCAGGATAGTCTTGATCTCTTGACCTTGTGATCCACCTGCCTTGGCCTCCAAAAGATCTGGGATTACAGGTGTGTGCCACTATGCCCAGCCAATTTATGGAAGTCTAGTTATTTGTATAAGTTCAATGATTGCCATAAATTTAAGCATACTTACAAATAGTTTACAATTTCTGGAGAAATAAGGTATAAAAAAAGAAATATGCTCCAAATTTTGCTCATAGGCGTATACCTAATTGTTAAAAGCAGTAAATAGATCAAAAGAAAAAGGTTTTATGGACTCTGCCAAATAAAAAAATTATCAATGTTATAAACAAAATAATAATGAAAATATTATTTTGCTCTTTTCATAGTTTGGCCTATGTAATTAACTTTTGTTCTATCTGGTATAGGGCCAGCAGCCCGGTATCAGCTTTCCACATCATGAACACATCAGCTTTCCATGGTAATCCTAGAAGTTCCTTTTTTCTCTTCTATTGTAATGACAACATTTTGAAAGTTATCAGAGACCTGCATTCAACAGATATCCACAGAGCCTTACAGCTGATTATAAACCACCTTTTGAAAGGGAGAAAAAGAAGAAAATTATCTGTGAATGACAAAAGTCTTAAGACAATGACAGTTAAAGCCACAATCAATAAGGAAATGTGGTTATCTCTGTGACACACAACAATTTAATGTAACAATCATAATTATTCCTGATAACATAACAGAATTATAGGAATCTTATACTATTTTGTAACAAATATTAACAATACATTCATGTGATACAACCAAAAGAAAGTTAAACACTATTTTATATTTGATGATGTGTCCTATATGGTTTTAATATACCAAATAAGCCAAATATGGCTCTTCTGGACTTCAGGGAACCTAATGCTTAAATAATGAATGAGGTCAAAAAAGGACTGAATATAGAATGTTATTTTGGAAGTTTGTCACATATCAAAGATTGAAAATACTGGATATCACAAAATAGAATCCAAAGTAATTAAATATGATTTAATTATTTAGCCAAAATAATACTTTAAAGCTTTTCAAATGTTTTTAAAGCAAAAACCTTTGCTCATGGATAAAGAACAGACTCAGCTTTCCAAACAAGACCCAATAAAGACAGCAGAAGGCCAGCTGAATTTGTCTCATCTCTCTTCCTCCTTTCCTCTTTTTCTTATAATTTATTGAAAAGGCAAACAAAAATCTTTCATTATCATTTAATATTATATGAAAATCTTGTTAAAAAGAGACAAATTTCACCTTTGCATTAGTATATTATTAATGTTAAACTTAATTCCTAATAAAATTTTGTAAATATATATAGCCAATCTTAATCAGTTTGACCATATCGTAATATTTCCATAAATCTTTTATAACCCTTTGCCATTTTCTGTTAAAGAGCAGATTAGTGCTCTAAGGAAACCCTGTTATTTAGACTCATGAGCTCAGATTCTGGCCCTGCATCAGTGTGCTTTTATTTGGATGTTCAATTTATGGAAAAACTAAATAATATCCTTTTAATTTTATCCAATTTGCTCCACATAGAATTTGTTTTTAACAAGATTATTCTTTCACAAACCTTTTACAACTTGCTTAAGCCTTCAGTTTTATCCTATATTTTTTAAATATTTGAAACAATCCTTAATTTATGTAAATGAGACAAAATTACTTTTAAAAACAACATGTTCCCATGCCTTTTTATTTATAACACATAACTTTTAAGTGTCAGCAGTTTTAACTGTGTATCATGTGTAGAGCCTATGACACAGGACGGAACTGCAGATAATGTCAGACGCTTTCCATCACTGGTAGGGAGCGTGGCTACTCCACGTGTCCCCAGGCCTTTCCTAGAATCTAATGACTCTAAAGCAGCCAAGTTGAACAATTTTTAAAAGTCATAGAGCAGTGTTACAACCTTAGAGCATCTAGCAAAAAAATTTTACCTGACCTGCCTCATTTAGACAAAATGCGTAAATTTTGGAGACATTCTAATTTTACCAAAAATCTTAAAACTGTCTTATTTTTCGAAGATAATTAGAGTCACATGAAAAAAAGGTATTTAGATTTTTATTTTCCTGGCAGAATATATTATTTGAGCACTTATGATTTTTACGTCAATTAATTAGAGCGTTTTCCTATATTTTAACAGTGAAACATCACAGACATGACACATTCAAGTATACAAACAGAAGCAGATATGGTAGAGTGATAAGATTTGTTATTTGACTGTTTTTAACTTTCTCTTTCTTATGTTAGACCATCAATTTCTTTATTACCTGTTCCAGGCCCTAAACAATTGTCAGGCATGTAGTTTAAAGGGATAATTCCCTTTAAAGATGCAAATTTGAAGGAAAATAGAAAATTCATATTTTATTTACACCAAGGAAAAATGGTATGGGTAAAAGTTCAGTCAAAATGGCCAGGAAAAGCAGATACTCTTACACATGGAGATTTCCTTAAATATGTAAGTTTCTTAATTACATTATTGGCTTTAGGATAGAGTCTTTTAGGGAAAAGGGTCAGGAAAACCCACAGTTTCTAGGTCCTAATTATCAGGTATAGCTGGAAGGCAAAACAGAGCCACAAGATAAGGATCTAATTTTTACAGCAAACTCTGGGGCCCACAAAAAGGGAAGTGCTATGGGAGAAGACAGGGCAATGCTTTTGCAGTGTATCTCATTGAAAGGACATTTCCTCTATGCTGCTGGGCAACCTTACACCTATTAGGCCACTCTTTAATCAGCTCATACTCCATCCCATACTTCCTCAGTATCCAAGAGCATGCTTTTCTTACTTAAACGCTCAAAGAAAGGAGTGTCTTCCTGGAGTAATAGCCACTGTAAGCAACTGCCATCAGCCATTTTTTAAAAGTATATCTCTTATCTAACTATTATGCATCAAGGTTAATTTTTCTCATGATACAAAATAATTTCTTGTTCCCCTATCTAAAAAGTCAAAAAGATTGGATGCAAGAGCAAGAAAGAACAGAGAGGAGGGAAACAGAATTCAGTTGTCTGAGAAGATTTTACAAAAGAAGAGCAGAGGATTTCAAACAATATCTGTACACATATATCCCAAATATAAACATTAATTCAGTTAATTTTTAACTACTGAGCTCTCAGAAGAAAATCTTTCAAAATATTCTATTACCAGATGGTAGCCAGGAAAAACAGCTTTTATTTCTTGATTTTGAATTTTTAATGAAAAGTAACCTTCACATGAAACCAATAAACTCTACCTAAGGTTATGATTTAATCATGGACACATGAGGTGTCTTTAAAGAGATGGCAAGCAGTTTTTGCAAGATCTAGAGTTGCCCCAATGGTAGCTCAGAGAAAAGAAAATTCATGACAAGAAATCAGAAGCTATCCATGACAGGAAAAATAATCAATGGCAAAAGTCCTGTAAGTATTAAACCAGAAAGGATTCATTTCCTCAGCTAGGAATTCAACCCTGGTCCCCACTGTGAAAGGACAAAGCCTTAGCTAATGGGCCATAGCATACGACAGTCACCCTTGCTCTTTCCAGGACTCCAGGGCAGTTGTCTTCGAGCTTGCAAAAGATTTTCATGTTTAAGAGAATTCTTAAAGGTAGCTATGACATGAACTTGAAAATTCCCAACCTCCAGAGAGTAGAGACCAAGAGAGTATACCCTGATATGGTCAAGTTTTCAGGGATATAAAACAAGATGAGAGGGAAACCTCATCTGGATTTTTCTTTTTCAGGGACCTGCAGCAAAGTTTGTACCCCACTAGTCTGTAGACCATGATGAACAGTAAGCGTATAGGGGTTCTCAGCCTGTATACCTGTGGTACCCCTCTCCATAACAGAATAATACAGACAAATTTATAGCACAAAATACACCAGATTTTCTACAGCCTAAGACTAGTCTCACAAAATCATTTTCCTTATTATTTAAAACATTGCAGAGGAGACAAACAGTGACTTTCACCATTCAGTCAACCGGTGTGCACACAGGGAGAGGCCAGAAGTCCTGGCTGGTAGGAAATTTTTATCCTTTTTCTGGCTTGACAAGTGTCTGGGTTTGCTTTCTCTGTAGCTTCCAGAATCGCAGAGTAGCTTTTGATGCCCCTGCTTGCAGTACCTTTGCTGTGGAGGACAAGCCACGTTACAAAAGAAATCATCTTTTTCCATTTTATGGAACCACAGGCAAAAGCCTCTCAATTTTGCAAGATGCTGCCCAAAGAGCTACATAGGGGAGCTAAACTAACATTTCTCATTCCAGCTGGGATAAAATATACTTGATAACACAATCATCCTGCTCAGAAACCAAGTATCAACCTAACAAGACTTAAACTTTCCTTTGGTAGCCCCAGTCACCTTTGATCCATGCAAAGTGAGCTGGGATGACCTCTGACTAGGCATTTCAGTGGGTGATCATTGGACAAGATGGAAGAGTGAACTGTTACCCTGAGTTAGGCATGTTGAGCTTCCTTCAGGGCTCACAGAATGTGAATGACTAAACAAAGTAGGAGAGACGGCTAGACTTACAGTTCCTTCAGGGAATCCTCTCTCTAAATAAAAACACCCATACAAGGTAAAGATGAATAAAAGTTTTTCCAAACTAAAATTCCAGACCGATTCCAAACCAGAAAAGAGTATTCCTCCAAAAAGTCCCTTATTTTTGAGGCTACAGAGCCAGATGGTTCCTGTGTCAGGGCGACATACAGTACCCCTAGAGAGGCCAACTGATCAAGAGAAGGAAGCTGGTAATGGCAGCACCTGGAATACTTACCAAACCAAGTTAAAGACATCTTCCAGGAACTATTTATCCATTGCAATTAAATCCATGCACTATGGCTCAACAGTGCCCTACCAGTAGACAGTCCTTAGTCCAAAAGAACTAGGCAGCTGCTTGGGCTTCAAATTTGAACCACCGAACAGATTCTTCTTGCCCAATGCCCAGATGAAGCTAATTTATCAAGATAGGGGAATTGAAATAGAGAAACTGTGTTTAGCACCTCTACAGTACATATAATACATGTATTAAGATGTACAACAACAAGTGGAGATGTAGTTTTATAAATTATTTCACCTTGCATTGCTTCTAGACATGAACATTTCCAAGTGTCATTAGGAGTATTATTGGAGGAAATCATATTTACAGTGTTTGTTTGAAGGTATATTTGAAGTTAAATTTTGAAAGACTCAGAACTATTTTATGGCTCAGTGGTGCTTCTCACCATATTTATGCTTAAGATTTCTAAATGTAAGAGGGAGATACCTAGTCAGAGAAGTTAAATTATTAGATGTTATCATTTTTTGGGTCATTTTTTAATTGAGGGAAAAATAATAATGCAAATTGTGCAGATTGTAAGGGTATCAAACAATGAGTTTTGACAAATGCATAGATCTGTGTGACCCGAATTCATCGGCCCAGAAAGTTTCAGCATGCCTCTTTCCAGTTAATTTCCACTCCCACCCACCCACCCAGAGGAAAACACTTTTCTGGCTTTTTGTTTTTAATCACTGCTCATCAAAAAGTACCATTTTTATTTTTATTACCAAAGATTAGCTTTGCTTGTTTAAAGCTTTATTTACATGGCATCAGCTATCTTTTTAAAATTTTTGTTATACTTTCAGTTCTGGGACACGTGTAGAATGTGCAGGTTTGTTACATAGGTATACATGTGCCATGGTGGTTTGCTGCACCCACCAACCTGTCATCTAGGTTTTAAGCCCCACATTCATTAGGTATTTATCCTAATGCTTTCCCTTGCCTTGCCCCCAAACCCCCAAGAGGCCCCAGTGTGTAATGTTCTCCTCCCTGTTCCATGTGTTCTCATTGTTCAACTCCCACTTATAAATGAGAACATGCGGTGTTTGGTTTTCTGTTCTGTGTTAGTTTGCTGAGAATGATGGTTTCTAGCTTCATCCATGTCCCAGCAAAGTACATGAATTCATTCTTTTATATGACTGCATAGTATTCCACAGTGTATATGTGCCACATTTTCTTTATCCATTCTGTCATTGATGGGCATTTGGGTTGGTTCCAAGTCTTTGCTTTTGTAAATAGTGCTGCAATAAATATATGTGTGCATGTGTCTTTATAGTACAATGATTTATAATCCTTTGGATATATACTCAATATTGAGATTGCTGGGTCAAATAAGATTTCTGGTTCTAGATTCTTGAGGATTCGCCACACTGTCTTCAACAGTGGTTGAACTTACATACACTCCCACCAATGGTGTAAAAGCATTTCTATTTCTCTACATCCTCTCTAGCATCTGTTTTTTTCTTGACTTTTTAATGATTACCATTTTAACTGGCATGAGATGCTATCTCATTGTGGTTTTGATTTGCATTTCTCTATGACCAGTGATGATGAGCTTTTTTTCATATGTTTACTGGCCACATAAATGTCTTCTTTGAGAAGCGTCTGTTCATATCCTTTGCCCACGTTTCGATGGGGTTGTTTTTTCTTGTGCATTTGTTTAAGTTCCTTGTAGATTTTGGATATGAGACCTTTGACAGATGGATAGATTGCAAAAGTTTTCTCCCATTTTGTAGGTTGCCTGTTCACTCTGATGATAGTTTCTTTTGCTGTGCAGAAGCTCTTTAGTGTGATTCCATTCTATTTGGCAATTTTGGCTTCTGTTACCATTGATTTTGTTGTTTTAGTAATGAAGTCTTTGCCTATGCCTATGTCCTGAATGGTATTGCCTAGGTTTTCTTCTAGAGCTTTTATTGTTTTAGGTTTTTAAGGTTAAGTCTAATCCATTTTGAGTTCGTTTTTGTATAAGGTGTAAGAAAGGGGTCCAGAGTCAGTTTTCTGCATATGGCTAGCCAGTTTTCCCAGCATCAATTATTAAATAGGGAATCATCCTATTGCTTGTTTTTTGTCAGGTTTGTTGAAGATCAGATGGTTGTAGATGTGTGGTGTTACTTGTGAGGCGTCTGTTCTGTTACATTGGTCTATATAACTGTTTTGGTACCAGTACCATGCTATTTTGGTTACTGTAATCTTGTAGTATAGTTTGAAGTCAGGTAGCATGATGCCTCCACATTCGATATTTTTACTTCGGATTATCTTGGCTACACAGGCTCCTTTTTGGTTTAATATAAAATTATAGGTAGTTTTTTCTAGTTCTGTGAAGAATGTCAATGGTAGCTTGATGGGAATAGCATTGAATCTATAAATTGCTTTGGCAGTATGGCCATTTTCACAATATTGATTATTCCTATCCATGAGAATGGAATGTTTTTCCATTTGTTTGTGTTCTCTTATTTCCTTGGGCAGTGGTTTGTAATTCTCTTTGCAGAGGTCCTTCACATCCCTTGTAAGTTGCATTCCTAGATATTTCATTCTCTTTGTAGCTATTGTGAATGAGAGTTCACTCATGATTTAGCTCTCTATTATTGGTTTATGGGAATGCTTGTGATTTTTGCAAATTGATTTTGTATCCTGAGAGTTTGCTGAAGCTGCTTATCAGCTTTAGGAGTTTCTGGGCTAAAACAATGGAGTCTTCTAAATATACAATCATGTAATCTGGAAACAGAGACAATTCGACTTCCTCTGTTTTTATTTGAATACCTTTTTCTTTCTCTGGCCTGATTGCCCTGGCCAGAAATTCCAATGCTATGCTGAATAGGAGTGGTGAGAGAGGCCATCCTTGTTTTGTGCTGGTTTTCAAAGGAAAAGCTCCCAGCTTTTACCCATTCAGTATGATATTGACTGTAGGTTTGTTATAAATAACTCTTATTATTTTAAGATATGTTCCATCAATATCAAGTTTATTGAGAGTTTTTAAGATGAAGGGATGCTGAATTGTATCAAAGGCCTTTTCTGCATCTATTGAAATAATCATGTGGTTTTTGTCATTGGTTCTGTTATGTGATTATGTTTATTGATTTGCATATGTTGAACCAGCCTTGCATCCCAGGGATGAGGCTGACTTCATCCTGGTGGATAAGCTTTTTGATGTGCTGCTGGATTTGGTTTGGCATTATTTTAGCAAGGATTTTCTCATCACGTTCATCAGGGATATTGGCCTGACTGTCTTTTTTTGTTGTGTCTCTGACAGGTTTTGGTATCAGGTTGATGCTGGCCTCATAAAATGAGTTAGGAAGGAGTCTCTTTGTATTTGTTGTTTGGAATAGTTTCAGAAGGAATGGTACCAGCTTCTTTTTGTACCTCTGGTAGAATTCAGCTGTGAATCCATCTGGCCCTGGGCTTTTTTTGGTTGGTAGGCTATTAGTTATGCCTCAATTTCAGAAGTTATTATTGGTCTATTCAGGGATTCAACTTCTTCCTGGTTTAGTCTTGGTGGACGGTATATGTGTCCAGGAATATAGCCATTTCTTCTTGATTTTCTAGTTTATTTGCGTAGAGGTGTTTACAGTATTATTCGATGGTAGTTTGTATTTCTGTGGGATCAATGGTGATATCCCCTTTATCATTTTTTATTGTGTCTACTTAATTCTTCCCTGTTTTTTTCTTTATTAGTCTGGCATCTGGCTAGTGGTCTACCTATTTTGTTAATATATTCAAAAAATCAGCTCTGGATTCATTGATTTTCTGAAGGGTTTTTCATGTCTCTGTCTCCTTCAGTTCTTCTCTGATCTTAGTTGTTTCTTGTCTTCTACTAGCTTTTGAATTTGTTTCCTCTTTTTTCTCTAGTTCTTTTAATTGTGATGTTAGGGTGCTGATTTTAAATCTTTCCCACTTTCTCATGTTGGCATTTAATGCTATAAATTTCCCTCTTAACACTGCTTTAACTGTGTCCCAGAGATTCTGGTACCTTGTGTCTTTGTTCTCATTGGTTTCAAAGAACTTATTCATTTCTGCCTTAATTTTGTTATTTACCAAGTAGTTATTTAGAAGCAGGTTGTTTAGTTTCCATATAGTTGTGCAGTTCTGAGTGAATTTCTTAATCCTGAGTTCTAATTTGATTGCACTGTGGGCTGAGAATGTTTGTTATAATTTCCATTCTTTCGCATTTGCTGAGGTATGTTTTACTTCCAATTCTGTGGTTGATTTTAGAATAAATGCTATGTAGTGCTGAGAAGAATGTATATTCTCTTGTTTTTGTGGAAAGTTCTGGAGATATCTGTTAGGTCTGCTTGGTCCAGAGGTTAGTTCATGTCCTGAATATCCTTGTTAATTTTTTGTCTTGTTGATCTGTCTAATATTGACAGTGGGCTGTTAAAGTGTCCCCCTATTATTGTGTGGGAGTTTAAATCTCTTTGTATATCTCTAAGAATTTGTTTTATGAATCTGAGGGGCTCCTGTATTGGGTGTATATATATTTAGGATAGCTAGCACTTCTTGTTGCATTCGTCTTTTTACCATTATGTAATGTCTTTCTTTGTCTTTTTTTGATCTTTGTTTAAAGTCTGTTTTATCAGAGACTAGGATTGCAACCTCTGCTTTTTTTTTTTTTTTTTTTGCTTTCCATTTGCTCAGTAAATATTCCTTCATCCCTTTATTTGGAGTCTATGTGTGTCTTTGCACATGAGATGGTTCTCCTGAACACAGCACACGACTGAGTTTTGATTCTTTATATAATTTGCCAGTCTGTGTCTTTTAATTGGGGTATTTATCCCATTTATATTTAAGGTTAATATTGTTATGTGTGAATGTGATCCTGTTATACTGGTGCTAGTTGATTACTTTGCACAGTAGTTGATGCAGTTTCTTCACAGTGTTGTTGGTCTTTATATTTTGGGATGTTTTTGCAGTGGCTGGTACTGGCTTTTCTTTTGCATATTTAGTCTTTCTTCAGGAGCTTCTGTAAGGCAGGGCTGATGGTGACAAAATCCCTCAGCATTTGCTTGTCTGTAAAGGATTTTATTTCTCCTTCGCTTATGTAACTTAGTTTGGCTAGATATGAAATTCTGGGTTGAAAATTCTTTTCTTTAAGAATTTTGACTATTGGCCCCCACTCGCTTCTGGCTTATAGGGTTTCTGCAGAGAGATCTGCTGTTAGTCTGATGGGCTTCTCTTTATAGGCAACCTGACCTTTCTCTCTGGCTCCCCTTAACATTTTTATCTTCATTTCAATATCTAACAATTATATGTCTTGGGTTGCTCTTCTCGAGGAGTATCTTAGTGGTCTTCTCTGTATTTCTTGAATTTAAATGTTGGCCTGTCTTGCTAGTTTGGGGAAATTCTCCTGAATAATATCCTGAAGTGTGTTTTCCAACTTTGTTCCATACATTCCATCACTTTCAGGTATAACAATCAATCACAGATTTGGTCTTTTCACATAGTCCCAAATTTCTTGGAGACTATGTTCATTCCTTTTCATTTTTTTTCTCTAATCTTGCTTTATGCTTTATTTCTTTAAGTTGATCTTCAATCTCTGATATCCTTTCTTTTGTTTGATTGATTTGGCTATTGATACTTGTGTATGCTTCACAATATTCTCATGCTGTGTTTTTCAGCTCCATCTGGTTATTTATGTTCTTCTCTAAACTGGTTATTCCAGTTAGCAATTCCTGCAGCATTTTATCAAGTTTCTTAGCTTTTTTGCATTGGGTTAGAACATGCTTCTTTCACTCAAAGGAGTTTGTTATTACTCACCTTCTGAAGCATACTTCTGTCAATTCATCAAATTCATTCTTTGTCCAATTTTGTGCCCTTGTTGGAGAGGAATTGCAATCATTTGGAGGAAAAGTGACATTCTGGTTTTTGGAATTTTCAACATTTTTGCACTTGTTTTTCCTAATCTTCATGGATTTATCTACCTTTAGTCTTTGATGTTGATGACATTTGGATGGGGTTTTGGTGTGGGTCTCCTTTTTGTTGATGTTAACGTTATTGCTTTCTGTTTGTTAGGTTTCCTTCTAGCAGTCATGTCCCTCTTCTGCAGATCAGCTGGAGTTTTCTGGAGTTCTACTCCAGGATCTGTTTGCCTAGGTATCACCAGCAGAGGCTGTAGAACAGCAAAGACTGCTGCCTGTACCTACCTCTGAAATCTTCATCTCAGAGGGTCACCCACTTGATGCCAGCTGGAGCTTTCCTTTATGAGGTGTCTGTCGACCCTTGCTGGGATGTGTCTCCCAGTTAGGAGGCATGAGGATCAGAGACTCACTTGAGGAGGCAGTCTGTTCCTTAGCAGAGCTGGAGTGCTGTGCTGGGAGATCCACTGTTTTCTTCAGAGTTGGTAGGCAGAAATGTTTAAATTTGCTGAAACTGTGCCCACAGCAACCCCTTCCCCCAGGTTCTCTGTTTTAGGAAGATGGGAGTTTTATCTATAAGCCCCTCACTGGGGCTGCTGCCTTTCTTTCAGAGATGCCCTGCCCACTGAGAAGGAATCTAGAGAGGCAGTCTGGCCACAACTGCTTTACCGCCCTGCAGTGAGTCGTAAAGTCTGAACTTCCCAGATTCCTCAGCACTGTAAGGGGAAAGCCACTTACTCAAGCCCCAGTAATGGAGGAAATCCTTCCCCTCACCAATCCCAATCATTTCAAGTTGACTTCAGACTGATGTGCTGGCAGCAATAATTTCAAGCCAGTGGTTCTTAGCTTGCTAGGCTTTGTGGGAATGGGACCTGCTGAGAGACCACTTGGCTCTCTGGCTTCTGCCCCCTTTCCAAGGGAGTGAATGGTTCTTTCTCACTAGGGTTCCAGGTGACACTGGGGTACAAAATAAATTCCTGCAGCTATCTCTGTGTCTGCCCAAACTGCCACCCAGTTTTGTGCTTGAAACTCAGGGCCCTGAAGATGTAGACATATGAGGGAATCTCCTGGTCTGCAGGTTGCAAAAACCACAGGAAAAGCATAGTATCTGGGCCAGATAGCAGAGTTCCTTACAGCTTCCCTTGGCTAGGGAAGGGAGATCCTTGGCCCCTTGCAATGCCCCACCCTGCTTCTGCTCACCCCCTATGGACTGCACCCATTGCCTAACCAGTCCCAATGAGATGAACAGGGTACCTCAGTTGAAAATGCAGAAATAACCTGCCTTTGTGTTTGTCTCACTGGAAGCTGTAGACTGGAGTTTTTCTATTTGGCCATCTTGCTTAACTTCCTAGATGTTATTTTAATACATGTATCAAGATGTCAAGTTCACTAAACAGGAGACCAGAGTTCAGTTATTACTCAAATCAACTTCCCCTACAATTTGGAAGCCAGGGTTCTTCAAGGATAGTTTGGCTGGCAGTGGGCTAGGGTATGGAAAATAGTTCTCCTGGGCTGAATCTCCATCTGGGTGGGGGCCACAAGAATCACTAGCCTGAGTGGGATCATATGGTCATTATAAATACAAAAGTCTGAAAAGACATCTCAAAATGCCAATCATAGGTTCTACCATGGTGATGTTATTTGGAGGAGTAATTGGGGAAGTGGCAAATCTCGTGATCTCTGGAATCATAGTTGGTAATTGTTTATGAATTCAGGTACCTCTGAACCTCCTACCCTGGTGTGCTTTTATTAATTTTACAGAGGCACTTTAGTTTTCTGAGAAGGGATATTATTATTTAAACAATATACTAAATTTCTCCCAAAGTTAGTTTGGACCATGTCCAGGAATGACCAAGGACTGTCTGGCAGTTAAAGTCAAGATTAAGTTGATTAGGTCAGATTTCTTTCACTGCTATAATTTTCTCACTGTTATAATTTTTGCAAAGTGGTTTTAATCACAAGCATCTGTTTTTCTCAACCTAATTTAAAGGTTTTATTTTCTTTGAAAGTGGAAAGAAGAATGAAATTGATTAGTCAGATTTTCTCACTTATTGTCCCTTAAAACATTTACATGGTATATTGAAAACACTGATTCCCTTTAGTGCTTGTGCTTTGGTAGATAAATACAAAGTGAAGCAAATTCAGCAGATCTGTGCTTCAAGTGCTTCCTTGGCTATGTATGTGAATTTGCCTCACTCATTATTACAATGTGTTTCCAAGAGTTTTACTTCATATTGGACCTGGATTTTCTGCTGGGTGGCATGAAAATGTTTCCCAAACAGCCACTACAATTTAGATGACTGACCTGAATGCCCACTCTTTTCCCTCAATTCTGGCGATGTTTTTTTCCGTACTTCATAGCATGAATTCCATGCAACATTTCCTGTGCAGTCAACATCAACAACAAACCAAGTGGTGATTTAGTTTTCTAAACTATTTCACCTTGCATTTCTTCTAGATTTGATCATTTTCAGGTTTCATCAGGAGTATTATTGGAGGCAATCATATTTAAAAGTGTTTGAAGGTATATTTGAATGTATATGTTGAAAGACTCAGGCATCTATTTGACTTTATGGCTCAGCAGCTGTTTCTAATCATATCATACTTGAGACTGTTAAATGTAAGAATGAGCTACCTAGTTAGAGAAGTTAAATGATTACTTCCATCAGATTTACATAGTCCATAAACTTTGAAAAGTGTGAATATCCAATATAAAATATAACACTATGTGAAGTAGCCCATCACCACTCAAATGATTATGGAATCTGAAGCAAAATTAAAACTCTATTATAAAAAAAATTGTTAGTAAATTACACTAGCTACAGAGTAATACATGTATGTGGTTATCATTCACAATTTTACTAGTAATAAACATCTCTCCTACACTCCCTTGACCCTTTTCCTCATGGCTAGAGTGGCTGAGAAGCAAGGCACCAAGTCCTTAGGCTGCACACAGTAGGGGGACCCTTGGCCTAGTCCATGAAACTGTTTTTCCCTCCCAGGCCTCAGGGCCTGTGATGGGAGGGGCTGCTGCAAAGGTCTCTGATATGCCCTGTAAACATTTTTCCTATTGTCTTGGTGATTAACATTTGGTTCCTTGTTATTTTTGCAACATTCTGCAGCTGTCTTGAATTTTTCCTCAAAAAATTGGATTTTATTTTCTAATGCATCATCAGACTGAAAATTTTCCAGATTTTTTATGCCCTGTTTCCCTTTTAAAACTGAATGCTTTTAACAGCACCTAAGTCAACTTTTGAATGCTTTGCTGCTTAGAAATCAATCCCTAAATCAACTCCTTCAAGTCCAAAGTTTCAGAAATCTCTAAGGCAGAGACAAAATACCACAAGTCTCTGTGCTAAAGTGTTGCAAGGGTCACCTTTACTCCAGTTTCCAAGGAGTTCCTCATCTCTATCTGAGACCACCTCAGCCTAGATTTCATTGTCCATATTATTATTGGCATTTTAGTCAAAGCCATTCAGCAAGTCTCTATGAAGCACCATACTTTCCCACATATTCCTATCTTATTTGGAGACCCCAAAGTGTTCCAGCCCCTGCCTGTTACCCAGTTCCAAAGTTGCTTCCAAATTTTCCAGTATCTTTACAGTAGCACTCCACCCTTGGTACCAACGTACTGTATAGTCTGTCCTTATGCTGCTAATAAAGGCACACCCAAGATTGGATAATTTATAAAGAAAATGAAGTCTAATGGATTCTGTTCCACATGGCTAGGGAGGGCTCACAATCATGGTGGAAGGTGAAAAGCATGTCTTACATGGCAACAACCAAGAGAGAATGAGAACCAAGTGAAAGCAGAAACCTCTTATAAAAACATCACATCTCATGAGACTTATCACTATCAAGAGAACAGTATGGAAGAAACTGCCCCCATGATGCAATGATCTCCCACTAAGTTCTTCCACAACATGTGGGAATTATAGGAGATGTAATTCAAGATGAGAGTTTGGAAGGGACACAGCCAAACCATATCAGGCTCTTTTTTTAGTTCCACATGAACTTTAGGATTTATTTTTCTGTGTCTGTGAAAAATGATGTTTGTGCTTTGATAGCAATTGCATTGACTCTGTATATTACTTTCGGTAGTTTTTAATGGTAATTAATTCTAATTTATGAACATGTGTTATAATTTGTTTGTGTCATCTGCCAGAACTTTCATCAGTGTTTTGTAGCTTTTCTTGCAGAGATTTTTACTTCCTTCATTAAACTCATTCCTGACATTTTATTTTTTGTACCTATTATAAATAGAATTGCCTTCTTTCTTTCTCAGCTAGATCATTATCAGTATATAGCAATGCTACTGATTTATGGACATTAATTTCATATCTTGCAACTTTACTGAATTTATTTATAAAACAAGAGATTTTTGGTGGAGTCTTTAGGTTTTTCTAAATATAAAATTACATCATTAGTAAACAGGGAAAATTTTACTTCCTCCTTTTTAATTTCAATGTCTTTTATTTCTCTTTTGCCTGATTGCTCTGGCTAGAACTTTCAGTACTATGTTGAATAGAGATGATGAAAGTGGACACTCTTGTTCCAATTCTTAGAGGAAAAGCTTTCAACTTTTCCCCATTCAGTATGATGTTAACTGTCGGTTTGTTTTATATAACCTTTTTTATTATATTGAAGCATGTCCTTTCTATGCCTAATTTGTTGAGGTCTGAAGTGGTCTGAATTTTATTAATTTTATTTTTTATTAAATTTTATAATTAATTTTATTTTTATTACATTTCATTTATTAAAATGAATATTATTTTTCATTTTATTTTTGTGATGTCTCACGTTTATTTATTTGCATTCCTCATATAAATTCCAATATGGTGGCTGACTCAGTTTGCCACCACTTTATTGAGGAGGACTTTTTAATCTATGTTCATTGGGATGACCAAAATGGTAGGTAAAAACTTCCCAATGCTAGCAAGAGATTTAGACATCCAGACCTAGGGGCCCGGCAATCCCCAAATACAATACAAAAAGGTCTTTACCATAGCACATTATAATCAGACAGTCTAAAGTCAAAGTGAAAAATAAAATTCAAATAGAGCAAGAGAAAAATGTCTAGTCAGATAAAAGAAACACCATATGACTAAGTTGGACATTTCAGCAGAAACCTTACCTGAAGATAAAGAGATGACATATTCAAAGTTATGAAAGAATAAAACCCTGCCAAGCAAAAACTATATACCCAGAAAGATTGATCTTCATAAATTAAGGAGTAATAAAATATTTTCCAGACAAGCAAATACTGGGGGAATTAATCCCCACTGGACAACCCCTATAAGAAATGCTTAAAGGAGTCCTAATCTTGGAAGTGAAAAGACAATGTTCACCATCATGAAAATGTACAAAGCATCAAGCTCATTGGTAAAGTAATTCCACAGAAAAAGGAATAGAGAGGAATAAAACGGCAGCACTACAGAATTCCATCAAACAACAATGACAAAGGAAAAAGAAAGAATCTATGAAACAACTAGGAAATAATTAACAATAAGAAAAGGAACAAAACCTCACATATTAATATTAAGCTTAAACATAAGTAGATTAAATGATTCACTTAAAAGATATATATTGGCTGAATGGATTTAAAAAAATGACCCCAGTTTATGCTGTTAAAGCTTGTGGTCTAATGTTTCTTTGTCAGTTTTCTATTTAGGTGATATGTTTAGTGATGAGAGTAGGGTGTTTAAGTCTGCAGCTATTACTGTATTGCTTTTTATCTCTCTGTTTAGGTGTGGCAATATTTGTTTTGTGAATCTGAGTGCTTTAGTATTGGGTGCAAATATATTTACAATTGTTATATCCTCTTGCTGAATTGACCCTCTTTTTCTCCTCTTACTGTTTTAAAGTCTATTTTATCTGATATAAATAGAGCTACTTCTGCTCACTTTTGGTTTTTGTTTGCATGGAATATTTTTTTCCACTTCTTTACTTTGCTGTATGCATTACTTAGTCTACATGTGTATTTAAAGGTGAGATGAGAATGCACTTAGAGTGTTGTTAGGAGAAACAGATGAAATGATGGGCAAGAGAAATATTTCAATGTATGGTAATCATCAAACTTTGTTATTACAAAGAAATATTTAAATGAAAACCTAGTATCTTAAAAGTAAATACAGTTGAGGAATGGGGGTGGAGTGGGATAGAAGGGTTTGACAATAGTAGTTTTGATT
Organism: Alouatta palliata; assembly: GCA_004027835.1. NCBI lineage: Eukaryota > Metazoa > Chordata > Mammalia > Primates > Atelidae > Alouatta > Alouatta palliata. The sequence goes on along the minus strand of PVKV010001686.1, from coordinate 30,862 downwards.
CTTGTAAACCTCAAGGGACATACAATATGATGAAGCTGGTTAGGGAGATCACCGTTCATTCATGATTCTGTATGAACTTACTTGACAGAATGGGCATGTTGGAACACAGAAAGCTGACAGCCCCTGCAGCCTGGAATGATAAAATACACATACAAAGGAATTCATAATTCATTTTGCAGAATTCCCTATTCCTCTTCAGCATTGACTTTTTAAAAATAGCTATTTCTAGTCATGGGGAAAAGCAAAAATTTCTCTAGACACATAATTCAGTCTATCTATACCCAATCAAACTTACATTTCTTAATCTGACACTTAGTGACTTCTAATTTATCATAAACTTGTACTCCTCATTTCTTACTCTTATCTTTAATATATTAAATCAAATAACAAAGGCTGAAAGTATATTGATTTGGGTTTTCAGAATATTATATTTACTATTACTAAATGGTTTCTCCATTTTCAAATATTACTCAGAAGATTTGTTGGCTAGGTTTGTATTAAATGTAGTTACCAAAGGATCATTTATTACTGATGCATTTACCCTCAGATAATAAAGTTAGCCTCAAATATTATACCCTTAGCTAAAGTGATAGCATTCCTGCAGTCACTTTAGGTAACCCTGAAGCAAGTTAGTTAAACTGCTGTATACTGTTGTGTCACGATTTATCCCCTTGTATAAATACAGGTGTGTTATCTCTGTAGCACATTGTTCTGAAAGAAAACTACCTGCCTCTAAAAAAAAAAAAAAAAAAAAAAACCTAAACAAGGCTCAGTTATTAAATAGAATGGAGAGACAGATTAATCTTAGCACTGGTTTGAGGGGAAAAGTATCATCCTGGGGTTAGAAGGTTTCCAAGTTTTATTTCTGAGTGGAGGATTTTGTTTAGGAGATCCATGGTTTGTTGAGACATAGAGTCCCTAAGAAATATTTCTTTCCTTCATCTCATGGAGGATGATGATTTTAAAAATATCAAGCATTGTAATTCAAATACAAGATTTGCATTTGAATTCTCAAAATTTAGGATGGTCTTTATGTAAGGATGATAGGCTTTTTTTTATTTCTTCTTAAAAAAAAAAAAAAAAACTAAGATACATGTACAGAATGTGCAAGTTTGTTACACAGGGACACATGTGCCATGGTGGTTTGCTGCACCTATTGACCCATGCTCTAAGTTTTCTCCCCTCACTCCCCAACCCCCAACAAACCCTGATGTGTGTTGTTTCCCTCTCTGTGTCCATGTGTTCTCAATGTTCAGCTCCCACTTATGAGTGAGAATATGCAGTGTTTGGTTTTCTGTTCCTGTGTTAGTTTGCTGAGGATGATGACTTCCAGCTTCATCCATGTCCCTGCAAAGGACATGATATCATTCTGTTTTATGGCTGCATAGTATTCCATGGTGTATATATACCACATTTTCTTTATCCAGTCTATCACTGATGGGCATTTGGGTTGGTTACATGTCTTTGCTACTGTAAATAGTGCTGGAATAAACATACATGTGCATGTGTCATTACAGTAAAATGGTTTGTATTTTTGGGGGGTATATACCCAGTAATAGGATTGCCATGTCAAATGGTTTTTCTGGTTCTAGGTCCTTGAGGAATCACCATACTGTCTTCCACAATGGTTGATGTACATTCCCACCAATGGTGTAAAAGCATTTCTATTTCTCCACAATCTTGCCAGCATCTGTTGTTTCCTGACTTTTAAATAATTGCCACTCTGACTGGTGAGAGATGGTATCTCATTGTGGTCTTGATTTGCATTTCTCTGATGATCAGTGATGTTGAGCTTTTGTTCATATATTTGTTCGCCACATAAAGGTCTGCTTTTGAGAAGTGTTGGTTCCTATCCTTTGCCCAATTTTTGATGGGGTTGTTTGGTTTTTCTTGTAAATATGTTTAAATTACTTATAAATTCCAGATGTTAGACCTTTGTCAGATGGGTAGATTATAAAATTTTCCTCCATTCTGTAGAATGCCTTCTCACTCTGATGATAGTTTCTTTTGCTGTGAAGAAACTCTAGTTTAATTAGATCGCATTTGTCAATTTTGGTTTTTGTTGCAATTGCTTTTGGCATTTTTGTCATGAAGTCTTTGTTCATGAATGGTATTGTCCTGAATGGTATTATGGTTTTTATGGTTTTGGGTTTTACATTTAAGTCTTTAATCCATCTTCGGTTAATTTTTGTATAAGGTGTAAGGAAGGGGTCCAGTTTGTTTTCTGCATATGGCTAGCCAGTTTTCCTAGCACCATTTACTGAATAGGAGATCCTTTCCTCATTGCTCGTTTATGTCAGGTTTGTCAAAGATCAGATGGTTGTATATGTGTGGTGTTATTTTTGAGGTCTCTGTTTTGTTCCATTGGTCTATATGTCTGTTATGGTACCAGTATTATGCTCTTTTGGTTATTGTAGCCTTGTAGTATAGTTTGAAGTCAGGTAGCATTATGCTTCCATCTTTGTTCTTTTTGCTTAGAGTTTGCTTGGCTATATGGGGTCTTCGTTGATACCATATAAAATTTAAAGTAGTTTTTCCTAATTCTGGAAAGAATGTCAGTAGTAGTTTGATGAGAATACCATTGAATCTATAAATTACTTTGGGCAGTATGGCCATTTTCACAATTTCGATTCTTTCTATCCATGAGGATGGTATGTTTTTCCTTTTGCTTGTCCTCTCTTATTTCCTTCAGAAGTGGTTTGTAGTTCTCCTTGAAGAGGTCTTTCACATCCCTTGTTAGCTGAATTCCTACATATTTTATTCTCTTTGGAGTGATCCTGAATGGGAGTTGATTCATGATTTGGCTCTCTGATTTTCTATTATTTGTGTAAAAGAATGCTTATGATTTTTGTACAGTGATTTTGTATCCTGAGACTTTGTTGAAGTTGCTTATCAGTTTCAGGAGACTTTGAACTGAGATAATGGGGTTTTCCAAATATAAAAGCATGTCATCGTCTGGACACAGTGTCTCCACCTGTAATCCCAGAACTTTAATAGGCCAAGATGGGCAGATCATGAGGTCAGGAGTTTGAGACCAGCCTGACCAATATGGTGAAATACCGTCTCTACTAAAAATACAAAAATTAGCTGGGCATGGTGGTATGTGCCTCTAATTCCAGCTACTCAGGTAGCTGAGGCAGGAGAATCACTTGAACCTGGGAGGCAGAGGTTGCCGTGAGCCGAGGTCACACCACTGCACTCCAGCCTGGGTGACAGAGTGAAACTCTATCTCAAAAAAAAAGCAGGTCATCTGCAAACAGAGACAATTTTATTTCCTCTCTATTTGAATATGCTTGCTTGCTTTCTTTTGCTTGATTGCCCTAGCCAGAACTTTCAATACTATGTTGAATAGGAGTCATAAGAGATGGCATCCTTGTCCTGTGCTGGTTTTCAAAGAGAATGCTTCCAGCGTTTGCCCATTCTATATGATATAGGCTGTGAGTCTGTCATAAATATCTCTTATCATTTTGTGAAATGTTCCATCAATACCTAGTTTGTTGAGAGTTTTTAATGTGAAGGATGTTGAATTTTATGAAAGGTCTTTCCTGCATCTATTGAGATAATCATGTTTTTTTTTAATTGGTTCTGTCTTCGTAATGGATTATTTTTATTGATTTGCATATGTTGAACCAGTCTTGCATCCCAAAGATGAGGACAACTTGAATTGTGGTGGATAAGCTTTTGATGTGCTGCTGGATTTGGTTTGCCAGTATTTTATTGTGGATTTTTGCATCAATGTTCATCAGGGATATTGGCCTGAATTTTTCTCTTCTTGTTGTGTCTTTCCTGGTTTTGGCATCAGGAACATGCTGGGTTCATAAAATGAGTTAAGGAGGAGTCCCTCCTTTCAATTGTTTGGAATAGTTTCAGAGGGAATGACACCAGCTCCTCTTTGGATTTCTGGTAGAATTCAGCTGTTAATCTATCTGGTCCTTGGCTTTTCTTGATTGCTATGCTATTAATTACTGCCTTAATTTCAGAATTTGTTATCAGTCTATTCAGGAATTCAACCTTTTCCTTTAATCTTGGGAGAGTGTATGTGTCAGGAATTTATCCATTTCTTCTAGATTTTCTAGTTTATTTGTACAGAGGTGTTTATAGTATTCTCTGATGGTAGTTTGTATTTCTGTGGGGTTAGTGGTGATATACCCTATATTATTTTTTATTGTGTCTGTTTGATTCTTCCCTCTTTTCTTCTTTATTAGTCTAGCTAGTGGTCTATTTATTTCGTTAATTTTTTCAAAAAACCGCCTCCTGGATTCACTGATTTTGGAGAGTGTTTCATGTCTCTATCTCCTTCAATTCTTTTCTCATCTTAGTTATTTCTTGTCTTCTGCCACCTATTGGAAGTTTGCTCTTGCCTCTCTAGCTCTTTTAATTTTGATGTTACTGTGTCTATTTGAGATTTTTCTAGCTTTCTGATGTAGGCATTCAGTGCCATAAATTTCCCTCAGCACTGCTTTAGCTGTGTCCCAGAAATTTTGGTACATTGTCTCTTTGTTCTCATTGGTTTCCAAGAACTTCTTGGTTTCTGCCTTAATTTCATTATTTACTCAGGAGTCATTCAGGAGCAGGTTATTCAATTTCCATGTAATTTTGTGATTCTAAGTGTATTTCTTAATCCTGAGTTCTAATTTAATTGCACTGTGGTGGCAGAGATTGTTATGATTTCAGTTCTTTTGCATTTGCTGAGGAGTGTTTTACTTCCAATTATGTGGTAGATTTTAGAGTGTTATGTGGCACTGAGAAGAATGTATATTGTATTGATTTGAGGTAGATAGTTCTCTAAACTATCTACTTGGTCTACTTGATCCAGAGCTGAGCTCAAATCCTAAACATCCTTGTTAATTTTCTGTCTCATTGACCTGTCTAATACTGACAGTGTGGTGTTAAAGTCTCCCACTATCATTGTGTGGGAGCCTAAGTATCTACGTAGATCTTTAAGAACTTGTTTTATGAATCTCTGTGCTCCTGTATTGGGTGTATATATGTTTAGAACAGTTGGCTTTCTTGTTGAGTTGTTCCCTTTATCATTATGTAATGCCTTTCTTTGTGATTTTTGATCTTTATTGTTTAAATTCTCTTTTGTTAGTAGGATTGTAACTCCTGATTTTTTTGCTTTCCATTTGCTTGGTAAATTTTCCTCTACCCCTTTGCGCCATGTGTGTCTTTGGATGTGATATGTGTCTCCTGAATACAACCCACTGATGGATGTCTTGACTCTTTATCCAATTTGCCAGTCTGTATCTTTTAATTTGGGCAGTTGAGCCATTTACATTTAAGAATAGTATTGTTATATGCGAATTTGATCCTGTCACCGTGATACTATTTGTTTATTTTGCACCCTAATTGATGCAGTTTCTTCATAGTCTCATTGGCCTTTATATTTTGGTGTGTTTTTGCAATGGATGGTACCAGATTCCCTTTCCATATTTAGTGCTTCTTTCAGGAGCTCTTGCAGGGCAGGCCTGGTGGTATCAAAATTCCTCAGCATTTGTTTTTCTGGAAAGAATTTTATTTCTCCTTCACTTGTGAGGCTTAGTTTAGCTGTATATGAAATTCTGGGTTGAAAATTATTTAAGAATGTTGAATATTGGTCTCCGATCTCTTCTGGCTTATAAAGTTTCTGCTGAAAGGTTTACTTTCAGTCTGATGGCCTTCCATTTGTAGGTGACCTGGCCTTTCTTTCTGACTGCCTTTTACATTTTTATTTTCATTTCAACCTTGGAGAGTCAGATGATTATGTGTCTTGGTGTTGATCATCTCATGAAATATCTTAGTGGTGTTCTCTGTATTTCCTGAATTTGCACGTTGGCCTGTCTTACTAGGTTGGGGAAGTTCTCCTGAATAATATCCTGAGGTGTGTTTTTCAGCTTATTTTCATTCTCCCTATCTCCTTCTGGTACTTCAATCAAATGTAAGTTAAGTATTTTTATGAAGTTTTATCTTTCTTAGAGGTTTTGTTTATTCCTTTCATTCTTTTTTCTCTAGTCTTGTCTGCATGCCTTATTTCATCACGGCAGTCTTCAAACTCTGATATCCTTTCTTTTGCTTGGTCAATTTGGCTATTGATACTCGTGTATGCTTCATGAAGTTCTCGTGCTGTTTTTCAGCTCCATCAGGTTATGTTCCTCTTTAAACTGATTGTTCTAGTTAGCAATTCCTCTAACATTTTATCAAGGTTCTTAGCTTCTTTGCAACAGGTTGAACATGCTCCTTTACTCATAGTTTTTATTATCCATCTTCTGAAGCCTACCTCTGTCCATTTCTGTGCCCTTGATGGAGAGATGCTGCAATCATTCAGAGAAGAGGGACTCTGGCCTTTTGGGTTTTCAGCATTTTTCCATTGATTCTTCTTCATCTTTGTGAGTGTCTAGTTTCAGTCTTTGAGGTTGCTGACCCTTGGATGGAGTTTTGTAAGGGCTTTTTCGTTATTGATGATGATGCTATTGTTGCTTTCTGTTTTTTGTTTGTTTTTCACTCATGTCCTTCTTCTGTAGGGCTGCTGAAGTTTTCTAGGGGTTCACTTCAGGCCCTATTCATCTAATTTGCTCCTGCAACTGGAGATGTCACTTAAGGAGGCGGCAGAACAACAAAGATGGGTGCCTGCTCCTTCTCCTGGGACCTCTGACCTCAGGGGCACCAAACTGATGCCAGTAGGATTGCTCTTGTATAGGATGTCTGACAACCATTGGAGGGTCTCACTCAGTTGGGTGGCACAGGGAACTTGTCCATTGGTGTAGGAGATGTGCTTTGCTGGAGGGAAACCCACTCATCTGGGCTACCTGTATTTCTCAGAACCACCAGGAGGAAAAGCTAAGTCGGCTGGTCTGCAGAGACTCTGGCCACCCCTCCCTTTAGAAGCTAAGGCCTAGGGAGACTGGGTTTTGTCCTTGAGCCTCTGGGTGGAGTTATTTGAGTTCCTGCAGGGAAGCCTCACCCAACAAGGAAGGAGGAGTCAGGGTCAGGCCTAAGAGGCACCCTGGCCGCAGACTGCCACAGCTGGTGTGTTGGACTGTGGGAGACACGTTTTAGGATCTGGCTGTCCAGCCTCCCTGGCTCCAGCAGAGGAAAAGTGCAGCCTGAAGTTATAAAGATGTATGCTACCCTTCCCTGACCCAAGGAGCTTAGTGTTAGACAGTTGCGAGCCCAGGTGCTGTTCCTGCCCCTCCCCCAAAGATCTCAAATGGCTTAGACAACAGGCAGCCACAGTTGTAGTGCTGGTATATCCCCACTCCACAGGAGTTCAGTAGCCTTAAGCAGCTTTCAGCTGAGAGGCTGTTGAGAATCTGTGCATTCTGGGATTGGGATACTAGGTCCCAGTGGTGTGATTTCACAAGTGTGATCTTGCAATCTATGGGTTGCACAGTTCCATGAAAAAAGCATGATGTCCTGGCTGGGTAGCACACTCACTCACCGCCTTCCTTCGCTGGAGGAAGAAAGAGGCTCCCTGCCCCACGTGGCTCTCAGGTAGGCTGCTGCACTACACTGTTCTTCCTTTGGGGGTTATGCCAGCCTCCTAGTCAGTTGTGATGAGAGAATCTGGATACGTTGGTTTCTGGTGAAATCTTCACACACACACGATTTTTTCTTATGGGAGCCTCTGAACGCTGCTGCTTCTAATTAGCCATCTTGGCCCTGCCCCAGTATTTGCTTTCAGGTTATTATTTAACTAGTTCCAAGAAGTTATTGTTAGTTTATATGTTGTTTGTGTGTGTGTGTGTGGGTATGTAAATTTATTATGTAACTTATTTATACAATTTATAAATAAGTGTATAATTTTAGCAACTATAACCAGATTTGAACTTAAACAGTGGTTTAAAATAATACCATAATAATGTGAGATAAAAGAGAGTGTTTTTAGGCATGCTTTGTAGAAAACAAACTTTAAAAGAAAACCTGGCTTAAAAATTGAACAGAACGTTTTTGAACAAGAAAAAAAAAAGCGTAGATGATGTTGAGCAGAACAGGAGTCTATGGCCTAAGAAGGAAGGTACAACATATGAAATGCCCACTCAACAAAAGTTAGCCACTATTTTATGACTGCAAATGACTTCACGATTAGTTGTTATTAAAACCACCTAATTGTGCTTTAGTAGTTCAGAGGAGAGAGATGCAATTTGCACTGGAATAGACTGATAATGTTTTATGAAGAAATTTCAGGGCTCATACAGAGAAATTAGGTGGGAATTGACTAGGTGGAAAAGCAAGTATAAATTAACCACAAAAGCAAGAAACAACAAAATGTGTAAGAGATACAGGACAGGAGCACTTGCTTGTGAAATTACAATGGTAGAACAGAGTTTGATTGTAAGGGCCTGACTTCGACGTCAAGTAGTTTGGACTTGATCCCACTGATCGTATAAATCTTCAAAGACTCATTAGCAGATGTCTAAAGTGAGTAAAGGGATGTTTTATAGTTATCTTATCGAATGAACAGGAGATATTCATAGTTTTTAAATTTTATAGGAATGAGAGGAATTGTTCATAGTGTTTTCAAAAGGCCTGAAGCTTGTGCTTTCTAAAGAGTAGATATAATACCACAGTAATATTCTAAGTGCAGTATTTTGGGTGAGAGTTCATCCCTCTTCCTTAATTGTGCTAGGATAAGCCAGGGCATGAGTATTTTAATGCTAGAGAAAAATATAAGATTGGTGAAGAATTTCCTAAGAATGTTATCCGAATTTCAGCATTCAAGGGGATAGGGAGATGTCTCTGTGTGGTTTCAGTACCAGTAGGAATTTATGAGTCTTTGCAACTGCATTCAAAACGACCATAAAGAGAAAAGTACTTGAATTTTTATCTCTGTGTGCAATTTTGTCAGTTTCCAGTACAAACCGACTTTCCTGTTTTTAAATTAGTTCTTCTATGACAGAATCACGAACTACATCAAGTCATTTCAGCAACTTATTGTGAACTGTAGTCTGAGTTTTAGAGACTAGCTTCACCCGCCACATGAACTTTAGCATTGCTATTCAACGTTTGTGTGGGGGAGAGGGGGGCGTGCACACATTATTTTAAAGAAAAAGTGCACAACCTATATGTGACTTCTGGTTGTGATTGATACAGAGAATTAGATGATTTATGTACTCAGTCTTTGTTCTTGATGATGTCATACAATAGTTGCTTTTGAGGACAAAGAGGAAATGGAGTTCTGAGGCTAGTCTAGGTTTCTTGTTGGAAAGTGTTTTCCTTGAAGAAGACTCAATCTTTTAAAAAAGATTCTTCAAGTACCGTTGACTTGTTGATCATTTTAATAAGGATCTTTTAGAATATTTTGTTGAGAAAGCATTGACTTACCTTTCCAGACTAAATCTTGTTTTTTCTTTTGCTGGGGGCTCTTACATGTGTGATAATTGGTTATTATAACTGTCTCCACTACTACTCTGAGAGACCCTTGGGTAAGAGACTGTCTCCTACCAAACTGTTATAGCTCCAGCACATAAAAGAGTAGGAGGCATACAGTAGGAATTTAATGAATTTCAGTTTAATGGATAAATCAATAAATCAGTGATTTGTTGAGTACTTCTCATTTCCAAGTCATCATGCCAAATTGATGGGAAAACATATCATTATTTTTGATACTTGCTTCTAAAGAATTTTAGTGTGGAAGCTAAAACGTTGATACAAAAGCTAATGAAGCATAGTTGATACGTTGTTCTTGTTTCCTTCCTTTTCTTTTCTTTTCCTAATTTTAATCTTTGCCTTTATCACTGTGCCTTCAAAGGACACAAATAACCACCTATTTGGCAAATGTATGGGTATGAATTTTCTTGATCTCCTTGACCTCCATGTAGCAGTGAGCACTAGAGAATCCAGTCTTCCTTCTGAACTTAACTTTTCCTTTTTGGTCCCAAAACACTCTACTAGATTTTGACCTCACCTTCCTCCCACTGCTGTGTACTCACACAGCCTTCAGTATCTGTGTTGGTCATCATTCCCAGCCAGCACACTGTGTACCTCCACTTTTCTTCTTCTATACTGTGTATCTTTTGCAGTATTTTCCAGACTAATTAATTTCCATTCATGATTTAACTTGTGTATGTCAAAATGCTTCCATCACTGTGTATCCTGCACTTGAATCCCATGTTTACCTTTCAAATTTGTAGTTTTTAAAATTAAACATCATGTTTCCCCTTATGCCTTATTTTCCGTTTCAATTTTCCTTTTCTGTCGTGGTACCAGCAGGTTCCTTGCCAACCAGTCTTGAAACTCTGTACATCTCATTGTTTCCCCTTCCTCAGTTTCTCCTTCACCTTTGCCACTTACAGTAGTGATATGTAGATTCCCTTACATTGATTAGTAACTACCAAGGCAGTGGTTTCCCTGCATCCAGGTCTTCCTTCTTGAGTCTATGCTGGATTGAGCCTCATTAGCTCTGCATATTACTCTTCTTCAAAATCCTTTCAGGATGACTATTGCATATAGTTTGTCTTGCTTAGCCTGGAATTCCAGGCTTTCTACAATATGACTGGCACAGGTCTTTAGCACAAAACAAACCCAACTAGTCAACATGCCTGATTTGGTACATTTGCTAGCACTATTCCCTTTTCTACAGTACTGAATTAAAACTCAATAAATTTCTGAATTCTATTCTCATATAAAAGTCTAATTAAAGTGTCAGCATTTCCATTAAGCTTCCTGCATGGTAGTGTTTCCCAATCTGAGAAATACAATTTGAAATGTTACCCAGAACAGCATTAAAATAAAAAATATTTACTAAAAATTCCCTTTCCATTCCTTCCAATCTTTCTAATTTTATCAAGAAGACTATAATTACAGAAAAATAGTTTAATTTGGAGAGAATTAAATTGCTCTTCCTTTAGCTCAGAAGATATGTTTTACCAAAGGATAAGCCACTGTAGTTTGTCAGTTCTTGTACAGCATAAAAACTGTAACTGTGGAGATCTAGCTATGGATGCCACAGAGAAGCAAAGTTTGAGAGACCACAGGTACAGCACCACAGAGCGTGACCTTGCCAATGTCAGGTATTGAGATGTTTTGAGAGAAATTAGGCACCATACTAGTGACATTAGAATTCACAAGGCCACATGTTACTTAGTGGACGATACCTATTTATAAGATGCTTTCAAATATTATTATTGCACCCAGCCTCTTCCTTGAGTTTCAAAGAAGAAACTGATATGCAGGGTAGGAAAGTGCAAGGAAGTGAATCCACTGTTAGCATGATGGGTTTCTTTTTGTAGGTGATCTGCCCTTTCTCTGTAGCTACCTTTAATATATTTTTTTTTTTGACCTTGGAAAATCTGATGATTATGTGTGTTGGCAGTGGTCTGTGGAATCTTGCTAGGGTTCTGTGTATTTCCTGAATTTGACTGTTGGCCTCTCTAGCAGGGTTGGGGAAGTTTTCATGGATATCCTGAAATATGCTTTAGTAGTTCTTTACTTTCTCCCCCTCCCTTTTAGGGGTGTCAGTGATTCATAGATTTGGCCATTTTACATAATCCCATACTTCTCAGAGGTTTTGTTGATTTATCTTCATTCTTTATTTTTGTCTGAATGTCTTATTTCAGAGAACCAGTCAATTTATTTCTCAAGTTGGTCTACTCTGCTCTTAATCTTGTGATTACATTGTGAATACTTGTTTTTCAGCTCCGTCAGATCTGATAGCTTCCTTTTTATACCATCTGTTTTATTCAGTTTATCGTTTAATTATCATTTTTAGTTTCCTTGGATTAGGTTTTGCCATGCTGAATCTTGACGATCTTTATTCCTATCCATATTCTGAATTCTTTTTCTGTCATTTCAGCCATCTTAGCCTGGTTAAGATCTTTTACTGGAAACCTCATGTGATCATTTGGAGGATATACAATACCCTAGCCGTCTGAGTTACCAAAGTTCTTGCATTGGTTATTTCTCATCTCTGCATGTGGGTGTTTAACTGTAGTGTAGATGGAGTGTGGTCAATAGACTTCTTTTCTGGATGTTTTCACAGGGCCAAGGCTTTGTGAATCACCCCAAGGCCATGTCATTATTTAAAGCTGACTTCTTGTCTTTGGTTTCATCATGATGGGGTATGTTAGTGAGGTATTTTTGGTAGTGAAGCTTTGGGGTGTGATTCAGTAGGTGACACTTAGGTGTACCGGTCATTTGTTAAACTCTTGCTCAGTTGCGTGGCTCCCCTAAGATTCCTCATGTTCCTTCTCAGTGGTCTGAAAGTGTAGGCTCCTCTCCTCTTGAGTGCTGGCTGTAGATCAAGACAGACTACTGGCCTTTCCACTGCAGCTCCGGGACAATCTCAAGGTTTACATTCCTCCCCCAACTTGGAGGCAGCAGAGGAAGGGACTTGAGTAGTGGTTGTGGCCAGGGGTCTTTGGCTTGTCTCCTGGGGGCTGCAGCCCAGATTGCACGCAGGTCAGCAATCACTCAGTGCAATCAGCCCAGGATGCAGCATCTGTGCTGTAGGCCCAAGCCAGGGCTTCCTTGTATGGTGATGAGCAGAGGGGAGAGTAGGACCCGTGGGAGACATACCGGCCTCCTCTCCTTGGGTCAACGGCAGCTTGTTGGAAGTGTGGAAAAGACATTTAGGGCCTTTGTTCCTTCATTAGTCTGAGGGTAGCAAGGGCAATTCCACTGCAGAGGCAGCAGCAGAGAGATTCAGTTGCCCCTGGGGGCTCTGTCCAGGGAATTGTAGATCAGTTACTAGCTCAATACCTGCAGCAGAGTCTGGCTGAAGGCCCAGGCCAGAAAGACCTGCCTAGTGAGGAGCTATGGGAATGGGCACCCACATAGCATTCTGGAAACTTTTTCTGAGGGCTGCTGCAGCATGCTGGGGGTCTATTTCATCCCTAGTCACTTTCGATTTTCTGGTACCTGGAGGTATCAACAGTGAAGGCTATAAAACAGCAAAGATGGTGACCTGCACCTCCCGCTGGGAGCTTCATCTTGCTCAATTCTGTGGCTCCCCGAGTTTTCTCACGGTTGGTATGGACCTTTTGCCAGCCTGAAATCACCTGTAAGAGGTGACTGTAGACCCTGGTTGAGAGGTCCTGCCAAGCGAGGAGGAATGGAATTGGGGACCCACTTGAAAAAGCAGTCTGGCCACATTTTCACAGAGCAGCTGGGCTGTGCTAGGGGTCTGCTCCAGCCTCTAGTGGCTTTGAACTCTCCAAAGTGGAATAGCTAAGTTGCCCAAACAGCAAAGACAGCAGCTTTCCCCTCCCTCTGGGAGCTTCTCTGAGGAGAGGTAAGGCTGCTACAGGTAGCTGACTAGAATTTTAAGCCAGTGGGTTTTATCCTGGGAGGTGTGGTGGAAGCAGGGCCTGCAGACTGCCTCTGCTCCACCCTCTGGTCTCAGCCCCTTGCCTGGGGTGTGTATGGGGGTTCTAACCTCCCACTTTGCCAGAGTTGCAGCTGCTTTTGCCAGGAAGCTGTGAAAGCCTGGGTATCTGTGGCTCCCAGGTCTTCACATGTGCCTGAATGACTGCTCTCCAAGATCCACGTAGCTCTATGTGTTAGACTGAAGGCCCTGGTGGAGTGAGTTCGTGAGGGGATCTCCTAACCTGAGGGTTGCAAAGATCTATGGAAGAAGCATGGGATCCCAGGGTCGCACATAAACGATTTCCCTGGACCAGGGAGGTTCCCATGGCTTCATGTTACTCCTGAATGCTTTTCTCCATTCTCCATGGGTTGAGTATTACTCCCAAGGCATGTACCTGCCTGTCTCAGTTGAAGGTGCTGTATTTACTTTGCCCTTCTGTTCCTCACCATGAGAACAGTGCATGCTAGATGCTTCTAGTAAGCCATCTTGGCCACCCCGTACTCCTTTTTAAAGGCTGAATAGTATTCCATTGTGTATAAATATCATTGTTTTGTTTCTTTTTGTTATTTATTTATTTAGACAAGTGCAGTACTGAGAAGGGGAGAAAGAATAGAACAAGGCCTTTCATCTGCAACTGACTATGAATGAGTTGAGATGAATCACGACCTTCAGACCAACCTATATACTTTCTTTCTTCATTCATCCATTGATGTACTTTTAGGTTGATTCTGTCTTAGCTGTTATGAATAATGCTACAATGAATATGGGCATGCAGATATCCATTTGACATACTGATTTCATTTCCTCTGCATATATACCCAGAAGTGGGATTGCTGGATCATATGGTAGTTTTATTTTTAATCTCTTGAGAAACTTGCATACTGTTTTCCATAACAGCTGTACTAATTTACATTACCACCACAGTAGGCAAGGATTGCCTATTTTCCACGTCCTTGCCGAAACTTATCTTTTTTTTTTTTGAAAACCACTCTAATAGGTGTTAGGTGATATTTCATTGTGGTTTTATTTTGCCTTCCCTTGATAATTAATGGTGTTGAACATGTCTTCATGTACCTATTGGTAATTTGCATGTCTTCTTTTGAGAGATATCTATTCAGTTTGTTTGCTATTTTAAACTAAGTTATTTATTCTTGCTATTGTTGTTCTTACAGTTCAAAACTACACCACTCATATATGAATGTAAACAATGTTTTCACAAAACTGCAAACTAGTAATAATACCAATGACTAGTATTTATTGAGCAGTTGTTTTGTTCCAGGCACTCTTCGAAGGTGTTTTCTTATATTACAAATGTAATCCTTTAAAGAACCCTATATGAAGATACTGTTTTTGCTGTTTCACTGAGAAAAAAATGTCAGACACAAGAAGTTACACAATTTCCCCAATTTATCTCATGTAGTAAAGCTGTAGACACAGGTTTTGAACCCAGCTATTCAAGATTCCAATGTCTGTATTCTGAAACCACAATGCAACATCCCCTCAGAATAGACACATCAAGCTTCAGTTTGATTATAACAAGGTCTTTTGCGCTCACTATTGGTCGTCTGTCCCTTCCCCCTAGAAAAAACAATTTGACTCTGACATGAAGTAGCATTTTCTAAAAAACCTTCTGTGAGTAATTGCCATTTACAATTGATTTTCATCTCTACAGACAACTTGAATAAAACTTTTCTTTCCATCAGTTCAGTTCTTAAAACTCGGGGTACTCAGTTTATTGCCAGTTAACTCCAGGTTCAGTAACAAATAGGAAAGCGCTGGTCTCCACATGAATAGCTTTTATAGTTTGTCCATTAGAAAGTCCAGGAGTATGATGACCAAGCACAATTTGCATCTGCTTCCTCAGCAGACTGCCCAGTAGATGAACAGCTCCCGGCAGTTCAAGTGAAATATTTAGTAACTAAGCAGGAAGTAGTATGAAAGCAAATTATATACACTGGAGAAATGCATGACAGGAAATGTTATGGTTGGGCTTGATATTAGAATGTATTACCCTCACATTTGCCTGTTCTATTCTCTAAAAAAACTTAAGTGGCACTTTTCTGAGGAACTGTGGTATACTAATTTTATTATTGCTATAAACTATAATTTGACTTAAGGATTTTATAATAACCAGATATATTTTCAACATCTACATATTTGTGATATAGATCTCACATATAGCTAGGAAATATTAAAATATTTGCTCATAAACACTATTTTTGCTATTTTAATCATACTTACTATAAGAAGGACCAACGTTGATATATTTCATCCATAATTATAGTACTTATTATTGATGTAGCACAGAGGTGGGCAAAGTATGGCCCAAAGGTCAAATCTGGCTCATGGCCTATTGTCATGTAACCCACCAGTTAAGAATGAATTTACATTTTTTAGCAGGTTATGAACAGAAAAAAAATATTTTGTGTGTCCTAAAAAGCCTAAAATATTTAATATAGGGCCTTTTACAGGAATAGTGGTGAATCACTGATTTATCTTCCAAATTCTTTCATAACAGGCTTTCAGATTCCCCCGCCCCCCCCCTTTTTTTTTTTTGAAATTAAGTCTCACTCTCTCACCCATGCTGCAGGGCAGTGGTATGGTCTCAGCTCACTGCAACCTCCATCTCCCAAGTTCAGGTGATTCTCCCACCTCAACCTCCCGAGTAGCTGGGACTACAGGTGCATGCCACCACACTGGACTAATCTGTATATGTTAGTAGAGATGGGGTTTCACTATGTTGGCCAGGCTGGTCTCGAACTGCTGACCTCATGATCTGCTCACCTTGGCCTCCCAAAGTGCTGGGATTACAGGTGTGAACCACCGTACATGGCCACTTCCAGTTTTCTTTTGCTTTGTAATTATTTCATTTTTATTAACTACCCTAATTAAATTCTGGTATCAGGTAGTAATTTATTCTTTAGTTTCCATCATGTGATTCTGGTGCTGTAATATAAAGTCAATCAATTAAAGTCATTGTATACTTTACTAGTGTTTGTTACACACCTCAGGAACCACAGCCCAGGACCTTTATCTGCACCTGCATAACAAGTTTAAGCCTGATGCCATCCCAAATTAGATTTGGGGAGGGATCACTGGGTTACATTAGAGCATTTTACCTCTGGGAGGGATGTAATCATTAAAGCTACAGGGAAGAAAGCTAGAATTCAAAGATGGTCTGTCTATGGACCTGGCCTGTTAGTATGTATATAAGTACACACTTGTATAGTTTCCTTTTTTGGGTTTGCTCTTGGTAACCAATAGAATGCAACAGAAGTGACATCATGTTACTTCCAAGCTAAGTCATAAAATGTCTTGTAGCATCTACCTTAATCTCTCATAATACTTGCTGACAATGCTTCCCCAAAAAATCTAGGAAATACTTGATAAGAATCTAAAGCTACATGAAAAAGACACATGTAGGCGAAGTGCCCAAGCTGAACTCTTAGACAACAGCCAGCATAAATTACTAGATATTAATTGAGCTAGCCTGCACATCTTGTCTCATAAGAACTTCAGATGATTTCAGCAATGGCTGCCAATTGTTTGCAATCACTGGAGGAATCCCATGCAACAACCACCCCGCTGAGCCCAATGAGCTTATAGCATCATGAGAGAGAATCGTTGTTTCAAACCATTATTTTTGCAATAGATAATCAGAACAGCATGTTGCAGCCATTCTCTGAGCATTTTCTTACTTACAGGTTCATTTTGTACTTTATGCCCCACCCCTAGAATCAACCACCTCTCTAAAGAACCTAGTTTTTATTAGTGGAGAATAATATTTAGAAACTAATATGACAGATGATCTCAGTGCTATAAGAGATCTCTACTTTGAGGGCCTCTCAGGGGACAGAGCTAACATTACATATGTTTATATATATATATATATATATATATATATATATATATATATATATATATATATGCATATGTGTGTGTGTATATATAGATAGATAGATAATATGGCCATGAGTTCACACCAACAAACTTAAGTTCTAAGCCAATGCCATTGTGATAAGTTAAATCATTCCCGTTATCCTGTTTATAACTCTAATTTCTGAAAACATGTTTACAATTTCAACAGCTTCTCATCTTCACATTCAGGTCTCAGTGTGTAGATGTCCTCTTTATGATCTCCATACCTTGCAAAGACAGCAATGCTATATCCATCTATTATATGAACTCCCACCTTTACTGGCCCCATCTATTGACTTTTGGAAAGAAATGAAGGAAGGAAGGAGCAAAGAAAGGAAGGAAGAAAAGATAATTTTATTTTACTTTTTTTGAGAGTTGAGGTCTTGATCTTTCACCTAGGCTGGATTGCAGTGGCACGATCATAGCTCACCGTAATCTTGAACTGCTAGGCTTGACAGTGCTCCTCCCTAAGGCTCCCAAGTAGCTGGGACTACAGGCACATGCCACCATGCCTAAATGTTTTAAAACTATTTTTTAGGAATGAGGTCTTGCTCTGTCACCCAGGCTGGAGTTTAGTGGTGGGATCATGGCTCAGTGCAGTCTTGAAATCCTGGCCTCAAGTGATCCTCTTGCCTTGGCTTCCCATAATTAACCACCATCCCTGACCAGAAATATTTTTTAATGATGTTTTCAGAGAGACAGTTCATCACATGTTTGTTTATATTGGGATTGAAGTATGAAGAAAATAGTGGAAGATTGACCAAGAGGATATTGCAAAAATCGGGAAGAGCTAATGTGACAAAATGGATAAGCAACATTTCAAAGAGCTTGAGGGCTGAATCAGTACAGGGTTGATACAGAAGAATAAGTGTATTTCAAAGCTTAAGGCTTTTGGAATTGGGGTTGGGGTATAGAGCAAAGAAAATATTTTTATGTTAGTGTTCTTAGAGTGGACTAATCATTCAACATACTGTTCCATAACTTTGCAATTGATCTGTGAAGCAAATATGGAAATCAAAAAAATTTTTTTAATAATTCATTTATTTTACTTTAGGTGCATACAATATCTGGCGCATTTCTCCCCATGTTATCCCTCCCCACCCCACATTGTCTCTCCCCTACCCCCACCCAACTGTCCCCTGTGTGTGATGCTCCTCTCCCTAAGTCCACATGTTCTCGTTGTTCAAAACCCACCTATGAGTGAGAACATACGGTGCTTGGCTTTCGGTTCTTGGGTCAGTTTGCTGAGAATGATGGTTTCCAGATTCATCCAAGTCCCTACAAAGGACACGAACTCATCGTTTTTTATGGCTGCGTAGTTTCCATGGTGTATATGTACCACATTTTCTTTGTCCAGTGTATCATTGATGGGCATTTGGGTTGGTTCCAGGTCCTTGCTGTTGTACACAGGGCTGCAATGAACATACGTGTGCATGTGTCTTTATAGTAGAATGATTTATAGTTCTTTGGGTATATACCCAATAGTGGGATTGCTGGGTCAAATGGAATTT
Source organism: Alouatta palliata (assembly GCA_004027835.1). NCBI lineage: Eukaryota > Metazoa > Chordata > Mammalia > Primates > Atelidae > Alouatta > Alouatta palliata. Next base: position 12,151 of record PVKV010001686.1, on the reverse strand, counting down.
CTATTTCTAGATCCTTGAGAAATTGCCACACTGTCTTCCACAATGGTTGAACTAATTTACACTCCCACCAACTGTGTAAGGGTGTTCCTATTTCTCCACATCCTCTCCAGCATCTGTTGTCTCCTGATTTTTTAATGATTGTCATTCTAACTGGCATGAGATGATATCTCAGTGTGGTTTTGATTTTCATTTCTCTAATGACCAGTGACGATGAGCATTTTTCATATGTTTGTTGTCCTCATATATGTCCTCTTTTGAAAAGTGTCTGTTCATATCCTTTGCCCACTTTTGAATGGGGTTGTTTGTTTCTTGTATATCTGTTTTAGTTCTTTCTAGATTCTGGATATTAGCTCTTTGTCAGATGGGTAGTTTTTTTTTTTTTGCCAGTCTGTGACTTTTGATTGGGGCATTTAGGCCATTTACATTCAATGTTGATATTGTTATGTGTGAATTTGATCCTGCCATTTTGTTACTAGCTGGTTTTCTTTGTCATTAGTTGACTCATTTTCTTCACTGCATTTTTGGTCTTTGCCAACTGGTTTGCTTTTGCAGTGACTACTACTTGTTCCTTTCTATGATTAGTGTTTCTTTGAGGAGCTCTTGTAGGGCAGGTCTGGTGGTGACAAAATCTCTCAATAATTGCTTGTCCATAAAGGATTTTATTTCTCCTTCACTTATGAAGCTTAGTTAGCTGGATATGAGATTCTGGGTTGAAAGTTCTTTTCTTTAAGGATGTTGAATATTGGCCCCACTCTCTTCTGGCTTGTAGAGTTTCTGTTGAGAGATCTGCTGTGAGTCTGACTGGCTTCCCTCTGTGGGTGACCTGACCTTTCTCTCTGGCTGCCCTTAGCATTTTTTCCTTCATTTCAACCCTGGCGAATCTGACGATTATGTGCCTTGGGGTTGCTCTTCTTGAGGAATATCTTTGTGGAGTTCTCTGTATTTCTTGAATTTGAAATTTGGACTGCCTTGCTAGGCTTGGGAAGTTCTCCTAGATAATATCCTGGAGTGTGTTTTTCAGCTTGGATTCATTCTCCCCCGTCATATTCAGGTACACCAATCAAGCGTAGATTAGGTTTTTTCACATAATCCCGTATTTCTTGGAGGCTTTGTTCGTTTGTTTTCACTCTTTTTTTCTCTTGTATTGCCTTCTCTTTTTATTTCATTGAGTTAATCTTCGATCTCTGATATCCTTTCTTCTGCTTGATCGATTCGGCTATTAAAACTTGTGTTTGCTTCATGTAGTTCTCGTGCTGTGTTATTCAACTCCATCAAGTAGTTTGTGTTCTCTAAGCTGGTTATTCTAGTTAGCATTTCATCTAACCTTTTTTCAAGGTTTTTGGTTTCTTTGCATTGAGTTAGAATGTGTTCCTTTAGCTCTGAGAAGTTTGTTTCCATCCTGAATCCTGTTTCCATCAGTTTTTCACACTCCTTCTTGGTCAAGTTGTGATCCTGTGTTGTTGAGGAGTTGTGATCCCTTGAAGAAGAGGTGTTCTGGTCTTTGATAGTTTCACCTTTTTTGCACTGTTTTTTTTTTTCCCGTCTTGGTGGATTTAACTGGCTGTGGTGTCAGAGAGCTGCCTGATGAGGTCACTTGTCTACCTGTTGGGGCGCTGCTGGGTTTCTAGGGACTCCTTCAGGTTACTAGGGAAGCTTCCTGTGTCTTTTTTGTTTATGCTGGGAGATTAGGCCTGCCTCTTCCGCTGACCTGTAGGTGCTGTGTGGTTGTGAAGAACACCGTCCCATTGCTACATAGGCTTCCTGTGTTTTTTGTTAAAACATGTAGCCCAGTCCCACCCCTCTAGTGGTGGGTTGTGCCCTTCCTCCACTGGGCTGGATCATTCAGGGTTCCTCTCAGACTGTGGCACTGGCTATGCAATGCACCAGAGTCAGAGCTTCAGCCCTCTGGGGTTTGTGGGGGAGGTTAGGGACCCACCCAGCCGCACCCAGCAGTCTCCCCCTTTCAGCTTTCTCTCTCTCTGGTAATGGGGTAGTGGCCGCCCAGCTGCGCCGGCTTACAGCTCCTTCTCTCTCCAGGTTGGGGGAGGGGGCAATAGCTCAGTTTGCAGACTCGTATTCACCTCTGCACTTGTAATTCCTGGTGCTTGACTGGCAAAGATCCCCTATTCTGTGTATTGCTGAGGCTTTGGAATAAGTACTGTATCTGGACCGGAGCACCAGAGGTGGAGCCTCTGACTCGCCAGTCAGATGCACTTTCTGGGTGAAGCAGCACCCCTCCCCGCTGTGGTCTGCCCTTAGTGGGCTTTGATCACCCTTGGACCAGACCCGTTGAAATACACATGGTACCTCGGTTGGAGCTAGGAGATCTCTGGGTTTCTGCGTCTCTTTCACTGGGTGTTGTGCCCTGGAGTTGTGTCTAATCTGCCATCTTGGATCCCCTCTCGGAAATCAAATTTTCATTTGGCCATGGTCAATAAAAAGAATTATGGAATAATGTATAACTGGATAACTCATTACAACCTCAAATACAGTATGCTTTATCATTAAATGTAACACTGTGGCCTAGTGTTTGATAGGTAAAACAGAGTCCAAAGCTAAAGTGAATATTGGACATGTCACAAATAAATTCATCCAGTAAATAAATGCAGAAAATATTATTATTATTATTATTATTATTATTATTATTTTTTAGCTTTCACACAAGTTGTACTGTCTTCCAAAATACTGACACCCATGTTAGGAAGCTCTCATAGGTTACATCATAGTAGATTTTTATTTTTAATCAATCGTAAAAAAGAGGTCAGATTTGGAAGAATTGAAACTGATTTAGAATTAAATCTGATTGAAGCAAAAGTTTTTAATTCCTTTTAGGGAGATGCTGTTTTTCTTTTCTCTCAGTAAGTTATAGGTAAGAGTATGAATTTCTAATCTAACATCTACCCACATCTTCTTAAAAAGCCATTGTTTTAACCCTAGCACAGCAGGGACTTACCAACTGATAATTAAAACCAGTAAGTACTGGTGAGCTGAGCACACATTGCACAGCCTTTTTGTTTGCAGAGTAGAAAATGTTCTTTATCTTTTCCATCAACATCTTCCACATACAATTGTTTCCATTTTTTTTAAAGTGTTAGTAAAAATAGTGAATGTTGAAGACCATATTCAGAATAACAAATTAACTAACCATAAAAAATAGCATTCTTTACTTCCAGAATTTAATAGGTAGGTATTTTCTTAGTGAAAAGAAGAAATCTACTATTTAATTTCATCTATAATGAATTGACATTGTTATGCCATTAGGATCATGAGGTCAAGAGATCGAGACCATCCTTGTCAACAAGGTGAAACCCCGTCTCTACTAAAAATACAAAAATTAGCTGGGCATGGTGGCACGTGCCTATACTCCCAGCTACTCGGGAGGCTGAGGCAGGAGAATTGCTTGAACCCAGGAGGCAGAGGTTGCGGTGAGCCGAGATCACGCCATTGCACTCCAGCCTGGGTAACAGAGCGAAACTCCGTCTCAAAAAAAAAAAAAAAAACTAAACAAAAGTTATCCAAATTCTCCAAAGATATCAGATTATACAATTTTTAAAAACAAATATTACTATGGGGGATGCAATGATATGTATGAATTGTAATAAATAAGTGAAATACGTTGTAATATTTATGATATCTAGGAAAAGAATGCATAATTCTCAACTTTAATAGAAAACATTGAAATATATGATAATAATAAAAATTATAGTAAATGGTTAATCTAAATGATAAGAGAAAAAAGGAAACATTAAATATGATAGGTCAAATAAAAGAAATACTAAGAGGTATACATAAACCAAATAGTAACCACATTAAAAGTAAATATTAAATGTCAAACATTGTCTAATTGAATCAAAAAGTAAAAGCAGTAATATACTACTAAAAATAAATACACTTTAAGATGTAGATAAAGTTAAAGGGCTGAACAAACCAAAGAAAGTAATAAGACTGACTAAACCAAAGATTGAATATAACTATGTAAATATTTGAAAAAGTAAACATTAAGATGAGAGGTAAAGATGTGAAATATTTTCAAAAAGTTGATAGACAACGTGTATTATGAAAAAATTATGCATAGATTTCAATTTTTTTTGGCACCAAAATAAATGTACTGACTTGTTATTGCATGTTTGAACAGGATCAAGTCTGAGGCACTAAGAAGGATATAAGACATAAATTTGAATAAAGCCCCTATCAGATAAACATGAATTCTGCTAAAATTGAAGCAAGTTCTTTGAGAAACTGGCAAACTGCTTTCCACAGTGACTAAACTATTCCCACCAGCAGTGTGTAAGTGTTCCCTTTTCCCTGCAAACTCACTGCTATCTGTTATTTTTTGACTTTTTAATAATAGCCATTCTGGCTGGGTATGGTGGCTCATGCCTGTAATCCTAACACTTTGGGAGGCTGAGGCCAGAGGATTGCTTGAGCCCGGGAGTTCGAGACCAGCCTGGGTAAAACCACAGCTTGAAGAGATGGCAAAACCCCGTCTCTAAGAAAAATAAGAAAAAAAATAGCCAGGTGTGGTGGAGCACATCTGTGGTTCCAGTTACATGGGAGGTTGAGGTGGGAGAATCCCTCAAGCCCAGGAAGTCAAGGTTTAAGTGAGCCATGACTGCACCCCAGCCTGGGCAACAGAGTGAGACTCTTCCTTAAAAAATAGTAACGGTAGCCATTCTAACTAGTGTGAGATAGTATCACATGTGGTTGTAGTTTTTATTTGCATTTCTCTAATGATTAGTGATGCTGAGGATTTTTTTCATATTCTTGTTGGATACATGTAAAAAGGGGACACTTAGACACTATGAGTGGAAATGTAAATTATTCAGCAATTGTAGAGAACAGTTTAGTGATTTCTCAAAAAACACAGAATTGCCATTCAACCCAGCAATCCCATTATTAGGTATATATTCAAAGGAGTCTAATTATTCTACCATAAAGACCTACACGTGTGTATGTTCATTGCAGCACTTTTTGCAATAGCAAAAAAGTGACTATCCAATCAAATTCAAAAGTTAGAATGAGGAAAATAATAAGGAATAATAAGAAAAAGAATGAGGACTTTAACTGAAATGAATTTTACATTTCTCTTTCTTGCTCTGTTTCTCTCTCCCTATCTTTCTGTAATACAATAGATAAAGATAAAACTTGATTTAGTAAAAAGATTAATAAAAACAGTAACTCCTTAGAAATAGTGATTAGGAGAAAAGAGAAAACACAATTTACCAGTATCGGGGTGAAAAAGAAATAGACAACTGTCAAAAAGAGCAAAATTTTAGGGAAAAAAAACCAACTTTTCAATACTAAAACAAGAATAGACAGAAAATATAAATACTCCCAGACATATTGAATAAATTAAACACACTATTAACTTTCAGTATGAAAAGCTGAATGTCCATGCTCAGATAGCTTCTCTGATAAATTCTTTATTAATCTTAGTAGAAAATCATTTACACAGAATTAAAAAACGACACAATTAGAATTTTATTAGAGTCACAAAATAATCCATAAGAAAATTAATAGAATTAACAAGTGATTCCATTAAGATTGCTGGTGACAAAGGCAATATAGAAAGTTCATTTTGATTTTTATATATTAGAAAAAATAGAAAATATACTACTTACTATAGTATTAAAAATATCTAGTAGTTAATTTAACAAGATAGTGAAGATGTCTACACAAAACACTACAAAAAAACAGATACATCACAGACTATATAAACAAATGGAGGAATGTACTGTGTTTACAAATTGTAAAATTGAATTAACTAAAAATGCCAAGTTTTAAAAATTAATCTACAGACCCAACATAAGCTTTATCAAAAGTGCTTGTATACCGGTGAATTACTTTACCTCTGAAGTGAGGACAGTGAAGAGACACTTACAGGCTAAACGCTAGGCTAGACATTTTACATGCATTTTTATTCAAATTAACCCAGTGCCTGATGCCTGAAGTAATTATTGTTCAATTTTGAATTTCCGGCATCTCTACCCCTTTTCTGTATTTAAGAAATCTCCTACTCTGTGATTCTTAGAAAGGCTCTCACCATGGAAGCCAGCTACCTGTTTTTCTATCTCTGTTGCAGTTATGCATAGACATGTATTAGATGTTGTTAATTACATCACTGGAACTAGTGGTTATAAATTAAATGTCTGTCAATTGTATTTGGTGAGTGTTTTAGCAGAGGTAAAAGCTACACCTAATTTCCTGTGGCACTTAAGAAAGCTTTATTATGATTTTCAGTAGTGTTCCTGAATGTCTTATATTCAAGAATTTTATGATCATTTTCTAGATGATTTATTTCTATTAAATAATGTTATTTTCTACTTAAATTAGCCGGCTTAATTCTACTCCATAAAACTAAAACCTTCATAGTTTTATGAAACTAAGAACGGTGTTTCATAAAAAGTGAAACACTGGCACATAATACTATCTTCAAATGGTAGTTGTGGTTAATAGTTGTAGTATAAACTGTCATTGCATTAAAATATAAATAACTAAATGTTGATAATTGCTAAAGCTGAAAGATGAAAATACAAAATTTTATTACACTCTTTGTTCTTTAGGTATGCTTCAAGTTTCTATGATAGTTTAAAACATTTACACAAGTGTATGTATTACAGACACGTGCACATAGGTAAAAAATGTTTGTTTTCAGATGCTATAGTTTATTTTTGAAACCAAGTGAATCTGCAAAAACTGAAAAATTCCAAAGATGAGATTTTATTCTGCTTAAATTTCATTTGATATTGTGAATATCTGCTGCCCTCACCTAGAGGTTGTAAGCATAAGTGATGTAAGAGGATAAGCAGAGATCTAAGTTTTCATCCTATTTCAATATATTAACCAGCAATAAATTCTGTGTTCAAAATTTTGATCATGCAATTTCTCCAAAGAAATTAAAACGTGTGGTGAAGAAGGATATAAAATAAGCAAGTTATAAGTAAGTTTAAAAATAATGTTTTAGGAATGGATACTGCTAATAAAATTAAGCCTTAGTCAAATGTCAAATGCTCTGCTTGAGGTATACTCCACAACAATTAATGTCTGAAATTCTGAAGTTACAACTTCATTATGGTAAAAGATGTTAAAATAACTAATGCCAGGGATGTGCTTCGTTGTTAATATTAGACATATACATAGGTCTGGAGATATTGGCATTAGCAGTAAGATGTTTTCTTTAGCCCACTGAAAGGCATAGCAAGAAAAAATAATGGGGAATTTTGGGTACAATTTGTGTATTTATTTAATCACGAAGTGGAAGAGAATAAATCAAAGCCGGTAACTGAATAGAAGAACAACTTTGTACTGAATTGCAAAGTATTATCGTATCTCATAAGTGTATTGTTTTAGAGCTAAATTCTCTAAGCTATTTGTGGATAGGAGCATGGCCAGAAACTAAGGTTCAACATCACTGTGTAATTAATAGATGGAAATAAGTTGAGTGGGAGTTACTCTTTTTGTAGTCAAAATGATACCCTAATACTGGCAGCAGAGCCACTGCAATCTGTATGAATATACAAATTCATCAAGAGCTCTAAAATTATTAAAAGTTCTTCAAATTTTATGATTATTAGTATCAAATGGATATATATATTCATTTGTATTTGATGCGAAACCATTTCTGGGTCATTTAATATAAATGTGTGAATAGCATCTTCACACAGAAATATTTTTACTAAATATCCAGACTAGTTTGTCTCCTAAATGTAACTCAAATCCCTTCTCATCTCCACTGTTTGTGTTCTAGTATTGGTGATTGACATGTTTTTGCTGAGATTAACACAAATGCCACTTAGCCAGTTATCCTAATTATTATCTGTCTACCTTCAACTCGTCTTCAGGTACCATGGCGTATTGAGGAAACATTTTTTTCACATTTTAGTTTCTCTGAAATAAGAATACTTTTTACAATCATCAGCCAGGTGGCAGTCAAAATGAGTTTATGTATTAGTGTTTATCTGAAAGTCAGGTGTCTCAGTATTATAACTTGCCTGGGTGTTGGTGACATTAAAAAAAAAAAAAAAAAAAAAAAAGGAAAAATTGTGGAAGAACATTCCTAAAAAGGAAGTCAAAAATAAACTAGTTTTACATGACTACAAACTTAACTCTTGAGTACTAATAACTGTTTTTTAAATCAATTCTTTAAGAAATGTATTATCAAGATTCTTGATGGCAAAGAGGAAGAGGTGTGTAAAATTGCAGATATTGACCATTCTAAGTTGAGAAATAACTCAACATTTAGATAATAGGAGAGAGTTTCGAAAATACCTTAATTTATTTTTGTTAAAATATTTTTTGTTTGGCCAGTGTTGTGATCATATCTATACTCCCAGTGCTTCGGAGGCTGAGGCAGTAGAATTGCTTGAAGCCAGTAGTTTCAGACCATCTGAGGCAAGATAGCGAGACCCTTGTCTCTACAAAAACGTTTTAAAAATTTAGCCAGGCATGATGGCGCATCTGCTTCAGCTTCTGTGGGGTCTGGGGCAGGAGGATCACTTGAGCCCAGGAGCGTGAAGCTGCAGTGAGCTACGTTTATGTCACTGCATTCCAGCCTGAGCAACAGAGTGACATCCTGTCTCAAAAATAAATTTTTTTTGAAGACTCCTTTTCAAATGTATGCATGAAGGTGATACTGATAAAAGTGATACCAATTAATAAAAAAATCTATGTTAATTTAAAAAATAAATAGCTCTTTTAGCAAATATAATGTTTAGTAACCAGAAAGGATTGCTTTATAGTTTAATTAGCAGTATTTTATTAGTGCATTTTAAAACCTTTGGCATCTTGGTTCATTGATTATCCTGTGCAACCTATCTAATTAGTTTATCACCAAGGAACAAAAATAGCTATCAATATCCCTCTATTGCCTATGAAATACGGTCATAATTCAGTATCATGATGGTGTACACTTTAGGTGGGGTTATCTAGAAGCAGAGACCAAGACAGAATTCTTGCGTAAGGGATTTTCTGATATGGTGCTTTCACATAACTTGTGGATATCTGGGAAGCAAAATGGGCAGAAGAATCAAAGCAGGATGTGTGCTGAGTTGAAGTCTGTGTCAAGTCTAAGTTATGTGTTCAGCTGATACTATGGGGAGCTTGTTGTTGTTCTGTATTGTATCAACATAGTTAAGTGGAATCCTCGCTCCTTTATGTCTTTGGGTTTATGGTTGGCTGTAAGTGGTGTCTGCATAAAATTTAGAAGGCAGGGGAAAGCAACAGCCATTCTACCCTGCAGGTCAGTGAAAGGGCACAAGATGTGTTTGGTTGGAGATAGCTCCCATTATTGCTGAACTGGTGGCTCACAGGCCTACTGGAGATGGCAGCTGGTTCCATGCTCTCATTTGATTTCTTCCTTCAGTTCCTTAACTTCTCAATCAGATGAATGTGCAGAGATCTTCCTGGTGTTGGTCTCCAGCTTCATCAACGCATCAGTTACATTATCCTGATTGGAGTCAGAGGAGACAGGACGCAGGTTGCAGTTTGTGTTTCTTGGTTCCAGCCTGCCTTCATGAGTTCCAGTTTGTTAGTTATGTCTAACTTTTCTCATAAATGGCCACTCTGATGACTTTTAACAACTTCAATCTATCACCAGATGCAGAGGCAACTCTCAGATTATCTGACAATCTCACAGTTGCATAGGTCTAATGCAAAATTACTTATTCTATATAACTAAAAATGATCAGTGGTCTGATCAAATCCTGACTAACACAGACCATTAGGACACAAATATCTCTACAGAATCATTCCCACAAGAACAAGCGACCATGCATTCCTTTCCACCCCACATTAGTCACTGACAATGGTCCAGTCCCTAGGAGTAACCTCCAAAGCATCTATGGAAAAGGTGAATCTGTTAGACCAGGGGACAGTTCTTCTGAGAAGAGCATAGCAATCAGTTGTTGGAGGCCAACGCTAACAATTGCTGGGGGATGAAGATGCCAGTAAGGGGAAGGAAGTCTGCATAGGGAACTGGCAGCACCTACCACCACAAGGCTTCACAAATTAATCCCTCTAGGTAATTTGTAGCCTAATTTTCTGATACTTCACATGGGCCCTAAGCTTCGATCACTGTCAGCCTTTTTTCTATTATTTTCCTCTCATTCTGCATGGAAAATTGCTATGTAACTTATTAGATGATTATTCCCCAATGTGCCTTCTTCGGGGCTCTCATACACTGTGCATTCCTCTGTTACAATTATTATTTTGTTTGCATTATAGCTTATATCTCTGATTTTCAGCTTGTGTTTTGTAACTCCAGATTTGCTATTATTCAAAGTAGATGGGATTATCTCTGAAAGGTTAAATTGCCTTGTACCTTGTGTAATCGAAATTAGAAGACTAGTAGTATTGCATTTTAAAATCCTTAATACTTATAATGTATGTGTACATGAAGAAGACTGTAATTCAGCTTTGCATGAATTACTATGTTCATATAGGGAAAGTTAGGGCAAGTGGAAATTTGTGTGTGTTTGCGTTTTTTAATTAGTCCTGCAAATGAAGAGCTCAATGGAAAAATCGCTTCCATTTGTGTGTTCATGAAATAATTCATGTGAGATTCATTTGCTCTCTGAGGTTCTAGTTTGTAAAAAAGTAGTTCTGACAAGAAGTTCTAGTTTCACAACTATTTTCATATAATGTATCATTAAAAGCTGCTAAAAGGAAGATAAGTAGAGGAAAAGGTAGAAATATAGAAAGTTCACAATTTCTAGAAATTGTAGGATTTAAGCTCAAATTGGAATCACATGTCTGGAATTTAAAGAATCAGATATTGGAAGTAGATGTGAATCAGTGGTTCACAGAGAGATGTTTGGAATATGGAAGCTTTATGTGGGTAATTCAAATGAGATAATAGTTAATGAAAAATTGATCAAAGCACACATGATGTAGAACCAAAAGATTTTTTACTAGAGGATATTTTTGGGAACAAAAAAAATGCCAATTGAAAATATGAACGGGGAAATAACTAGAAAAATGATGCAGGACAAGAAAAATCAGAAAGCTAAACCGTGCACATTATCCAAGCAATTAATTTTAGCTGTTGTAATAAATACCTCAGAATGATGAGTGTTTAACACAATAAAGGTTTATTTCTTACCCTCTTCATAGACTAATCAGGTGTTTGGCAAATGACCTTCCATATACTTCGGGGATCATGGTTCTTTGCACCTTGTTACCACGGCATCCTCTTCATTCAGCCCATTAAGGAGCATGGAATAAAAAACAAACAAATGCATGGCATCTTAGGATAGTCACTAGTGCTAAAACTTTCTAAAGGACTGGAAAATGCAGTCTTCCTGTGTGGTCAAAGGAAGAAAAATGCTGCTATGGCTGAATGTTAAGTTTCCACATGAATTTTGGAGGCAACATAATTTCTGATGCCTCAGTATCAAAAGGAGTTTTCTTTGAGAGGTGATTAGGTCGTGACGGCTCTGTTCTCATGAATGGATTTCTGCCTCATAAAAAGGCTAGAGGAAAACGGTCCCCTTTTTGCCCATCTGTTTTTCCACAGTGTGAAGATATAAGAAGGATCTCACCAGACATCAAAATACTGTCACCTTGATCTTTGCAGCTTCCAGACCTATAAGAAATACATTTCTGGAGGATTCCACCAAGATGGCCGAATAGAAGCAGCTCCCAGTGAGAGATGCAGAAAGTGAGTGATCTCTACATCTCCAAATGAGGTACCAGGTTCATTTCAATGGGACTGGTTGGACAGTGGGCATAGCCCAAAGAGGGTAACCAATGCAGGGCAGGGCACTATGCCACTTGGGAAGTGCATCTGACCAGAGGATTGGGGGCTCCTCCTTCTGGCACATGGTTCCAGATACTGTGCTTCACCCAAAGCCCCTGCAACCCACAGCCCAGGAGATCACTGCTGGGCTGAAAAGTGCCCAAGTTACTTGCACAGAGTTGAATAGTAGCCCCACCCAGTGGCTTATTGACACAGATCTAGGCAGATGCATTGGCTGGCTGGGAGAGGCTGTGGGATGTAGCTACCACCTCCCTGGAGAGAGGGGATGCTATAAGCAGAGACAGGCAATAGGCTAGGTGGGTCTCTCCATCACAAAGCTCAGCAGGCAAAAGCACTCTTGATTTGAGGGTTTCACTTCCAGCACATCAGTTCTAGCTCAACCTGGAAAGATCGAGC
>PVKV010001685.1:144386-195866 GCA_004027835.1 Alouatta palliata | reverse complement strand
GTGCAGTGATGCAGGCGTGGTTGGGGGTTGCTGTGTGCAGTGATGCAGGCGTGGATGGGGGTTGCTGTGTGCTGTGATTGTCTCCTGGGAATGCTTGTTGGCCTCAGAATTACCCAAGAGGGCCCAGCAACCTTGGAAGGCTGGGAGCTGCTGGGACAGTTGTGAGCTACGTTCAGGCAGTTGCAAGGATGAGTTCCTGTGCCCCACTGTGGAATGTGCTCCAGAATGAGCCCGTTATCGTCCTTCTTGCCCTCCCTGTCTTGCTCTCCCACACCCCTGTGGGCTTCCTGGGCCACCTACTAAGTACGCGACTTGCAGGTTTGCTTTTGTGCAAACCGAGGCAGCGAGTGTGCCAGGAAGCTGCTGGGAGCGTGGGGGCAGGCAGCCTGCCTTGCCTGGAGAGGGTGGCTGGCAGAGCCTCTTCAGAGGGTGTGTTTGGTTTGTTTCTAGAAGGGTAATTTCTCCAGTGGGGGAGAAGGGTGTCCTCCAGGCAGGAAAGAGTGTGGTTTTCAGGAAAACAAGGGTAGGTATACAGGGCAGGGCTCCGTCGGGGCAGCACTGGAGAGGCTGGCCGGGGCAGTTGGTGAGGGGCCTTTGAACACTTTTTTTCTGAAGGTGGGGATCTCTGTGAGTTTATCAGCAAGAGATGCTCAAGCAGATTGGAGTTTGAGCAAGATTCCCGAGGCACTGTGGGGTGCTGGGAAGGCAGCCTGGGGGAAGGAGTAGAGCCGGGGAGAGCAGGTGAGTGAGGAACAGGACCAGGGAGGAGCGGGAGTGCCGGGGGCTCTTAGAGACGGGGGCACAGGCGGCAGCCACCCCAGTGTCCATGAAGGAATGGACAAATAACCAGAGTATCCAGCTTTAAACCAGGAGAAAATCCTGACCCGCACTACAGTACCAATGAACCTTGAGGCCATTGTGCTGAGTGAAATCACCTCCACCCAAAAGGGCTAATTCTGCAGGACTCTACTCTAGGTGCCTTGAGTGGCCAAATTCATAGACAGAAGGCAGGATGGTGGCCTCCAGGAGCTGGGAGAGAGGGAGAAGGGGGCTTTCTGTTGAATGGGGGCTCTGGAGATAGGTGGTGGGGATGGTCGTGCAATGATGGGAATATACTTTATGCCACCGGAGTATATGTTAAAACATGGTTAAAATGGTCAATTTCACCTTTTATAGACAATACCCAAATAATCATAATTTTAAAAATACTTAGGGACTGGCTGTGGGGGGCTAGGGAGAAAGACAGAAAAGAAGAAGGCGGCGCCCTCTTGGGAAGTCAGATACACAAGCCCAGAGCCCAGCACCCCTGCCCGAGTCCTGGCTTCCTGATCTCTAGCAAACCCCTCAGTTTCCCAGGGCCTCTGTTTTCTCACCTGCGAAAGGGACCATCAGCAGGCTGTACCTCGCTGAGCCACTCTGAGAAGTAAATGTCGTGTTACTGTCAAGAAGCTAGGACAGCATATGGTGGCTAGCAGGATAATTGCTTCGGTTCTTTCTTGTGTGGATACATAATATTTTACAGGGTAAAATTTTAGGGGGTACATGTGGGGTTCCATGCACAGGATGTGTCACGATGGAGTCAGGGTGCTTGGGGTGTCATGGCCAACTCTTTTCTCTAGCAGTACCCCTGATATGCCAGGCCAAGCTCCATCGAGTCGAAGCGTTTCGGGTGTTGGTGGTCAACTCCTTTCTCTAGCAGGCCCTGATGAGCCAGGCCCTGCTCCATGATGGCGCCTCTCTCCAGAGACCTCCTGACCTCCTGACCAGCAGAGCGGGGAGGCCACGCCCACAGCCACTGCCCCAGGTGGCCACAAGCATCACCAGCCCACACATCTCCTCTTTCATTGGCTCATGGGGAGTGAAGGACAGTCTCTGAATCAAATGCTGCGCTTCAAACTGAAAGGGAAACTTAGCAAATAAATGAGAGCAGCAACACTAGATCATTGGCCAGTGTGGTTGCAATTCTTCTTTTCCCTCCAGATTCATGTTTAACCTTTAAATCTCATTCCGGCATGCCTCTTGGTCCTCCTTGGATTGGTATTAAGTTGTACACAGGCTACTTCCTGTAAGACGATGAGAACTCTTGCCGATATTTTACAACGGCTTGCTCTGAACTTTCACTTATTCTTTCTGCCTAGATGCATTATTTTCAGGAAATCTGTGTTGTAAGACAGAGGTAGGAAAACTATGGTTGTGGGCCAAGTCCTTCCCACAGCCTGTTTTTGTAAATAAAGTTTTATTGGAACACAGCCAAGCTTGTTCGTTTACAGCTCAATCCATGGCTGCTTCTGTCCCGCCATAGCACGGCTGAGTAGTTGCGACAGAGACCATGTGATCTGCAAAGCTCAAAATATTTACTATCTGACCCGTAACAGCAATCTCTGCCAATATCCTGTTGTAAGAGATGCTGAAATTTTAATTCTTTGAGGACTGGGGCACAAAATTATGTTGGTTTTTTTTTTTAATCCACCGTGCTAAAAGAAGGGAAATTCATTTACTGTAATATGTCCTGCAACGGTCATGAAGTAATCTCATGAAACTGTGTCTCAGGGCGAACACTAGTATTTGAATGAGCACCTATCAGCCGATGAATGAAACCTGGGAGAGGATTTGAAAAGAAGACGGTGACACAGTTCATCACGTTTCTCTCGATTTCACATCTGGGATACAGGCCAGTGTGTGAAGTAATCAGATCAAAAGACATTTGGCAATTTTACCTGCATCCTCACAAGTTTATGTGCATACGTTCTGGGGGGAGATCTTTCTGTTTGAGAATTCCTCCTATATTCAGACATCTTGGTATCACCGATTGTACATATTTTTGCATGTTCCAGTCAAAGTCTATCCAAAATTATGGCAGCAATCTGGAACACCACAATGGGAAAAGGACTGAGACCTGAGCAGAGTCCCCACATGCACCCCGCCTCTATGGGGCGCTCCAGGGTCCTAGAGGAGTCCCCTAGAGCTGCATGGCTCCCTGTGTCATCTGTTCAAAGTTCTCCCACCACTTTGGATCAATTAGACCAGGGTTTCTCAGCTGGGGCCCTGCTGACATTTGGGGCCAGATCATTCTTGGCGGTGTGGTGTGCTTTGAGCCCTGCGACTCAAACGCTGCCCTTTCCCACCAGCTCCCCCCCGTTGGGATAACCCCCACTGTCCCCACACATTGTGAAATATCCCTAGAGGGCAAAGTTACTCCCACGTTGGAACCTCAGAGTTACTTCAGGTGAGGCAGGAGGCAGGACTCAACTCTGGAGGCAGGGCTCAGACGCTGGACCTAATTGAGGACTAATTATTAAAACAGGTAGGGGCCAGGGAGGAGCAACACGGATGCGACTCTCCCGTCAAGGGCTTTTGGGGGGCCTCTGGTGCCTGGTGCTGCGCTCGGGAGTCTGAGTGCTGACGTCTTGCAGAAGGCTCTTCATGGTTCCGGTTCCTCCATCTGCCTGGGGAGGAGACGCTTCCTTCCTCGTTGTCTTTGATCAAAAATGCTGGTGAGAGAGCAAGTGTCTCTTTAGTTAAAAAGAGGTATAAATTATTTCAATGATGGAGAAAGCCCAATAAACATATGCATATCCAAAATATAAGTCTTTTTCAAACTGGAGAAGCTTTTAAAAGAAAGAGGTTAAATAAAATAAAATAAAACAGTTAATAAACTTGAGGGTAAAATATCTGGCTAGACAGATGACAACAGAAAGGTTGGAATGCCTGAACGCTTCGGAGAGAGCTGATGATCAGATGACTCTCAGAAACTTTATTTCTCTCTGAGTACCATTTTATGTAATTTTCTGACATTGAAACAACAGCTCTTCTCCTTGTTGGAAAAAAAAAAAAAAAAAGAAAAAGAAAAGAAAATCAGTCCCACCTCACAATCAACAGAATCATGGTTTTGACTAATCTCTATAATCAGAAGCTAATTTGCCTTAAGAATAATAATAGTAGCAACGTGCCTGTTATGAAAGAGTGTGCTTTTATCATTTTATTTGCCTGTGATTATGTAAATTCTAGATATACGGCATGGAGAAGCTGCAGAAGCTGCCCTGTGTTTTTTGTGGGAGCCAAGGGGAGCCGTGGAGAAGGGCCTTCTGCCGAGGAGAGAGCCAGATTTCACCCCCCTGTGCAAAGAATTTATTTTTTGCAGATTGGCTAAAGCATTTGATAGTTTAAATACAATATGTTGGAAAGATGGCTGAGCAGAGAGCCTTCCCTGCTGTCCACGCCCTCTTTCCTCTGTCTCAGAGAATCATGAACGTTCTCTCTCGTGTGCCTGCCAGGAGGGGCCCTTAACCTGTGACAACAATGCCCAGTCTCCATCCTTCCCCTTCCCGCTGCAGCCCTGCTCCGGCCACATGGAGCTCTGTGGCCCTGGCTCAGGGCCTCTGCTTTATTTTCCTTCTGGGAGGCCGGGGTCTGGCTCCTGCATCCTC
Organism: Alouatta palliata; assembly: GCA_004027835.1. NCBI lineage: Eukaryota > Metazoa > Chordata > Mammalia > Primates > Atelidae > Alouatta > Alouatta palliata. The sequence continues at coordinate 191,439 of PVKV010001685.1, read as the reverse complement.
CCAAAGGGTGAGCCTGGGAAACTACCTTCTCTGCTCCCTCCTAGCCACAGTGTGTCGAGAAGATTGGGCCAGAGCAGCTCCTCTGGCCCTGTGAGTGCCAGGGGTGCGTGCAGATTCACTGATCCCAAGACTGTCACCCTGTGTGTCTCGGAGGTGGGCGCTGAGCTCTGTCAGGGACTGTGCCTTCGGCTCCAGCCAGGGCAGAGAAGGTGTGCCACTCCGGGTTCCACCTTGGGAAGGTAACAGCCAGATTATTTTTGCAAATCAGTGCTTTCACTTGTGAATGTCCCTCATTTCAACATCTCTGCAAATACCTCCTCCTGATTAAATCACCACCTTCCGGCTCCTCAGCGCCCTTGCAGAACAGATGTGTCTGGCCTGCGGTCAGGATTGCACAGTGGCTGAGAGGGCAGGCTGGGGACAGATGGGGGGCTTGGATCTTGGCTCCGTTGCTCTCTGGCTGTGTAGGCAAATGACGTGACAGCGTTGCGCCTCAGTTTCCTCCTCCGTGAATGGGAACAGTAACCGTGCTTCAGGGAAGTGTTCTGTGGAAGAGCTCCGTCGATGGCAGCTGCTTCGAGACTCTCACTCTCGGGGCCTTCACGCCTGGCAGAAAGGATTTTGATCTCATTTTTGTTAATATTGAACAAGCCTCAGTCAGTGAAAGAACTCAGATCCTAAACGATGATTTCCAACGGGGCTTCACCTGCTGTCGTGTGGAGACTGGCATCTAAATGAGCGTTCTCTCCACAGCAGCCGCAGGGCTTGGCGCTTTGCCTGCCTTTGTTCACATGGTTCCCATGACAAAGAGTAGAGGAAGTAGGTGTCTTCATTAGGTCCGACTTACAAGGGGGGACACTGAGGCATGGAGAGGCTAAGTAATTTCTCAGCATCGCACAGCCGTTAAGCGGCAGAGCCAGGACACAAATGCAGGCCTCCTGGCTTGAGGGCCACACTTGTCACCCAGGTGTCAGGTGTGGTGGGCGGGCATTCTCACCCTACCTGAGGTAGCAAAAAGGTTGCTGCCTTCATCTTTCCATGATTTTTCTCTATTTTGAGTCACCTTCCACCCAGGGACAGAACATCTGTGTACATTGGGAGCATGGAGTGAAGTCAGAGGAGGCGGTGTCACCTCAGAAGATTGCAACTTGGTCCTTTGGTCTGTCCAATCGATCAGACTTTCCATCTCCTGGGCTGGGCACCTGTTCCTCGCCCTCCGTTGCTTTGGTGCTGCCTGTGCCTGGCCTGCAGTCCTCATGCTCTGCTGTTCATCAGTGTGCTCGTTCATGAGAAGAAGAAGATGACGAGGAAAGAGGGAAGAGGGAAGAAGAAGGGGAAGGAGAAGGAGGAGGAGAAGGAGAAGAAAAGAAGAAGAAAGAGGAGGAGGAGGAGGAAAGAAGAAAAGAGAAGAAGAAGGAGGAGGAGGAGGGAAGAAGAAGGGGAAGGGAAAGGGAAAGAAGGGGATGAGGGAAGGGAAGAGGAATAAGAATAATAATAAGAAGAAGACGGAGGAGGAGGAGGAGGAGGAGGAGGAATAGGAGCCACTGCCTTCCCGTGTTTCCTGTCTATGCTCATTGGGCAGTTTTCATGGACCTCTAAATAGCTTGAGGACCAAAGGTCCTAGGAAGCAAGGGGCCCAAGAATTCACTGCAGGCTGGGGCATGGGGGATATCGGGGCATGTTCCAACGCGGAGCTTAGCTCTTTCCCTCTCCCAGTTGCTAGAAAACACTTTGTGGAAACACATATTTGGTGAAAACTAAAATTTCACTAAAGACAGTTCAAGTTCTGAAGACAATTTTCTTTGCTATGGCTGAAAACCACATTTTCCCAAACCAAATTACAGTGAAGGTAAGCCAAAGATGTCCTGTTGTTGTTGAAAACTTGACTTTAGGGTATAATTTTGAAGTTTTAGAGTGTTGGGAAAATTTCTCATTACAGAACGCGGCACAGGCACAGAAGAAAATATGTAGGAACCTGGAGTAACGGACTGGAGAAATTGAATAACCACATCCCAACCCTCCCCAAAGATGAAAGTTGCTCGTGGCCCATATGCATCTTGGTGCGTTTCTTTTCTGTGGAGGTTTTGGAGTTAATTAATTTTCAGACGGGTCATTTCATCTCTTCCCGGCTGTCAGAGTGGGGAGATGAAATTTCCAAAGCCAGCCAGGAAATCCTACATGCACAGGGTCCGCCAGCCGATTATAAGGATGCCTGAGAGAAAATGCAGTCAGAGATTCCTCGCAAAGCTCAGAGAGAGATCTGGATTCCGAAACGTTCTCCTCTACGTTCTGAGAGGCATTCAGGGACAGGGCAGAGAATGAGAATGCAGAGGATTACTCATCCCAGCCCTGGGGCTGCCCTGCAATTATAAGGAATGTTCTGGAGGCTTTTGCTGGTTGGGGGAGAGGCTGGATTGCAAAGCAACAAGATAATTAGGCACAATTGAATTAGCTAAAGAATAAGTGTCAGCCTTGGTTGCAATCGTCCTCATGTCGTTACACACAACCCCCTAGTGCCTTTTTTGTTTTGTTAGATCATTTTTAAACAGCACCCAGCACACCGAGAAGACAGTTAAGAAAGTGAAAACAAGTGAGGAGAAGGTAGAAACCATTTGCACTATGTGGAAAATAGGGAATTGGGCGAGATCCATGCACACGGCACTCCAGTGGCAGTTACCTTACACACAGTTCACACCTGGCGATCGCCCGGGTGTGCGTGGGTGTGCGTGGGTGTGTGTGCATGCGCTGGTGGGGGCTTTCTTCTCTCTCCTTCAGTTCGGCCTCTCTTTGGTGCGCGTGGACAACCTGGGCAGAAGACATTTTCTGCAAGGGGTGAAAGTCCAGCTCTGAGGGCATTCCCAATGCTTTGGCCTTTCCACCAGGAACAGATGCGGAGAGCACAGGCAAGGGCTGGGGGCAGCCTCACACTCTGCTGGCCAGGCTGTGGGACCTAGCGCGGCTTCTGCCCAGGGAAGAGGGGGCCGTGTTCCCACTGGCACAAGCCACAGGTGGTGTCCGCTCACTGACTTCTGCATCGGGGAGCTGTGCCCACCTGAAAGGGGCACCTGAACGGATTCCCGTGCAGGTGCTGTAGGTGCTGACGGTGGCTCTGGGGAACGGAATTGGCTTCATTGATTACATTTGTTGGGTGCCTTCTTGAGGGCCTTGGTGGGCATACAGGAGCATTTTCAGAGATATCCAATCAAAATAGGATCCCATACTATCACTTTCCTTCTTTCCTTTCCGCCCTCCCTCCTCTCCTCTCTTTCCTCCCCCTCCCTCCCTTCCTTTCTTCTCTTCCACCTTCTTTCCTTCCTCCCCCTTTCTTTCCTCCCTTCCTATTTCCTTCCTTCTTTTCTTCCTTCCTTCCACACCTCTCTCCCCCCCCTTCCCCTTCCTTCCCTCCCTCTCTTCCTTCCTTCTTTCCTTCCTGCCTTTTCTCTTTTGTTCCTTCCATTTCAGTTCTGCTCAAGGAACACATATCAAGGTCTTCTTTGTCCTAGGTAATGTGCTGAGACCTGGCCCTGTGAGTTCTGATATCAGATGGGTAATGTAGGAGGGGGTCCACCAAAATTGAACATTTCTTCAGAAGCAGGCACAGTAGATCCAACAAACCAGAGTTCTTTGGGGACGCGTGGTGGGCAAGGAGCTGGGATGAATGCAAACATTGTCCCGCTGCACCCTCCTCTGAGGGACCGTGCAGTGTTGCTGGGAATGAGCTCGCCCTCCCTGCAGAGATTAGAGCACCTTTGGCCTTAAACCTCTTCCTATGATTTAAATTTTACAAAATTCATGCATTGTTTGGTAGAAAGAGGCCCCCCTTTGAGGTAGGGTTGCTAGATTTAGCAAAAACAAACAAGCAAATAACAAACAAACAGAAACTCCCCCCCCCTCCCCCGCACCAGCATGCTAGTTAAATTTGAATGCCAGGTAAGTAAGGAGTAGTTTTGTTCATAGAAGTGGGCTCCCTGCAGCGTTTGGGACACACTCACACTAAAGTCTGTGTGTGATCTGACATTCAGATGTCACCGAGTGCCCCGTGCAGTAGCCCCCACTTGCCTGTGGCTTTGCTTTCTGTGGTTTCAGTCACCCGTGGTTATCTGAAGTCTGAAAATATTAAATGAAAACATTCCTGCAATAAGCAGTTCATGAGGTTTACACCACACGCCGTTCTGAGTCGCTTGATGAAACCGTGTGCCATCTCGCCCCATCCCGCCCTGGGTGCAAATCATCCCTTTGTCCAGCGTCTTCACGCTGCGGACGCCACCCATTCGTTGCTTTGTCACTTAGTAGCTGTGTCAGTGATCGGACTGAAAAACAACCATGCTATATATACACGTATGCATATGGATGTGTGTAGACGTAGACATACATGTATATATGTAGCTGCAGGTTTCAGGCATCCGCTGGTGGTGTGGGAATGTGTCCCACAGGTAAGGGGTTGCCACTGTATCTTCTCTGCAACTTTTCTCTGAGAGGACTCAGTAGACGCTCATTAAAACCAGGCAGAGATGAAGAGATACTGAGGTTTTATGCTTCCATCTTTTAACTTTTGAAAGAGGTTGAAATGCATACGATGTAAACTTTTTAATTACAAACAAGGGTGTGGCTGCGGAGTTTGTGTGGCGTAGTGGAAAGGGCACAGGCGTGTGGCTGACGGGATGCACATCCCATTCCTGACTCAAGGACAGCTGCTATTCATCCTGCTGGTCCTCAGGACCGGCCGCCACGGAAGTCTGGCTCTCTCTCTGGACACACAGTGGGACTGCCTTTCACCACTTTCCTCCCCGTTAGGAAAATGGAATGAAACAGGAGAGGAAAATCATTTCTGCAAGGAGACGTTTATTATACTAGGCTTGCTATGCTTTGTGGAGCAGGAGTGGGGGCGATGCCAGGTACTTCTCAGTGGCTGCGTAAAGTGCCAGAGCCCCGCTGGCCCTGCCCAGCCTCTGCCACAGTGACCCACAGTATTCCACGCGGGTGCCCGTCGTCGACCTTGGCAGAAAGGGTGATCTGATGCCATCTCAGAGCAGAGCGCCAGCCCATCAGAGGGAGGCATTCAGACTGGCGACTGTGCCAGACCCGGGAGTTTAACACCAGGCTGGGCAACATAGCGAGAGCTTGTCTCTACCAGAAAATACAAAAATTAGCTAGGCGTGGTGGCACATGCCCATGGTCGGTCCCAGCTAGTCGGGAGATTAAGGCGGGATGATCACCTGGGCCAGGGGAGGTGGAGATCGAGGCTGCAGTGAGCCTAGATTGCGCCACTACACTCCAGCTTGGGGACAGAGTGAAATTGTCTCAAAGATAAAGAGAGAGAGACAGAGATTGTACTCACGCAGCAACACTGAGCGTAACTTGATGGACACGCTTGGGTGAACCTCTTAACTTTCTGTGATACTTGACATCCACATCTGAAAAAATAGGGAGGATACGGCCAGTCTTCTAATATATAAGTCTTTATTCTGAAGTAGTTTAAGACTCACAAGAAGTTGTGAAAATAGCACAGAGTTCTGGTGCAGGCTGGGGCTTACGTAAAGAGAATTCAGCATAGTTCATGGAAAAAGCTGGCTGGGTTCACCTGAGGCCTAAATTTCCTGGTAATCAATGGCTATTCCAGAAGTCACCATGGTTAAAAGTTGTTCTCAGAATGTTCGCATGGTGTACCCGGGAGGCTAGCAGCTCCAGGAGTGACTGGCCTCCTGCCACGTGGCCGGAGTGTCCTGCGGCCCGCTTGTGGGGGACAGTTCTGCTTATGATGAGCCTGCTTGCTGTAGCTGCAAGCTGATATTTAAGGTTTCTCGTCTCCCAAGGAGCTGGTCCAAAGGGTTATGTAAGTCTTCTGTCTTAGACACACTCAGAAAACACATCAAAACAATACAAAATGTCTACTGAAACTGCATGAGCGCTAAGAAGGCAGGAAACACTTCTCCTTCCATTTATAACCAGCCCTCCCTGGCCCAAGGCTTTTGGGTGCATCCTTTGAGGAAATTTCGTGTTGTTTCAGGAGCTGCCTGGTGGAAGATCGTCCTGTGCCACATTCTGACCCAATGGGATTAGCTGATTTTTGCCCTTTCTCCCTCCCTCCCTTCCTCCCTCCCTCCCTCCCTTCCTTCCTTCCTTCCTCTCTTTGGAATCTTGCTCTGTCACCCAGGCTGGAGTGCAGTGGCACAATCTCCACTCACTGCAACTTCCGCCTCCCTGGTTCAAGCGATTCTCCTGCCTCAACCCCAGATTACAGGCCCCTGCCACCACATCCAGCTAATTTTTGTATTTAGTAGAGACGAGGTTTCACCATGTTGGTCAGGCTGGTCTCGAACTCCTAACCTCAAATGATCTGCCTGCCTTGGCCTCCCAAAGTGCTGGGGTTATAGGCATGAGCCACCACTCCCGGCCACTTTTTGTCCTTTCTAGAGGCACTATTGAGACAGGGCTAGTCCCGCAGGATGCCCATCCCATGAGCTCAGGGACAGAAGAGCATCCAAGAGGGAGGAAACGGTTCAGGCTTCGGTGGGTACTCATGTCCGAGAAGGCCCGTCTTGTCATCACGTGTTTATGAAGCATCTGGTCCATCTCTGCGTCCTCAGACTTCAAAATGAGAGGTCGTAGGCTTTTCTTTCCAAGTTTCCTTCTAATTCAAGAACTCTGTGTGTGTGGATCCTCTGATATTTGGAAAATTTTCCCCAAACCAGGTCTCTAAGTCTGTTCAAGACCTTGTCAGCCGTTGACTGCCTGTGCCACCTAAAACCTGTGCTTCCCAGCCAGTGTTGCTCCAGGGACCCTGAGGGAAGATGTGGGCACCCTAGGTCTTTGAAGGTTTTATCCATTTTATCTCACCAGCATTTAAGTCATCTCAGTATTTAAGCTTTGTTATTTAAAGATAAAGCCAGACCCTTGAACAAGTGAAAAAGGAGTGAAACGGGAGGGGAAAACCATTTTTCTAGGGAGCTGTTTATTTAAAGTGACAATTGAAGTCCCTTACAGATGTCCGCTTACCTCTTAGCTGAGTTTCAGTGCCTGCAATGGATGGATTTACCAGCTTTCAGCCTTGTTATGTACTTAGCCTCCTGCAGTGCGTAGACCAGTGCCTGGTTCTTGGGCTCCTTTCCATGTATTATATAATTTTTTTCTGGATACGCTTATTTAATGCCATGTCTCAATGCAGAGCTTGGTCTCTGAAGCTGCCAACAGTTGTCTGTTCTGCTCTTGGATGTATTTCAAGTTGTTGAGAGCAGTGATTTCTAAGGCTGCCTGGGCTGAGGATTCTTACACAGGTAGTGGAGAGTGGAAACTCAGCCTGTGAGGAGCAGAGACAAATTATCTCTGAGAATCCAGCCTTGTATTTAGTGAGATCCAATTTGTATCGATGAACGTGGGGCATGATAAAAGATGAGCCGGGTGCACTGTTAGGGTATCGCTGGGGGTCTTTGAATTGCACGTGTGGATAATGTGTCCGCCTGCCCTACCCCCGCCTCCTGACAGGTCTTCATAGCAGCCTGTGTACTCAATGACATTCCCTTCCTCTTGTTTCCTCTTTCCCTCCCACGTTCAATGAGCACCTACTGTATGCCAGGGTGGATGCTGGGACTACAGATATTGGTAAGCCTTGGTTTCTGCTTTCCTAAAACACACGTTCTGGTCAGAGGCAGACAGTGAACCAACCTTCATGAATCCGCGCGGTAAGGGCTGAGCTAGAGACATGTGCTGACTATTCACTTTCCATCTTGAAGGGCTGGGAGGAGTGCAGGGGTTCTCCAGAAAGCAGAGGAGGCAGAGAGGGCCCTGGCAAAACCATGGCAGCGTGAGAGCGTGTGGTGTGCTTACGGAGACAAAATTGACTTGTGTTGGGTTATGGAGAAGCGGCAGCAATTAGACTGGGGATGAGCAGGTGTGCTCAGTCCTGGTGGATCTCACATGCTGAGCTACGGTGGTTTGGACTTTATCTGGTAGGCAAGGGGGACAACTTTCCAGGTTTGTTTCTCCTTTTTTTTTCTAAGTATAGGAGTGAGATGTTTTGAGATACATCTTAGGAGAACACCCTGGCATGCCGGACTGCTGAAGGGAGAGAGCGGAAGTTGGTCGTTTGGTGAAGGGGTGGGTGGAGTACTCACCAACATGAGTTGGAAGAGCTCTCCCCGCAGGAGAAGGAGCTCTGCATTTGATCCGGCCTCTGAGGAGCTTCTCAGATGAGACGTGCTCTTTGTCCCCAGCGCAGGTGTCTTTAGTGGCCATTCAAGTCCACTTTGGCTTGCTCTATTCAGTGAATTTCTTTCATGTACTTCAAACACCCCTTGGGCTGCTTATGCTCACACACGTGTACTGCTGTGGGAGAGGCAAATGAACTCTCATCTTGTTTGAGCCACTGTTGGCCTGGGGTCTCACCTGAGCAGGTGATCTCCTATCCTAATGCAGCCCTCTGGTCCCATTACTGCCCTGGCTGTTCAAGCCGTCTTCTCTTCCAGGTGTCTCTGGAGCCTCAGTGCACTCCTGTCAACTCGGTCTCTGCAGGTTCCCCAGGTGTGCCCATTCTCTTTTCTCGACCCACCCATAGCTGGTCAAGCTTATGAGACCTGGCTCAGGAGGGCAGTTTCCAACAGTGCAACTTGGTCAGGTCACCTGGCCTGCGTGGGCCTCAGTTTTCCCATCTGTGTCATGTGGATGGCAGTAGTGATGTTTCAGGCACGCGTCTGAATGACTTGCGTTACTAGCGCCCTGAATCCCCGTGGCGGCGTTGCCAGTGAGAGCTCGTTATTATCACCATCTCACAACCACGGAAAATAAGGCACAGGGAGGCCAAACAGGAAGAAAACAGCTGTGTTGCAGTGCAGAGAGAAAAAACCAGGGTGGAAAATGGAGAAAAGAAGTGTGAAATATATGGGAAATAGCATTCCTCATATTTGTGAAACTGAAGTCTGCAAAGGAGAAGACACAGAGAGAAAGAGAGAGAATGAGGGAGAAGCAGAATTTGAAGTTAGATCAGCTACAGTTATCAAAAATGTACAAAACACCAAGCAACAGATTCAATAATTACTATGAACCCAGCAAAATATACCTACAAAGAAGTGTACGCTGAAGCACATTGTAGTAATATAGCTGAAAAAACAACTCCAAAGAGAACAACTTAAAAGGAGCTAGAAATAGAAGATGCACTCCCTTCAAAGGAGCAGCACCAACATTTAAAGCTGACATCTCAACAGAAAGGATGGAAGCTAGAAAATGATGGAATGCTATCTTCAACATAAAGAAATCACCAAAGTCTATGCCAGCGAAATCATCCTTCAAAAGAAAGATGAAATGAAGACATTTTCAAACAAATATAAACTGAGAAAACTTGTGGCTGGCAAACCACACATTAAAGGAAATACTAAAGGATATTTTTTAGGCAGAAGGAAAATGATCCCAGATAGAAGAACACCGATGCAGAAAGAAAGAAAAGTAACACAGCAGGCAAGTATGTGACTAAGTCAAAAAGAACATTGATTATATGGAGCAAGAAAAATAAAAATAATATCCTGTGGACCTTAACACACACGGCAAATTAAGATACATGAAAGCAGTAGCCAAAAGGCATCACAGAAGTAAACCAAGTCAGAGTGTTCTAAGGTCCTTGCATTGCCAGGAAGTGGTAAAAGTATTTGCTTTATTAGAGTAACTAGAAGCTTTATAAGAGTATCTGTTAAGTGAATAGTAAGAATGAACAGGCTAATAAAAGAGGACATGGGATAATAAAATGCACAAAATTAATGCAAAACAAGAAAGAAATGGAGAGAAAAAGAACATAAAACAGGTGTGAACACATCAGAAACAGAAAGCTCGATGGAAGGTTTCAGTGGAAAGTCACACTGTGGGTGCCTAAGGGAGCTGGGACTCAAACCCATGTAGTTTGCATGTGCTTTCCATCATCATGATTCACTTCCTTCCCAAAACGTTCAATAAATGACACCTCACAAACTTATTTTTAGAATTAAATATGGAGGTGAACATTCTTTGCAAATTATGAAATACCACATGTGTATTAATTGTGCAATTATGTAAAAATAATAGTTGTTTGTGTTCTTTATAGCCTCTGACATAGCTCAGAGCACATAATGGAAGAACTTCTGGTTGGTACAGCACCATCTCTTTCTTTTTTCCCTTGTTTCCCCAAAGGCTAATCCACATTTTGCATTGCTTTAAAGAGTCAGACATCAGAATTTTGTTCTGACCATGAAAGAGTAATGTGTCTGAGCTTACCCTAGCACTATTAACAAAATGAATAGTAGATAAAATACATAAAACAACTTTTTCATACACTGGACATCAGTAGGTATAGGATCATAATCCAAAGGAATACCAGAGAGGAGGGAGTTACACAGAGAAAGACCTATAGAAATTACCTAAGAGTTCCTCGAGTCTTTGGCTAAATACTTTTCTGTATTTGCATGAAGTTAAGCTCCACAAGGCCAGGCTAAAAACAGGTTCTAAGAAAAGGTAATAACTAGGGAGCTGTAAGCTGACAATTTTCAGACCTCACACAGGGTTTGGAACAATGTAAAATCCCAGCAGTGAGAGAAGAGAGACTTCACTGGATACACAGGGCATTCAATAGAGAACAGAGTGGCCTTGCTGGAGCAGTGGGGCTGTTTTCAGCCTTCCTTAAAATGGCTTCAAAACAAGCCTCAAAATGCTCAAGGTGATTTGCAGGTAACTTAACTACCTGCCACTCTTTATGGGAATAAAACAAAATCCAGCATGTGCAAACATAAAAGTCAGTGTCTAACATCTGATCAAAATGTACTAGACATGTCATTAAGTGGGAAAACATGACCCATAAACGGGAGAACGACTGGTCAATGGAAGCAGGCTCAGAAATGACAAAAGATGATAGCATTGGCATAAAGGGCATTGAATCAGCTGTTAGAAATATGTGTGACATGCTTAAGGATGTGAAAGAAAACAATAGCATAATGGGAGAACAAGGGAAGATATGAAAAGTAAGAACCCGATGTAACTTCTAGAGGTGGAGAATGCAATAATCTGAGATCAAACACTTACTGGGTCAACTTATAGTAGACTCCACACTGCAGGAAAAACAAAAACAAAACCAAAAATGCAGCAGAGCAGTATATGTCAATATGTAGCAACAGAAACCATCAAAACGAAGCCCATCAGAAAAAAGACTGAAAGAAAACAGAATGTCAGTGACCCCTGGGAAAACACCAGCTGGTCTAACAAACATGTAATTAAAATCACAGAAGAAGAAGAGTAGGGAACAGAAAAATATTTGAGGTAATAATGGCTAAAAAAAAATTGTCTAATGAAAAATATAAACCCATAGATCCAAGAATCTTTATAAAACTCAAGCAGGACACCCACACACACCCACAAACCCCAGGCACATCATAATCAAATTGCTAAAAATAAGTATAAAGAAAACATCTTTAAAGCAGCTAAAGACACTTTACATATAAAGGAACACGATAACAATACTGCAGAATTCTAATGCAAATTAGAGACAATGACACGATATCTTAAAGTGCTGAACGAAAAAAAACAAGCAAAAACACTGTAAATCTGGAAATATACCCAACGAAAACATATATATATATATATTTTGAGTATACTTTGAGTATATATATATATATATATATATCCAAATAATATATATATATATCTATTATTTGGTATATAATATATAATATGTATATTATATACCAAATATATATAATTTGGATATATATGTGTGTGTGTTTGTGTGTATATACACATTCAAAGAAAACATATCAAAAATAATGTTGAGATCTGTACTTGTATGAAAAAAATACCTGTATAGAGTGTTGTGAGCGACCTGTGTAAGAATGCTAAAGGGCTGGGTGCAGTGGCTCACACCTATCAACCCAGCACTTTGGGAAGCCAAGGCAGGAGGATCATCTAAGGCCTAGAGTGCGAGACCGGGATGAGCAACAGAGTGGGAATTCATCTCTAAAACAATAAAAATAAGAAATTATCCAGGTGTGGTGGCTCACATCTGTAGTTCTAGCTGCTCAGGAGGCCGAGGTGGGAGGATCATTTGAGCTCAGGAGTTTGACGCAGTGAACTTTGATTGTGCCACTGCACTCCGACCTGGGCATAAGAGCAAGACACCATCTATCTATATATATATAAACATAAAAAAGTAAAGGAATAAAATATAAATGTTTAAAGACGTTCTTCTAGCCAAAAAATATGATACTAGATGGAAACTTGGGTCTATACAAAGTAATGAAAAAGTATGGAGATGTTAAATATGTGAGAAGACATAATTTTTAGTTTTAAAATTTCTTTGTAAATAATTGTCTAAAACAAACAATGAATTGTGGAGCTTATTACCTACGTTGGAATAAAATTTATGACAGCAAAACACAAAGGACAAGAGAGTGGGAGATAAAACATAGAGTCGTCCCTCAGCGTACGCAGGGAATTGGTCCCAGAACCTCTGAATACACCGAAATCCACACACACTCAAGTCCCATAGTTGGCCTATCCTGTGAATGCTGTGTTTTCTATCTGAGTCTGGTTGAAAAAAATCTGCCTATAAGTGGATCCACGCAGTTCAAACCCATGTTGTTCAAGGATCAACTGTACTGTTACGGGGTTCTTAAGTTATATGTCACATGGTAAAATGTTATTTAAAGGCTATTGTGTTAAGGTAAATTGCATATTGCAGGTCTAAAATAATAAAACAGAGGTGTAGTTCATAAGTCAATAACAGATAAAATGGAATGATAAAATATAGTTAATCAAGATAGAAGAAAAAGAACAAAGAACAAATTTGATATATAGAACCTACATGGCAAGAAAGTTACGTAATTGACATGTACATTAAATAGAAATAGTTCAAATGCTCTAATTAAAAGGCAGATATTATCAGACTGAATTTTTTTAAAAAGTTACCTATGTATGCTCTGTTCATAACAAACCTATGTTAGATATAAAGACATAGTGTTAAAAATAAAAGAATGTAAAAAACTATACCATGCAAATACTTAATCATAAGAAAGCTGGAATGACTATGGTTAGTAGCATTCAAAGTAGATAGCACAGAAAGATTTTTATAATGATAAGAGTGTTAATTAAGAATTCATAATGATCCCAGTTGTGTGCACACCTAATAACAGAGCTTCAAAAGGAAGGAAGAAAAACCTAAAAATATTGGGAAGAGAAATAGACAAATCCATAACGGTGGTTGGAGATTTCAACATTCCTTTTTCAGGAACTGATAGAAAGAGTATGTAGAAAAGTCGTAAGGGTAGACAAGACTTGAACAACACACTAAACCAACTTGACCTCATTGACAGTTACAGAAAACTCTATCCAAAAACTATAGAACATATTCCTTTGAGGTACACACAGAACATTCACCAAGGTAGATTGCTGGGTCATAAAGCAAACCTTATTAAATAACGAAGGAAAGACAACATAAAGGATACATTTTCTGACCAAAATGGAATTAAAATACAAATTGACACAGAAATAAATTTGCAAAACCTCTAAATGCCAGAAGTTTAAACACAACGTATGCTTCTAACAATCTATGGGACAAAAAAGAAATCACAGAGCAATTAAAAATATTTGAATGTAGTGAAAATCTAAACACAGTGTTTTATAATGTGTAAAATGCAGCTAAAGCATTGATTGGGGAAAACTGATCACTTTAAATGTTCATGGTAGAATAGAATAAAGATCCTAAATCAATTACCACTTTAGACTAGAGGGAAAAAGAGCAAATTTAAGCCAAAGTAATTAAGAAGGAGGAATTGATAAAGGTAGAAGAAGAAATAAATGAAATAGAAATCAGAAAAACAGTAATGAAAATCAGTACAACCAAAACCTGATTCTTTAAAAAGATCAATACAATTGATAAGCTGTTAGCTAGGGTGATAAGAAGAGAGAAGGCATGAATTACTAATACTAATATTGAGACTGAAAGAAGGGGATATCACTAAACATTTTACAGCCATTAAAAGGACCACAAGGCAATATAGTAAATAAATTCAGGCCATAAGTTCTTCAATCTACATGACATGCATGTGTTTCCTAAAAGATGCCAATAAGTGATGAAATAATTAGTATAACGACCCCCCATGACACATGCTTACCTATGTACCAAACCTGCACATCCTGCAAATGTACCCCTGAACTTAAAAGAAAAAAAAATGCAAATGATCAAAACTGATTTCAGAAGAAACAAAACAACTGAATAGCTCTATATTCATTATTGAAATTGAATTTATGATAACACACTTTCCCACAAAAATTACAGTGCAGATTGCCTGATGGGTAAATCATAGCAAATGTTTAAGTAATAATTAATAGCAATCCTACATAAAGTCTTTGAGAAGAATACAGTAGGATGAAAATATTTTCTAACTCATTTTAAATAGAGTAGAATGGAAAGATTTTCTAACTCAGTATAAGTTCAGTACCAAGCCCAGATGATGTCTTTATTGGAAAATAAAACTAAAGACCAATAACTCTCGTGAACTTAGAAGCAAAAAATCCTTAACAAAATATTATCAAATTAAATCTCGCTATATATCAAAAGAATAATGCACTGTGATCAAGTGGGACTATCCCAGAAATGTAAGACTGGTTTAACATTACAAAAAAATTGATATAATTCATTATTCACAGACCAAAAGGAAAAAGCCATATGACTATCTCAATAGTTTCAGAAAAGGTATTTGACAAAATCTAATATTCATGATAAAAACTCATAGTAAACTGAAACAGAGGAGAATTTTCTCAATTTGATTAAGAGTATCTCTGAAAATCCTATAGCTAACATGGTAAGACTGAATATTTTCCGCTTAAAATGAGAATCAAGGCAAAGAGATCCACTCTCATCACTTTTATTCAATATTTTATTGGAAGTCATAGCCAGTTTAGTTAGGTAATTACAAAGCATACAGATTGAAAAAGGTGAAATAAAATCCTCTTTATTCACAGATGACTGAAGAAAATCCTAAGGAACCTAATTTAAAAGGTTACTAGAACTAATAAGTGAGTTTAGCAGCATTTTAGGAAATGTACATTTCTGTAGGCTGGTAAGTAATTTACAGTAGATAAGAAAAACTTGGGATAATTAAGCATAAACTTACCAAAATATTCAAGGTCACTAAAAACAATACACTTCTCAGTGAAACGAATGGAGACATAATTAAAGAGATATACCATGTTTATGGATTGAAAGACTCAATAATGTGAAGATGTTCATTATCATCAAGTTAATTTATAAATTCTGTGCAATTACAATAAAGCCCCCAATATAATTGCTTTTTGGTAGAAATGAATAAACTGATTCTAAAACTTAATATGGGGACGCAAAGGATGTAGAATAGTCAAAGCCATTTTGAATAAGTATAGCAGGGTTGGAGGACTCAGACTATCTGATTTCAAGACTTACTATAAAGCTTCTACAGCAAGATAATGTAGATTTCTGTAATCAAGACAATGTAGTGTTTGGCTGGCCATATGCAGAAAACTGAAACTGGACTGCTTCCTTATACCATATACATTCACTATTGAAATTGAATTTATAATAACACATTTTTCCATAAAACCTTATACAAAAATTAACTCAAGATGGATTAAAGACTTACATGTGACTAAGTGTGGTGGCTCACACCTGTAGTCCCAGCAATTTGGGAGGCCAAGGCAGGCAGATCACCTGATGTCAGGAGTTTAAGACCAGCCTGGCAAACATGGTGAAACCCCAACTCTACAAAAATATAAAAAAAATAGCCAAGCATGATGGTGGATGCCTGTAATCCCAGCTACCTGCACGGCTGCGGCAGGAGAATCGCTTGAACCCAGGAGGTGGAGGTTGCAGTGAGCTGAAATCATACCATTGCACTTCAGCCTGGGTGACAGAGTGAGATTCCATCTCAAAATAAAAATAAAAAAAGACTTAAATGCAAAACCATAAAGGCACTAGACAATACCATTCAGGACATAGGCATGAACAAAGACTTCATGATGAGAACACCAAAAGTAATTGCAACAAAAGCCAAAATTGACAAATGGGATCTAATTAAACTGAAGAGCTTCTGCACAGCAAAAGAAACTAGCATCAGAGTGAACAGGCAACCTACAGAATGGGAGAAACTCTTTGCAATCTACCCATCTGACAAAGGTCTAATATCCAGAATCTACAAGGAAGTTGAACAAATTTACAAGTAAAAAACAACCCCATCAAAAAGTGGGCAAAGGATATGAACAGACACTTCTCAAAAGAAGACATTTATGTGGCCAACAAACATATGAAAAAAAGCTGAACATCACTGATCATCAGAGAAATGCAAATGAAAACCACAATGAGATACCATCTCATTCCAGTCAGAATGGTGATTATTAAAAAGCCAGGGAACAATATATGCTGGTGAGGCTGTGGAGAAATAGGAACACTTTTACACTGTTGGTGGGAATGTAAATTAGTTCAACCATGGTGGAAGACAGTGTGGCTATTCCTTAAGGATCTATAAACAGAAATATCATTTGAACCAGCAATCCCATTACTGGGTATAAATCCAAAGGAATATAAATCATTCTACTATAAAGACACATGCACACGTACCTTTATTGCAGCACTATTTACAATAGCAAAGACGTGGAACCAACTTAAATACCCAGTCAATGATATACCGGATAAAGAAAAATGTCTACATATACAGCATGGAATAGTATGCAGCCGTAAAAAAGAATGAGATCATGTCCTTTGCAGGGACATGGATGAAGCTGGAAGCTGTCATCCGCAGCAAACTATAGGAACGAAAAACCAAACACCGCATGCTATCACTCATAAGTGGGATTGAATAATGAGCACATGGACATAGGGAGGGGAACATCACACACTGGAGCCTGTTGTGGGGTGGAGGGCAAGGGGAGGGAGAGCATTAAGGACACATATCGAATGCATGCAGGGTGTAAAACCTAGATGATGGGTTGATAAGTGCAGCAAACCACCATGGCACACATATACCTATGTAACAAAACCGTACATTCTGCATGTGTATCCCAGAACTAAAAGTAAAATTAAAGTAAAAAAAAAAAAAGGTAATGTAGTGTTGGCATAAGGTTAGACATACAGATAAATGGAACAGAATAAAGGGGTCTAGAAATAGAGCAGGCATATATGGTCGATTGAGTTTTAATAAAAGTAGTAAAGTTCAATGGGGGGCTTAAGGTGAAACAACTGTTGCTGAAACAACTGTATATCCATAGGGAAAAATGTAAAACTTGACTCTTGTCTCATGACATGTTTAAAAAAGCTAACTTCAAGTAAGGTATAGATCTATACCTAAAGTTTATGGAAGAAAACATTGGAAAAATCTTGTGACCTTGGAGTAGGCAAAGATTTCTTAGATAAGACACAGATACACAAATCCTAAAATTTAGAAAACTAATTTGAAATTAATCAAAATCATAACTTCCTCTTCAGAATATACTATTAAGAATTAAAGAAAATGTTCATCATACATAACTTACAAAATATTGTACCTAGAATACATAAAGAATTTTTAAAATTCAGTAATATGAAGTCAAAACTCTTATTAATATTAGAAAAACTTCTGGAGACTTAAAATAGGCTTACATTACACTGTACCCCACAAATATGTATAATTATTATATGTCCATTATAAATTTTAAAATTAATTTAAAAATGCATTTTCTAAAAGAATTCTACCTTTAAGCCCAAAGTGGCTAAAAATATTTCTTTTGATGTTTCTGCTTCCACACAAGATAGAGTCCCAGGGGCTCTATTTACTCCCCTGCCCAAAACAATGCAAAAATAAGTAAAAACCAGACAAAGATATGAAACAACAGTTCTTTTTTATTTTTTATTGCATTTTAGGTTTTGGGGTACATGTGAAGAACATGCAAGATTGTTGCATAGGTACACACATGGCAGTGTGATTTGCTGCCTTCCTCCCTATCACCTATATCTGGCATTTCTCCCCATACTATCTCTCCCCAACTCCCACACCCTGCTGTCCCTCCCCTTTTTCCCCCCAACAGACCCCAGTGTGTGATGCTCCCCTCCCTGTGTCCAGTCTCTGGCTATCAGGCAACAAAGGACATAGGTTCCCAAGAAATGGAAAATGATTGAGTGAGCCCTAGGATTCCCCCAGCTTACTTACTGCTTTGACAAAGTTCCAGGCTGTGGCACAAGGAAGGGGGACCCAGATGGAGCCTGGCTGGCTTGCTAAGTTGAGGACAAGGAGCTGAGAGTCTGGGGAAACCAAGGTATCTAGAATTTGCAGTGCAGAACAGTGGGGAGGAGGTAAGTACACAGGATGAACTCCAGAGGACTGCAAGAGTTCCTTCTGTAGTATTCAGCAGAACACTGATGCATGGGAGGAAATTACCTGAAGTTGGGGAGAAAATACCCAAAAGGCACGCATACAGGGCCAGGAATAATGCCTGCTTCCACCAGCCAGACTGGAAAAACTCATAACTCATGGGCCACTGGTAGAATTCTCAGAAAAGTCTTGCTTCAGTAGTGGGGAATAATTAGCCTGAGCACTGTTCCAGACCCACCTAATAAATCATAAAAACAAGACCTGAAAGGATCGACTGTTTCTAAGTAACTTAATGTCAACCTCAAGTTATGCCAAGAAAGCTCAAGGATATTTATAGAAATAAATAAAAATACTTCTGCACCCAACAAGGTAAAATTCACAATGTCTGGCATCTGATCACAGATTACCGGACATGCAAAGAAGCAGGAAAATATGACCCATCATGAGGAGAGTAAACAATCAATCAAAATTGACCAAGAACAGGCGAAGTTGTTAGATTTACCAGACAAGGGCATTACAATGGTTATTATAACTATATTCCATATGTCAACAAAGTTAAGTAGAGACATGGAAGATATATGATATATATAGACATGAAGACTACAATGTGTGAGATGAAAAATACAATGGACTGGATTAACAGAAGATCAGACTTTACAGAAGGAAAGATTAAGGAACTTGAAGACATTGCAATAGAAACTAACATGCAGAGATGAAAAGAATTTAAAAACAACCCCAGAACATCAGTGATTTGTGGAAAAACTTCAAGTGATCTAATATAAGTCTAACTGGAAGCCTTGAAAATGGGGGGTGTAGGGGAGACAGCAAAGACATTTCAAGAAATAATAACCCCAGATTTTTCAGTTTCTATGAAAACTTTCAACTTACAGATCCAGGAATCTCAACCACAAGGAAAAGAAATACAATAGAAAAACACATTAATAATTAATCATTACTAAGTTGGTCAAAACCAGTAAAAAAAGTGTTATAAGGGGTAAAGAAGAAAAGATGCAGACGTGTGGAGGAATGAAGGTAAGGATGACAGCAGATTTATCACAGGAAATGATGTAAGTGAGAAGACAGTGGAGCAACATCTTTAGAGTACTGAAAAGAAATACTCTCCACCCAGCATTTTATACCCAGAGATTTTTAAATTTTTCAAATGTGAAGGGGCAATAAAGTTGATTTCAGACATACAAAAATCCAAAATAATTTATTATTAGTGACTGACACTACAGGAAATATTAAAGTCCTTTAGGCAAAATGAAAATGATACCAGATGGAAATGTGGATCAACCCAAAGGAATGAAGAAGACCAAAAATGGTAACTATATGGGTAAATTCAGAAGATGGTTTTTTGTTATTTCAGTCTCTTTAAAGATAGCTAGCTGTTTGAACAAAAATTACAACAATGAAGTTTGGGGTTTATGAGATAAGTGTAGATTGAATGTATTCAACAGCGTCAAGATTGAGTTGGGAGAAATAGAAGTAAAGTTCTTATATGTGAAATGGTATTATCTGAAGGTGATATATAATAGGTGAAGATGTGTGCTATTGACCCTCACACAACCATTAAAATACAAAACAAAGACATGTAGCTCATAAACCAACAATTAGAATAAAATGAAATTCTTTGTGTGAATCTCTGTAAAGACAGATCTAATGTGTAACAGCAAATCTAATGTACAGTTTTTACATGGGGTTGTCACTGCAAGGGGAAGAAGCAGTTGGCTAAAAATGGGTCCATGGGAACTTTTTGGAATGATGGAAATATTCTGTACCTGGTTACTTAAGTGTATACAATCATCTGGAGATTCAAAATGAATCAATTTTATTGTATAAAACTGATACCTTTAATCCTCAAAGTGGATTGAAAATACTTCTTTGTCATCAGTGTCATCATCACCACCCCCACTGTCAGCAGTAACTACAACACTCAGTAGTAATGTTTACTTAATACTCACTATACGCCAGGAACTGAGCAAGCTGCTTTCCTTATGTGTGCTAAATCATTTAGTTGTCATGTCATAATCCTATAAGTTAGTGTCTTTGTGATGCTGTAACAGCATAGCTGATAATGGGAAATTCATAAGCAACAGAAATTGATTTCTCACAGTTCTGGAGGCTGGGAAGTCCAAGATCAAGGTTCTAGCAACTGGTGAGGGCTGCTGTTTCCAAGACGGCACCTTGAATGCTAAGTCCTCTGGAGGAGAGGAACGCTGTGTCACGCCCTTTCATAGTAACATTAATCCATTCATGAGGGCTCTGTCCAAACACCGGTCAAAAGGCCTAACCTCCACCACTGTACTCCAGCCTGGGTGACAGAGCAAGACTGTGTCTACAAAAAACAAGCAAACAAAAAACAGCCTCACCTTCTGACACTGTTGCACTGGGAATTCAGTTTCCAGCACATAATTTTGTGAGATACATAATTTTGTGAGAGTCAGGTAGTTTTAGTAGCTCTAACTTATTGATGAGAAAACTCAGGCTTAGTGAATTTCAAGGTGGGGTTTAATTTCTGGCAGTACTACTCAAGAGGCCGGTAGATGAACTGCCATGCCCTTCCTTTTCCACAGGAATAACAGCTGTACTTCTCCCTGGAAACACATCATATAGCTCAAACTGGAAGCCTTGCTGATTATTGTTGCAAATTCACTTCCCCCAGCTGTACAGTTTCCTAAAGTTCCCGTCACCAAGTCTTGAGAGAGCTCATTGGTTTGTATTCAGCTCAGGACAGTCTCTGATCCGAAGAGTTGTGAAAAATTAAAGAAACAGAGCAGGTCACAAATGATTGTAATGAAATCACTGCAATCCTAATAGGATATAGCTGTTATGGTCATAGGCTATGAAAAGAAAGGCAGAGAGCCTTATCTTTAAAGTGAGGGGTAGGAACTGTGTTGTATTTAAGTCAAAAAGTACTTAATGACTATATGTACAAGAATATCTCAGGTAGTAAGCAAATGGACCTATAAACACACACATCAACACATAGGTACATGTACGTAGAAAAAAAGACGAGAAGGAAACGCACCCAGCTGATAACAGCTATTGTTTTTATAGGTGGGGATTCCATATGGATTATACTTCTTTCTTGTTATCTGTGTTTTTCATATTTTCTAGAGTAAGCATATGTTACTTGTATACTCAGCAAAGAGTTGATTTTTAAGGAAATAAAAAATGTTTTCAACATGAGGAAATTAAGTGCTATGGATACTGAATTCCAGTCCTAGAGGTAGGGGCTTAAGTAAAGTAAAGATGTGCTCCAAGGACAGGGGTGTGGCATGGTCTGAGACAGTCTTTCCAAAGTTTGTGCTGGACCCTCACAGACACTGAGCCTGCCCATTAAACGCTTCTGCTGGGCTGTGGGACATGTGCTCTTGTGTTGGCTGCTGATGTTCACAGGGTCCTTCTGAAAGGACTCTTCAGGAGTCTGTGGCTACATATTTAGAAAAATGTAGAGTTTCCCTTCCAAAATCAAAAGGCTGGGTTACATACAGCTTTGCGCTTTTTACCCATCATTGCTAGTGAGAAGTCTCGGATGCCAGGTCTGCAAACACGTTCCAGGGGCCTGAGCCACAGTCATTTTTATTTTCGCTGCTGATGTTCCTCTTTTACTTCTGCTGGTTTGGCCTGCTATCACTAAAATGCAGAGTGCCTGGCACCGACGTCATTTCTTCTTTCTTTCCACTGCACAGCCCTTTCTCGTTAGGGAGTTCATGAAGGATTGGGAGAAGGTGTTGGGGGAGAATGCAGTGCAGGAGGTGAGAAAGGACTCCTGGCCTTTGTCCCCAGATCTCTCTCTTATGACCTCCATGGCCTCGAACAATGACTTAACTTCTCTGTGCTTTGAATACATGAATCATACAAAAGATTATGTTTGATGCATATTTAGACTATAAAGCAGAGTGAGAAACAACCTATGAACCAATAACTTGTACCCATTTGCTCCCTGCCTCTCCCAGAGATAATCACTACTGTGTATCAATTTCTTATATACACTTACTGTAAAAAAAAATGTCACTCTTGTTTTTATGCCTGCTATCATATGGGGATGTTTATCCCCTCCAAACCTCATGTTGAAGTTTCCTTCCCAATGCTGGAGGTGAGACCTAATGAGAAGTCTTCGGGTCACAGGGACAGAGCCCCCATGACTTGGCTTGACACTGCCACACTGTAATGAGTGACCTCTCACTTTATTCATTCTCATGATATTTGGTTGTTAAAAAGAGCCTGGCTCATGCCTCTCTCTTGCTTCCTGTCTTACCGTGTGATCTCTGCACACACCGGCTCCCCTCTGGCTTCTGCTGTGAGTGGAAGTGGCTGAAGGCTCTCACAGGGTGCCCAGTCTTTCAGCCAGCAGAGTTGTGAGCCAAATAAACCTCTTTTCTTTTTCTATTACTCAGCTTTAGGTATTCCTTTACAGCAACACTAAGCAGACTGAAGCAATGCCTAAGTATATATTGTTTAGTTTTACTTGCTTTTGAATTCTGTAAAAATCTTACATTGCTTCATGTGGCTGTAGTTTATTTATATTTGTTGTCATATAATATTCCATTGTGGGGGTGTTTGGGTTAGTTTCTCTTATAGGTATATACCTAGGAGTGGGGTTGCTGGGTCATTAAGTATGCAAGTGTTCAACTTTACAAAATAATGCCAGATTGGTTTCCAAAGTATTTACATCAACTCATACTCCTACTAGCAATGTCTAGGAGTATCTGTTGGGCCAGGTGTGGTGGCTCGTACTTGTAATCCCAGCACTTTGGGAAGCTAGGCAGGAGGATTGTTTGAACCCAGAAGGTTGAGGCTGCAATGAGCCATGACTTTGTCACTACACTCCAGCCTGGGCAGCAGAGCAAGACCCTGTCTCAAAAAAAAAAAAAAAAAGGTTTGTTTAACTGTATCTTCTCCAACACCTAATTTATTCAGACTTTTTAATTTTTGCCAAGAAAGTACAAAATGATTGCTTATTATGACCTTAATTTGTAGTTTTTTCTGATTACTGATGATATTGAGCCCCTTTTTATAAACGTATTGGCACTTTCGCTTTTTCTGTGAAATGACTATGTGCTTTGCTCATTTTTAATATAATTTTTTTCTTATTCGTTTGAAGGAGTTCCTTATATACTTTAGATGCTAGTTCTTTATATGTGTTTCCAGGGTTAAATCCCAGTTTGTGGCTTTTCTTTCCATTGTTTTATGGTGGCTTTTGATGAACATAAATTGCCTATTATAATTATTTAAAGTTTATTAATTTTGGGGTTTTTTTGGAGATAGGGTGTTATTCTATTGCCCAGGATGGAGTACAGTGGCATGTCACAAAACACCACAGCTTTGATGTCCTGGCTTCAGTGCTTCTCCAACCTCGACCTCCCAAGTAGCTAGGACCTCAGATGTGTGCCAGCACACCACATTAATTTTTTAAAAAATTTTTGTGGAGATGGGATCTTACTTTGTTGCTCAGACTGGTCTCAAACTCCTGGCACCAGGCAATCCTCCGGCTTCAGCCTCCCAAAGTGCTGGGAATACAGGTATGAGCCATCATACCTGGCCTAATTTTTTATTTTATGTTTAATATTTTTTGTGACACAAGAACAGAAAATCAAACACCGCATGTTCTCACTCATAGGTGGGTGTTGAACAATGAGAACACATGGACACAGGGAGGGGAGCATCACACACTGGGGTCTGTCGGGGGGAAATAGGGGAGGGACAATGGGGGGTGGGGTGTTGGGGAGGGATAGCATGGGGAGAAATGCCAGATATAGGTGATGGGGAGGAAGGCAGCAAATCACACTGCCATGTGTGTACCTATGCAACAATCTTGCATGTTCTTCACGTGTACCCCAAAACCTAAAATGCAATAAAAAAAAGTCAAAAAAAAAAAAAAAGAAATCTTTACTTACATTAAGGTAAAAATATATTGCCTTATATTATATATTTTTAAAAGTTTTCTTTTTGGTATTTAGGTCTTTTAACACATTTAGAAGTGATTTTTGTTTACAGCTTGAAATAGAAATCTAATTTCATTTCCCCTTAAATGGATAGCTGTTTGTTCCAGCTCCATTAACAAATGGCATAGGAGGTACAGTTCTTTCCTCCTCGCTAATCTGCAAAGCAACCTCTGTCATATTCCAAAGCTCCGTCGAAGTGTTCGTCTTTTTCTAGTGCCTCTCTTCTGTTCCAGCGGTCATTCTGTCTGTCTCTGCACCAATATCGCACTATCGTATTTGCTCGTACTTTATGAATAAGCCTTTATATTAGGACAAATCTCTAACTTACTCTTCAAGAGTACCTTATCCATTCTTAACCATTTTCTTATCCATATACATTTTAGAATCAGCTTGTAAATTTCCAAAAAATAACCCAGTTGAAATTGTCATTGGCTCATAATCCCCCTCTGGGGGAAGACTGACATCTTCACAGTATTGCATGTTCATATTTATAAACATGGGCTATCTCTTCATTTACTTAGATATTTTTTAATGTATTTCAATAGAGTTCAGTAAGTCTAGAGTGCAACAGAGTTTAAAGCATAAAGATTTTACCCATTTTTCATTAGAATCATTTCTGAATACATTTTGGGTTTCATTGCTGTTGTAAAGTGCTTTTACAGTCACTTATTTCTTATTGACTTCAAGTGTTTGCTGATGGTGTACAGAAATGCAGTTTATATTTGTATACAGCTGACACTTTGTTAAACTAATTAGTCGAGTGATACTTTATAGGGATTCTATGTAAACAATTGCTTCATTTTCTTTAATATATTATTATAATAATAATTCACCTGCTTATGAGTTATGAAAAAGTTAATACATGTAAACTTCTGTTAAATGTAAGCTATATATTGTTGCTACTGTTACTATTTTTAAAGTAATGGCTTTATTGTTTCTATAAAAGTTTTGCATGAATGTTATAAAAACTAAAGCAGAACAGAGATGTACTAAGAGAAAACCAACAAATTGCTCATTATTACCCAGAAACGGAGTTAGTGTTTGATGAACATTATGCCAAATTTCTGTGACTAGATAGAAAAATAGATTAATATATATCTATATATATACATCTATGGTAAAATTTTAAATAATGTATATACAAGGTAAAGTTATTTTTTAAATAGCATTATATTTTGCATGATTAAAAATATTAAAATTTAATTGAGTTTAAAGAAGGAAAATTCTGATGAAATAGCTGACTTTAATTTCCTTACCACAAGAGATATCAGTCTATAAAGATCCTGCTTAGGTTAAGGAAAAAGATTTTAGAAATTATTAAGCAGTTGAGTCAATAGATTTTCTCATTATGCTTTAATTTTTTTTTCTTTTTTTTGAGACACAGTTTCGCTCTTGTTGCCCAGGTTGGAGTGCAATGGCGCGATCTTGGCTCACCGCAACCTCTGCCTCCCAGGTTCAAGCGATTCTGCCTCAGCTTCCCCAGTAGCTGAGGTTATAGGCATGTGCCACCACACCCGGCTACTTTTTTGTGTTTTTAGTAGAGACAGAGTTTCTCCATGTTGATCAGGCTGGTCTACAAACTCCCGACCTCAGGTGATCCACCTGCCTCAACCTCCCAAAGTGCTGGGATTACAGGCGTGAGCCATCACGCCCAGTCTCATTATGCTTTAATTTTTTGCAGTATGTCTTAAGTCCCCATTGTAGAAGATGAGGTGAGTGGCTTTCTTACGCTACTCCATTCTTCCTTTCTCAGGCTACCTATTTTTGTTGCCTATATTATTTTGCTTTGCTATGTGTGCAGGCTTGGATTCTTCAAGAATAAAGGGGTGAAACCCCGTCTCTACTAAAAATACAAAAATTAGCTGGGCATGGTGGCACGTGCCTGTAGTCCCAGCTACTCGGGAGGCTGAGGCAGGAGAATTGCTTGAACCTAGGAGGTGGAGGTTGCGGTGAGCCGAGATGGCGCCATTGCACTCCAGCCTGGGTAACAAGAGCGAAACTCCGTCTCAAAAAAAAAAAAAAAAAAAAAAAAGAATAAAGGGAAGCGCAAAGGTTACTAGGGAGTAACACTTGCGAAACAAAGGGGCCGGGAAAGCGGTCAGCCTCTGATGCAGCTCAGGAAACTCTGCCAGTCCAGTGAGAAGCTCCAGAGCAAAGACTGCCCCTCAGAGGAGACCCATGTTGGGCAGAACAGGCCAGGCCTCTGCATCGCTGCCTTGCTCAGTCACTGGCTGGGGACTGCCCCAAGAAGGGCATGACTTTGGCTCAGAAACTGAGAGTTAACAGCCGGAGGCTGTTGCCTGACCCTTCACGGCTGGATCCTGAAGCCGGGATCCCCCTTTAGGTCCTGAAGGGGAGTCTGAGAGAAGCACCTCCCTGTCTGCTGCACCACAGCTTATAGTGTTTACCACCAGCAAAGCATAATTCTCCACTGTATCATTTCTGCCATAGTTTCAAGCATCTGCATTGCCCACTGACTCCTCGTTCCCATGGCTCGCCTGTACTAGAGTTGTTAAAATTTTACTCATCTTCGGCTTAGCTGGGTTTTTGGTTCAATGTTCCCTTTGAGAAGGATTCCTATGTTCTATATCACTGGATTCTTTAATGTTCAAGAATGTTTGCCTTTTGTTTTTTTATTGGAGGGTAATTTGGCCAAGTAAGAAGTCGCTCTGTTGTCTTCTCTCACTGAGTGATTCTGTGATGTCTGAGATTGACAGATTTTTTTTCTACTTGTAAGTAATTTGCTTTCTTTCTAGTTGTATGCTTAAATAATGAACTCTTTAACATTGATTGATGCTTAGTAACAACCAGGGTGTATCTCAAGCCTCCCTAGTATATGAATAATCTTTCAATTGGTATATCCACTTTTCCCTTCATGTC
Organism: Alouatta palliata; assembly: GCA_004027835.1. Classification (NCBI taxonomy): domain Eukaryota; kingdom Metazoa; phylum Chordata; class Mammalia; order Primates; family Atelidae; genus Alouatta; species Alouatta palliata. Next base: position 164,288 of record PVKV010001685.1, on the reverse strand, counting down.
AAGAAAAAATGTCTTGTATTACATCTTGGAATAATGTCTTCTATTCCATTAAGTGGGTTTTCTGCTTTAGGGACGCTTGTTTTCCTGTGCCTGTCCTCCATACTATGATCTTCTCTTTACTCCCATCTCTTCCTTTTTTTTCCTTCTGCATTGTCTGGAATGAACTCAGATCGTAACTCTATGTCCTTAATTTGGTTTTCAAGTGTCACATCTCTTCTTGATTGTAATTTGTTTATTCAGTTTATAAATTGGCTCTAAGTTTGATTCCTTAACCGGTCAGTGTCATTCTTTTAGTTTGTACTTGTCCCGTTTGGTTTTTGTGTAATTGTATTCATATATATACATATGCAGTATACCTATATACAGCTGTATGCAGATATACTATATGTAGATATAGATATGTACAAACATATGCATACGTATCTATCTATGCATTTAATTTATCCATCTAATCTATCTGTCTATATATCTAATTTACCTGTCTTATCTATCTGCCTATCTAATAGCTATCTATCTAACTATCATCTATCTGCATGTTATTTATCTATTTCTCTATCAATCATCTATCTGTCCATCTATCTGTTATCTAGCTATCTATCATCTATCTATCCATCCATCCATCTAGCCATTCATCCTTTGGTATGCAGCATTCACAGGGAATCAATCCTGTGTTTTCTCCCAGACCTTATTCTTCAATGATTTCTCTCATTTGTTCCCTCTCTCCTCCCTTCCCAGCCTTCTTTGGGTAGTACATTTGCATTTATTGCCTTGCTGTTTTTCATTCTTTTCATGAGATATGGCAGAGGCAGCTCCATCTAGCCTTCCTATTTGTGTGATGCCTTCTGTGATACATTTCCCCGTCTTACCGGGGGCTAGTTTGTCATTCTGTCCTTGGGGTGTACTTTGAAGACTGCTCTCAATCCGCTATCCTGTTGTCTACGTGTGTGGGGAGTGAGGGGTAGCGGAGGTGGTCGCTGCTGAGGCCCTGCTGGACGTCTCCCAGGGCCACGTTATCCAGCGGAGGGCATGTTCTCCCTCCCATGGGGCACAGCTTGTTATCCTAACTCAGCACAGTGCCCTGGCGGACCTGCCAGATAAAATACAGGATGCCCAGTTCCATTTGAATTTCAGATAAACAGTGGATAATTTTTTGTATAAGTATGTCCTCAAGGGGACATTTGAGCACCTTTTTATGTGCTAAATCTGGCAGCCTCATGCCCTGGAAAATGCCATATGTGTTTCCCTTGCTGAGCTCCTATTGTGGAGTGCAGGAGCTTCTCCTCCTGAAGGGGTTTCGCTTCGCTCTTGCCTGGCCATCCCTGCAGCCCTGCCCGCCAGGTTGCCCTCTGCGAGAGTTCTCTGAGAATCCTCAGCCTCCATTTCTTTCCTTAGGAAAGCTTCCAGGGGTTGAGGGCGGGGTTAGGAGCCACACATCCTTGTGCCAACCAGCATCTCCTGCTTTTCCCTCGGCTGCCCTTTCCCGTGTTTATGGCACGAGGTGGTTATTGCTGGTGAATTCTGCTCTTAAGAATTTTTTTCCCTTGGTTGGACCTTGGAGGAGGAGGGTGGGGTGAGTCTGCGGTTCTTCTTCCTGCCATCTTTGCCTGGCAGTGCTGTTCTGTAATTGTTTATTCATTCGCCAAATACTTACTGAGTGCCTACTGTGCAATGTCTGCCATCGAGGGAAAAGAGACGCAACAATTATCACCTTGTGACAAGGCTGTTACAGACGCTGGTAAGGGAAGTTGCTTTCTGCAGTGGATTTTGGCTGCCTGGGTTCCTGTCCCGTCTTCCCGTTAGACAGAGAGCTCCTTCAAGGCAGGAATCGGGCGTCGGGCATCTTGGTCCTCGTCTGGAGGGTGGTCAGTGTTTGTTGCACAGACAATTGAATGAGTGAATGAGATGCCAGGTAAAAGGAGGGCTGTCTGGGCACAGTGAGCATATTAGTGCCTTGATCCTCCCACTGCCAGAAACAAAGACAGAGATAGCTTGGCCCCGCCCGTAGTCACTCGCTGGTTAAAGAGAGGATGTCGCTAATCACTACCCGAGCCTTCCAGATCTGGTTTAGTCTTCATGGTCGTAAATTGATGGTAAATTAGTTGAACGAATCTAGAAAAGAGCTGTCCAGGCAAAGGTTTAGGAGGAGGAAAACTTTACTGGGCAGTGGGGGTTCAGGATCAGTGAGATCCAGCTGTGGTTCTAAGCGGCATTTGTTGTCAGGTAGGGAGGGCAGACAGGCAGGCCTGCCTTGGGTAGAAGGGTCAATGTGGGGCACAGGAACTGAGTGCACTGTGGGCCACGGGAGGAAGCTGAGGGCAGCCCCGCCGTGGCAGTGGGGCAAAGGCAGTGAAGGTTGAAAAGCAGAGTCTAACTGAGAGGTCAGGGGGCCCCCAAGGAGCGTGGGAGGCAGATGAGGCTGTCCAGAGAGAGCAGATGGCAGGGGGGCCTGTGTGCCACATTAGGGCTTGAACTGAAGTCCGCACAGAGTCCTGGACAGGTGGGAACACAGGTAACGAGGCCCTCCTGCTGCTGCGTCCTCCAGGAAGCGTGAGCAGAACTGCCTGAAAGAGCTGCTCCACTCTCCTGACAATCACCAGTCTGTTCACGCCAGCCCTCCATGGCTAAATCCTGACCCCCGGATCCTTCTCTGACCTCCAAAATGCACATGGCGTAACGACTTATCCCTTGTGCATTTTGGAGGTCGGAGAAGGAGGAGGAGAAGCCAGTTCCCCTGCACAGAGCATCGGAGGTTGGACGTCTCCGGCTAGTCTTACAACTTCTCTCAGCCACGCCGTCTCTGACCTTTCTCTTTGGTGACTCAGTGGGTGTAGGTGGCTGCACTTTGCCCTTTTGGTTCTGGGGAATTCTACAATCATTCCCCACATTATAATTTTAGCCCACTGGAAACACATTTTGTGTTTTTGTCTGCACCTAAGAAGGCATGATTTTCTCCAAAAGTACTCCAGGAAGAAAGCCTGTGAGACTTAGCTCTCCCCAGGGCGAGGCGGGCCCCGAGAAGTCACGTGGGCACAGGCCAGGCCAGGCCCTCTCGCGTGTGAGTCTCAGTGAGTGGTGTTGAGTGATGGGCATCTGTTTGGAGCATGCGTGGGCCCCAGTGGACAAGCGTTTGATGAGGACTTCTGCCTTGGGGTGCTGTGCTGGGCGGTCCGGACACAGGACTGAAAAGCTTTGGTTACTGACCCCCAGGAGCTCCCAGTCTAGAGGAGAACACCAGCCAAATACATGAGAACCAGTCGTGGGGCTGTGCAAGATGACACCACATATGCCAGGTGTGTGCCGCTGTGCACGCCACTCCCTGGCCTGGGGTATGAGGTACGGCAACGTTCCTTCCTTCCTTCCAGAATCACAGGACTCCCAGCTGCAGCAGGCAGCGGAGCAGACCCTGTGCTAAGAGCTCGAGAGGTTCTCGCTGTGTGGCCCAGCTTCCTCCTATTTTGGAATAACAAAGGGAAACCCAGGAACAATATGCAGTGTTTGCAGAGCTTCCTTCAAAGGTGTCGTGGTCACCTGGAACCTCAGAGGCTGACCTTATTTGGAAATAAAGTCTTTGCAGATGTAATTAAAGTGAAGCTCAGGATGACAACCTGTTGGGTTAGGGTGGGCCCTAAACCCAGTGACTGGTGTCCTTATAGGAGACAGAAAAGGACACATGAAAACAGTGGGACGCTGTGGAGACAGGCAGAGACTGGACTTACGTTCCCACAAACCAAGGAATGTCTGAAGCCACAGAGTCTGAAAGGAGCAAAGCGCCTCCTCCCCTGGGGTCGTGGGAGGGTCACACTCACACACGATCAAATACAATCCCCATGTGATTCTCAGTCCTGGCCTCTCTGATCTTCCAGAGGCTCTGCCAGGACTCTGGAAAAGGGCAGCAGAAGGGGTGTTGGAGGGCCGGCCAGGGCAGCCCCAGCCCCTGCTGGCTCCCTCTAGAATTCTGCTCTCAGCCTTTCCCCTCTACTGCGGGGCACTCCTCACTGCCCTCTGCCCCTGCTCACCCCGCTGTGGTCCTGACAATTTTAGGACCAATAATGGTGGATGGCTATTCTGAGTTCCGAGATAGAACGGATGACCACCGCTTTGCTCATGGCACTCAGGTGGGGTTGCTGGGAAGCTCAGCATGGAGCACAGTGGTCTCCGGAACCCTCTTCCTGCACCGGGCCTCTGGAGGTGGCCTGCAGAGGGTTGCTCAGAGACTGGGGGAGCACAGTGTGGCAAGACCTGGATGATGATGTCAGGAAATCTGTGCCCATGGGCTAAGGTAACCCCACATCACCCTCTGAGTGAGTCTCCTCAGCTGCAAATTAAGAAACATCAAGAGATTGACATGGGAACTAAGGGGAACGAGGGCTACAGAACCCCTTTATAAACATAATAGCAGTTGCAAAACGGAAGCTTTGATCACTGTCATCTAAGGAGCTGCGGATAGGGGTCAGGTGTGTGAGACCACACGCCAATATTTACAGCCCCATATGCAAATTGTCCACTGGACACCAGCCAGGATGTTCGGGGAGAGTGTCCACTGCCCCCCAGTCAACTCAGCTCTTGCAGACCAGCCTGGAAATGCAGTCTGCACCCGACCCTGCCGCTCGGGGGGACCAGCCATGGGGGCAGTGCGGCTTGCCATCTCTGCTCAGGATCAGAGGTGCATCGGACCCCTGCTGGAGGCCACGGCAGCGTGGGGTGGGGAGGCTGACACCTGTCCCATGTTTGTGTGGAGCAGGGGCCAGCCCACTTTCTCTGCAAGGGCCAGATGGTGAACATCGCGGGCTCTGTGGGTCTCTGTCACAGCCAACAATTCAACTGTGCCACTGTAGTGTGAACGCAGCCATAGGTGACATGTAAAGAAATGGACATGGCTGTGTGCCAATAAATCTTTATTTACAAAAACCAGGTGGTGGGTTAAACTTGGCCCTTGGGCTATAGTTTGCTGACTTTGGATGCAGAGGGGTTTGGGGAAAACTTTGGCTGAATCTTATTTCTTGGAGTACTTTGATTTTTGAGATTTTCATTATCAAGCTAATAAGTATGACACAACTCAGCACCTAGGAGCGAAAACTCCTTTGATGAGCGTATCTTCCAGGAGAGCCACCCACTGGCAATTGCATTCGCTGTGTCTTCAGTGACCAGGCCTCGCTTACAGATTGAGGGAAAGCCTTTGCCGTGCCAGGAACTGGGACTTCTCCTTTCCCGCACCAGCGTGTCCGAGTCCTGCAGCGGCCTGTCAGCCAGTGGTTTCTGGAAGTGAAATAGAACAGAGCTCCTGCAGAGGAACTTCTGATTCTACTTTTCCTCCAGGTCCGACACAGCAGAGAAAGCCAGTAAACATTTGCCAGGGACGTGACGGGGCTGGCTAATTCATGTTTTTATTCTAACACAGATGGCTGGGTCCCTAGGAAACCTAGATGTTGTTTCGTAGTCTGAGTTCAGAAACGCTCCTGTGTCACCAGCTCTGTCTTTGTTCTTATTATGATATTATTACTCATTAGAACAGCCATTTATGAAGTCAGTTCTCTGAGCCAGGCGCTGTGCGAGGCACTTTGCATTCAGCTGAGTCTTGACAACAGCCTGGTTGAGGCGGGAGGTATTAACCCCCTTGAGGGTGAGGAGTGGAGACTTAACAGATAACGCAAGTTCTGTTCATCAAACAGCTGTTGAGAGATGAGGCTGGGTGTGACCAGGGTGGCTGAACTACAAAACCCATGCCTTCCACAAAGCCATGTCCACTGGGATCGGTGGGGTGCCTCCGGTACCACTGTATAGTGGGCCTCATGGCCTGGGTTTCCCCTGGGAAGACCCCAGCTCCAGCCCTCCTCCCTTCTTGTCTGGGTCCCTTCCAAGCTCTGTAAGAGGATGTGCAGGGTCAGCCGTGTGGGGCACATGGTACACCCTGGTCATGGCTCGCTGGCCCGTGTGGACGTGGACATCGCCCAGTCGCCCCGAGGTTTCCAGGGCCGATGTACCTCATGGGACCCGGTGTGCCAGCCCAGAGAGCTTTACCCTACCCTGGTGGGCACCTGCCTCATTTCTCCATGACACCTCACTTCTGCATGGAGCCTCCCTACTCCTCATCTGGCATCCTTCTCTCTGTGACCAGGCCGCCCATGCGTTCTCCTTACGTGGTGCCCTAACTACATGAAGCACCTGTTTGTTTCCTCCCCAGCCGGACAGGAACACCCTGTGCCCAGGATCTGGGTCTCCGTCCCTGGAAGTCACCAGTGCCTAGCAGGGTGCCTGACGCACAGTAGGCTCTTAGCACGTGTTTGGTGACTGCACAGATAGATGAGTGAACTCACACAAGCTCTCACGTGACATGATTTAATGTCATTCCTGCAACAACTCTGAAGTGGGCAGAGTGTGCATGACTGTCCTCTCTTACACAGAGAAAACAGGGCCCCTTTCGTGGGGCTGGCTGAGGACCAGATGGTGGGCCATACGCTAAAGTCATGGAACCAGTTACCGCATCCATCCATGGAGCTTGCCGCACATCTGAGACTGATTTGGGCCTTGGACCCAGCCGTGTGCATCGTTTTTAATCTTTACAAGGCTGTAGAAGGCTGATCTTATCTTATTCCCATTCTGTGGATGAAGAAACTAAGGCACAGAGAAGCTGGATATTCTGCCCTGGTCCTGGAGCTCCCTGAAATTAATGCCCAGATGGAAACCCTAACGAGGGCACTGCCTCAGCCACGCAGCCCCAGGCGGTGGTGGGAATGAGAAACACCTGGCATGTGCTAGGCTGGGGCCTGGAGGCCCCTTCCCTGGCTTCTCCCAACCAAGAGCTCCTGCTCCTCAACATGTGCCAGGGACAGGGGTGCTGGGGAGGGCATGGCCAGTGTTGTGACCTGGGAGATGGAGGAAGGAAACCAGTTCTGGGAAACCAGTTCTGGGCGCCTTCCTCCCTGACGTCCCTGGGGGCCCTGGTCCTTCCCAGAGTGGCCACAGGAAGCCTGGCATGGTTCTGGATGAGGCCTTGGAGAGGGCCATGAAGGAGGAAACGGCATCCTGGTGAGTCCTTTCCTGCTCCTTTAAGGCTTGTGGAGAGAGGAAGTTGATGTGGTGGCCGAGGATGGGCTGACGTGGAAAGATTGCTGGCTTCCAAGCTCTCTGATTTTGTGGCCTTGGGCTTGTTTCTGAGCCTCTTTGAGGCTCAGTTGACTTGTCTGCAAATCAGGGACACAAGTACACGCCCTGCAGGTCATCTATTCTAATTCCAGACTTTGAGGGTGCTCGGGTGGCCTTGTTCACCGGGACTTACTGTGGGCAGAGGTTGTTATTATAATGGAGGCCTACCACGTACGGGGTGTCTCTGTTCATCCTCACCGCCATCTGGGAGGTGGGTGTGGATATTTCCATTTTACAGGTGAGAAAACTGAGATCCCAAAACCTAAGGGGTGTGGTTAAGGCCATATGGATCTAAATGGCAGAACTGGACTCTGGCCCAGCCACACCATGGGCCACCTTCTCTCGGCCCGGCCGCCACTCACGCCAGCGCAGTGTGTCCTGCGCCCGGCTGGGCTGCCTGATTCCAAATATGCTTTGAAAAGATTTTCTGGACACATCAGCGGTTTTCATCTGCTGAGTTTTTTTTTTTTCTTCCTTTCTGTGTTGTTATTTTCATCAGGAAAAAAATGAAAAGAATTTAATTCATCATTAAATGCTGGGAAGAAAGAATGCACCAGCAACAACAAAGCCACTGCCAAAGGAGCAGCGGCGAGCGGGGCGAGGCCTGCAGGCCGGCGGCCGGGGTGCAGGGACGTCTTGCCACTGGGGCGGCTCCCCAGGGTGCTCACGGACGCCTCTTCATGGACCTCCTCGGCTGGCTCGTGAGTTCCCTGGCCAGCTGGCCACTTGGCAAGTGACCACGGGCAGTGCTTGTTGTGAGGAAGTTAGAGGCACCCAACTCTGGGTCTAGAGGGTGCTATGGCTGCAATGCTTGTGTCCCTCCAAAATTCGTGTTGAAACTTAGTCCCCAGTGCGATAGTCTTAAGAGATGGAGCTTTTATGAAGTGGTGAGGTCCCCAGGGCTCCACTCCCACGGATGGCATCAGGGCCCTTATGAAACAGCTCCAGGGAGGCTGATTGTCTCTCCCACCCCTTCGTCCGTGAGGACCTGGGACAAGCCACCTCGGAGCCAAGAGCAGCCCCCCCCAGACACCGAATCTGCTGGCGCCATCATCCTGGACTTCTGGTCTCCAGAATGGTGAGAATAAATTCCAGTGACTTAGAAATCACCCATCTCCATCCCGAGATATTTCATTATAGCAGCAGGAATGGGCTAAGACTGGAGACCGTGTGGTGTTTCTGTGACAGAATGTTTCTGGCTCTCAACTGGAATAGCTGCTGGGCACAGAAGGCCCAGGAGGGAGGCAGGCAGTGTGGTCAGCGCTCCCCCTACCCCGGCCCTTTGGCCAGAGGTGAGCATGTGTGGTGCCTGCACCTTCCATGTTTCATAGGTATAAGGAAGAGTCCCAGTCCCTGTCTTGAGGATGTCAAGAGGAGAAGATCCTGTCTCTGCCCTCGGTGGTTTATATGTAAATGTGCGTCCAAGGCTGCCGCCCTCACCAGCTTAGTATGTGGGGCCAGGCCACATAAGCCTTCTGAGCATGGGTGTGGAGATTATCTGTGAAGATGGGAGGTTGGATTGTAGGTGGGTGTCCCACTGCCATGTCCAGTTTTACGATTCCGCGGCCTATTCATGTGCACGTCATTAGGTGCTTGACCAAGGGGTGCAGCAGAGAGACATTGACTATTAAAAGTGTGTCCTCACAGAGGCTGCCCAATTCCTCCTCCTCTGTTCTGTGCCCACCTCCATCACTTCCCTCTCTTCATGCTTTGTGTCCGTCTGTGTCATTTCCCCCTCCTCGCTGGGCCATGCCCACTGCCTCCTTACGTCTAGGAGCTCCCTCTGGACAGGAAGCTGTGTCTGGCTCCTGTGACTGTACTGAAGAATTCAGAGCCATTGCTATGCTAAGGACAGCCACATGCACACTCAGTGGCAACCGGGGCATAAAACTGCCCAGCAGGGACCAGCACAGAACACTGATGGGCATGAGGGGCACTAGAGAAACCCACTCGCCCTCCAGGTGGAACCTAGGGCAGGGCATGACATGGATTTGGACAGACGCCCTGAGCCTCCGTGGGCACATGCTCAGCAGGCCCCACTGCTGTGCCTGTGAAGGCAATGTGGAGGGGGAGACGGGGTGGAAGGGAGAGGAGGGCAGTGGGACAGTGGAGGGTCTCAAGAGCCACAGGAGCAGGCTCTCTTTCCATCAGCTCCCGGACCCCTCCCTTCACCTGCTTCTCTTCTCCTCACCTCTGCTTTCATCCTCTGAGGCCAGCTCTGTGCTCCTGGCTCTCAGCAGTGGGGGCCACCTCATGCTCCCTGGGTGTGCAAACTCCTGTTCTCCTTTGCGCTTCCCCAGGGCTTACTCTCCAGCTTCCCTGTTGGAGCCAGGACGCTGGATCCTGCTGGGGCTCCACGATGCTTTCCCCACCGCTGTGTCTCGGAGAGAGAGGGGGCATCACTGGGGAGGGGACAGCGAGGTGGAGAGGGTGAGGAACAAGGCGCCCGGAGGGAGGGATGAGGAAACCGTATTCTCAGTTCACCTGGGGCTGCAAACCTCATGGGGGGACCAGTTCAAGTCAGAAACATCCACATGTTCAAACTCAGGAAGCCAAGGCCAGGCACACCTGGAAGAGAAGGTTTTGGTGAATTTCACAAGTGATTGAGTTGCAGCTGCTTGAAGTCACCGTGGCGTGCAGACATGGGTGAGTCGCCGTCATGTGCAGACATGGGTCAGCCACCATCGAAGGCTGGACACATACCATAGGAAGGTGTCAGAGGCAATGCCAGTTCTCCCGCCCCGTGCCGGCCCCGTGCCACTCACTCTGGGCTCAATTCTTCTAATGCGTTTCTCCCATAGCTCTAATTAAAATACTCGTCCTGGGTGCTGATTTAGCTGTTTAGACCCGTCTGTGTGCTCCCAACAAAACACACTCTAAAAGATGAGACTTGGCTCCGACTCCCCCCCAGCCCCCCTTCTCAATCTTTTTATTGTTGTCGTTATGTTTAACACTTTAAATACGTTTATGCAATTTGTACACAGTTTATATATGTTGTGAATTAAGTTCTACAAACGAGGTCGTGTTTATACATAAGCGTATTCCACCTTTTCTTTTTTTTAAGAGTTGTTTTGTTGTGGTGCATCTAACATAGGATTCACCGTTTTACCCGGTTCTCAGTGTACAGTACAGCGGTGTTAAGTACTCCTAGGTCCCACCCTGCATCTCCAGAACGTTTCCTCTTCCCAACCTGACAACTTTCCCTGTTAACATGAACTCATCCTCCACCCCCCGCCCCCGGCTCCCAGGAGCCACCAATTGCCCTCTATGTCTGCTAATCTGACTTAGGTGCAGTCCCTCTAGAGGGAGGAACTGTACCAGATTTGGTCTTTAATCCACCCTTTCTGAAATGACCAACGTTTTTTTTTTTTTTTTTTTCGAGACGGAATCTCGCTCCGTCGCTCAGGCTGGAGTGCAGTGGCGCAATCTCAGCTCGCTGCAACCTCCGCCTCCTGGGTTCAAGCCGTTCTTGTGACTTAGCCTCCTGACTAGCTGGAATTACAGGTGCCTGCCACCACGCCTGGCTAATTTCTGTATTTTTAGTAGAGATGGGGTTTCGCCATGTTGGTCAGGCTGGTCTCGAACTCCTGACCTCAGGTGCTCTGCCTGCCTCAGCCTCCGAAAGTGCTGGGATTACAGGCGTGAGCCACTGCACCAGGTCTTGAAATGACCAATTTTCAACTGTGTATGCGCCTGCTTGTCCTGCCATGTGAGATGAGGACATCAGCCATGTGCCAGGGTCACACAGCCACTCAGTTGCAATTCCAGGGGTCATGCTTGGGTTGTTCTGACTCCAAACAGCCTCCACATCCCTCTCATCCTGGGATTTTGGCATGACCGGGCATCAGCACTGAAGGGATGGGAGGCTCTTTGGGAAGTCCCGCCTTACAAAAGAAACACATGGCTGGCTGGGGTGTGTGTCAGGTCCCTGAGGGTTGGCAGGCACTGTCCTGCTGGTTCCAGGTAGCTCAGACGCCTGTGCGCTGTGTGAGGAGTAGTGTCTCGGATGTGGAGGTTAAGGAGCCACTGTCCTGAAATCCGGGCCCTGCTTCCTGGTGGCCTCGGACTCCAGGATGCAGACAGAGCTCCTGGTGGCTCGTGTGGCGCAGGCCTGTTTTTGCAGGCCATCTCCTTGTTTATTCCTCTTGTACCATTTCTCCTGGCAAAGGCCTTCCTCAGCCATGGCTGGAGTCATGTTGGGACAGCTGACCCCTGGGCTCTCTTGAGCTGGCTTAGGAGCCTGGATGCCGCCCTCTGCGTTGAGTAGCAACATTCCTGGCCAGACATGAAAGGAGAGATTATAACAGCCCATTTTCTCCAGGCAGCTTATCCCGATTAAGTAGGAATCAGGCACAAATCCCCACCCGAAAGTCCCTTCTTCTCATCCTGCCCCACCAGCCGCCTTGCCCTAATGAAGTCTGACAAGACCCACGGGGGCATCTCCAAGCACATGGAGCTCCTGCGAGAGCCCCATGTACGTGCGGGGCCGAGCCCCCCAGCATGACCACTCCCTGGCAGCCGAGGCCCACGGTGGCACAGGCAGCCAGCAACCGTGCTCGCCGGGAAATCGGATCTGCCCAGGGCAGCACCTATGCTCCTTCCTCCCTGCTATTTGTCTTCTGTGGGCCGGAGGGGCTGGGCTTTGCCTGGACATGGTGTTCTCTGGTCACATCAAGAAGAGGTTGTGTAATCCCCAGACTGTGTGTGGGTGTGGGGTGGCTGGGTGTGTGGCCCTGGGGGTCAGGCCAGGCTAAGCCAGGCCCGGATTGCGCCCAGCCAGCAGCAGCCCCCTCACCCTCGTGTGAGCCAGAGTGGGAAAAGCCAGCGAGAAGCAGAGGCCAGGCTGATTTACGAGGATGGAGCCTTCGGGGAGCTCCGATGCAGCCTGGGAAGCTCCTACTCCTGACGCTGCCCTGGGCTGGCCCTGCCGCTTGCTGGCCTCCACCCACACCTATTTTGAGCATTTTTAATATTTTCATAGGGACTGTGGGGCAGATGATTTACGGCTCTCTCTCCCTTTCCAACCCTTCTATGGGGCCGTGGCAAACGTGTCTGGAAAGGAGAGGAGAAAATACAGATGGGTGAGAAAGGCGCCAACAAGGCGATCTCCGCTACACTCGCTTGAGTTAGAAGGGTCAGGCCCAGCCCCCAGAGCCCAGGGCAGGAGCCAGGCTGAGCAGCTGTCTGTGGCTCTCCAAAGCATCACAATGTTACAAATGAACTTTGGAGCGTGCAGACCTGGCGAACGAGGCTGCTGAGGCCAACTTTGAAACAAGCAGTTCAGAGGGCAAAGCAATTTGGGCCACGTTTGGGCCGTGCTGGCACTCCCCTGTCTTTCCATTTGAGAGCAGTAATTCATCGTAAGATGGAAACTACTTTGAGATAACTGGAGAACATTGGCATTTAAGCCACATAAACAAAGTGATTTCAATGGAAGGGCGCCTGTTGGCCCTCCAGCCAGCCAAGGCAGAAAGCCCTGCTCCAGCACCAAGACCTGGGGCCGTGTGGGGCTGCAGTGCGAGGCCTTGCCTGTGCCTGGGGGTGCTGGGGGCAGGGACTCTGCCTTTTGTCCCAGGACTATGACTTGCCAGCAGTGTGCTGGGAAGGCTGATGGGGTCCTGCATGCCCATACATCTTTGAGGGCCTCCAGCCTGCAGATCCCTAGCCCTGGCCCCAGGCAGTGTGGACCTGCTTGGCAGGGTGGTGCAGGGGAGGAATGTTCCTTCAGGGAGGTCCACAAGCTTACCACAGCTGGGGTGGGGAGGGCTCTTGGGCATGAAAGATGATGGACAGCAACAGGGAGGTGAGAACTGGCCACAGGCAGAGGAGCTGCATGTACGGCATGGTGTGTGAGGTAGATGGGAAATCAGGGGGCGGTGGGGGCAGAGAGAGCATCACTGGAGGGGAGGGTGAAGGAGGCAGGTGCCAGGTCACGGGGGTACCTGAGGCCACACTCAGGATCCAGGCCTTGCCTTCAGGGCAAAGCAGTCATCAGTTAGTTTGGTAATTGACACATAATGACTGTATATATTATATATTAGGACTTTATATATTATATATTCATGAGGTTCGATGTGATGTTCTGATATATGTTTACATTGTAGAACGTTTCAATCAAGTTAATCAATAAATCTTTCACCTCACATACCGATCTTCTCTTGTGGTAAAAACATTTAAAATCTACTCTTTTAGCAATTCTGAAATATACAATGCATTAGTATTTACTGTAGTCATCATTCTGTGCAATAGATCACTGAAACTTACATGTCTTACCCTACTGAGTTCTTCTACCCTTTGACTTTCCCCTTGCCCCACCTCCCAGCCCCTGGGAACCTCCGTTCTACTTTCTACTTCCAGGACTCTTTTTAGATTCCATATATTAAGTTATATTTTTCAAAAGAAGACATCCAAGCGGTGGTCATTTCAAGAACAGATCTATGAAAAAATATGCTTGTCATCACAAACCATCAGGGAAATGCAAACTAAAACCACAATGAGATCTCACCTCCCCTGTTTGAATGACTTATCAAAAAGATGAAAGACAGCAAGTGTTGGTGAGGATGTGGAGAAAAGGGAACCGCGTATGTTGTTGGTGGGAGTGGAAAATAATACAGCCATTGGGCATTGGGAAGAGAGAACGTGGATATTCACTCAGCAGGTGCTCTCATTCATTCAGTACTGACCAGCTGCTGTGCTCCTCCTGGTCCTGGGTCGGGTGTCTACTAGAGGATACAGAGACAGCATCTGAGAGAGACTCCTCTGACACTGGCCTGAGGGTAGGGTGGGGGAGTGGGAAACAGGCTTTGTGGGCATTCCCATGAGAAACTGGGCTGGAAAGGAGAAGATGGACTGGGGATTGTAGGAGGCAGAAGGGGCAGGCGTGGAGATCACATGGGCATGGACACGGCGGATGGGGTGGGCTGGGCGAAGTGGGTAGGGAAAAATGGCACCAAGGTAGCAAGTTCTGGTGACCAGTCAGATGGTACGGTCCTTCCCAGCGATGGAGGCTACAGGAACTGGTGAGCGCTCCAGGCCTCGATGTGGAACACATCAGGTCCCGGGGAGCAACCACAGGATCCGCCCGTGAGAAGATAATATGTGAGTCTCACGAGGAGGGGCTGGGACTGAAAAGATGGGGTGCGGAGGGTCAGCGGGGTTGCAGAGAGTGCAGAGCAGAGAGGAGGCCGCGAGAGGTCAAGGCAGTGGTCAGATGCGAAAGGCAGTTGAAGCTCTGCGGCTTGAGGGGCGGAGCAAGCAGCCAGTCTGGGGGAGGAGCTTGAGGGAGCGAGCTCTGCTGGTCTAGAGGAGGAGCTTAAAGGGCGGAGCGACCTCTGCGGGGCCTGGAGGCGGGGCTTGAGGGGCGGAGCGAGCCCTGCGGGCCTGGGGGAGGAGCTTGAGGGGCGGAGCGAGCTCTGCGGGCCTAGAGGAGGAGCTTAAAGGGCGGAGCGACCTCTGCGGGGCCTGGAGGCGGGGCTTGAGGGGCGGAGCGAGCCCTGTGGGCCTGGGGGAGGAGCTTGAGGGGCGGAGCGAGCTCTGCGGGCCTGGGGGAGGAGCTTGAGGGGCGGGCGCTGCTGTGTCACCTGCAGATCAGGGAGAAGGCGACTGGTGGCAACTGCGTTCCCTCAGGTTATAAGAATGGGTTCCTGTCCAGACTCTGGACACGTAAGGCTGGGAGACTTTGGGTAGCTTCTCCGAGCCTCAGGGCCTCTGCTCTAAGTTAGATGGGGGTGCTGATGCCTCCCTCACAGGGTGGATTAACGAGCCGACTGTGGTGCTGATGTGCGTAGTGTGCAGGGAGACCCCAACCTTAGTGAGGCCTCTGCTCCCAGATGCAGCTGAAGGGTAGCACCCACCGACTGTAACATTGTAAGGGGCAGGACACACACAGACACTCAGGACGAATCAGAAATCCTCTGTGGATGGCTCTTTCTTTGCATGTGAACACATCTGGGTCGGGGCAGGGTGAGGGGCCTCTGAGCCACGGATACGGCGGCCGTGAGGGGACAGTGTTACTTGCTGGGCATGCCCCATGGGTGGGCGTGAACTTTGTGGCTCAAAGGCCAGAGCCGCTTTTGGAGTAGCCCCTTTTGCAACGGGAAAGTGTTTTAGAAGGGATTCGTCAGTGAGAGGATGGCTGAGGTTCATCTGGAAAGGCTCCGGGAGGAACAAAAGCCCGAGACTCACTGGACAGGTGTGTTCAGTGCAAACCGGGGTGCAGAGAGCCTGGCATCAAGTGTCAGGTGCCAGCCACCAGGCCGGTCCCTGATGTGACAGCCTCCGGTGGAGTGAACACTGCTTCTGTGTCCCTGCCTGAATGAACCGTGGCACAGGAGTGGAATTTTGAGATGCCACAGGAAAAACAGAGAAGCGTTGGGAGTGGGTGGGCAGGCACAGTCTCGGCGTTCCGTGTGGACCTGGCCACAGATGAGCCCAGCCCACACCATGCCTCATTCTGCTCATCTGTGGTGGCTGACCTCCTCAAGGCCATCCAGGTAGCAGGACTTACAAGTTCCCAACAGCTTTGCAGGGCTCTGGAGGACAGCTGAAAGGTCACCGTCCACAGGCAGGTGCTGTCACTGTGGAGAGGGAACACAGGCATAAGGGACATATGCCTGGGTGGTTCAGGAGCACCGCGGTGAGTCTGACCTCTCCACCCTACAGAGGAGGAAGACACGCTGAGGAGACTTTCAGGGACGTGTTTATGCTCTAGTTAATGATCTTCTCAACTTGGCATCCCATGGTACAAGGTTTCCAGAAATGTCATCCTTCAGATGGGATATGGGAACATGCAGGTCCCGATTGCCCAAGGTTTGTCAAGGATTTCCAGGCCCACGCTGGAGACCACAGAGGGGCAGTGTCACTCGTGGTTAGACATCCGATCAACACCTTCTTTGCCATTAGAAATTTCATCTCCAGCTCCCACAAAATGGTGCTTCACCGTTAACTGGGGTGACAGTTGGGCGGGTTGCCTCCGCTCTGCTCTGGGGTCATGATTTCATTTCTGCCTTTTTAACAGGTGTAAGTCTGGGTTGTTAACAGGCATAGCCCAGGAACCCAGGGACTTCTCTTGCTACCACGGCTGCCCGCACACAGGGTGCAAACTTTAGACGCCGTGTCTTTCCCCGTCCTCCTGCGACCCAGCCATGAAGCCCGTCCAGCTCTATTCCCTGGGCCTCTGGGTGACTTCTGACCCTAATCCACCTCTTTGGGGAGGTTTATTAATTACTGTACTGGAGACAGCTCCATGCCAAGAAGTTCAAAGCATCTTCCAACCTTGACCCATTAATCCCATTAGCATCCCAGCGAGAGCGGAAGGCACCGGCTGAGTCCTGTGATTCCCATTGCCTGCGGTTACACACATGGGGAGGGAATGGAGGGGGGGAGCTTGAGCAAGGAGAGCTTGGCCTGCATGTCCTCAGTGAGTCAACAGCAGGCCTGGAAAAAAAGTTGAGTTTCCCAACTGAGGCCAAGGGCTTCACTGCCAGCACAGGCTTCCTTCCTTACAAAACAGTTGTCATCCACGCCTCTCAAGATGTACCCATCCCTCAGCACCCCGTTCCCCCAGTACGGGCCCCCTCAGTATCTCAGTGCCAGCAGCACTACTGCTGTTTACATTCGCTCTGGAGAGGGTCATTTTGTCATCAGGAGCAGCAAAACACGGCCCTTTCCCTTCTCTGAGTGTCCTCTGCAGAAAATACCCTCCCCCACAGAAGGGTTTGGTCTTGGAGCAGAGGCCACATCCGTCACCTGTTCAGGGAGCACCACAGCTGTGCAGTCTCCAAGGGGGTTACCTACCAGAGCAGGGCTGCTCCCTGGGGTGCTCGGGGGACCCTTGTCAGAGGCAGCTGGATAAGGAAGAAACAAGATGTTCTTTCTCCTGCCTGTACTTGCCTTGTACTCTTCAGATTCTACATTGTTTTTCATTTTCAGCCTAATTTTAGTCCAAGAACTTGGTGAAGCTGGAGAAGAGTCTTAAAACCTTTTTTTTTTTTTTTTTGTAAACAAGTGTACTTTTCTGGCCAGATGTTTCTTTTTTCCTGGTCTTACGGGGCTGCGCCATCGAGCTGTCCGGCTGAAACTGAATAAATCTTTGTTTTACGGCTTCTTTGGTCCTTTACAACTAAGAGCCTCAGGAAGGAATCAGATCTTTTAATCCTCCTGGTCTTAGCCTTGAATGACCTCGCAAATGCACCATTAGCTAAGAAATCTTACAGATATTTTTGTGGCTGACCTGAAAGCACATTAGCAAAGTCCCAGGCCCTCCTAACACTGGGATGGGTGATCACTTCTGGGATGGAATGACCAGGCAGAGCCTGTCCCAGCAGGGAGCCACAAAGAGTTGAAAACATTTATTTTTCATGAATGGTGTGTCTCGCGTGATTAGGTGAGCCTTAGCAGTGACCAAGACGACAGTTACCTTCTGTCTCCAGCTGGATGATGTCCTCTTTAAAATCCCACCCTGCGTGTAAACGTGTGCAGAATGGGTCCTCCGCACACCCTCCTGAGGTTGCTCGAATGGGTTCCGCCAGGAAGTGTGCTGGGGTGTAGGCTGACACAGCAGTAAGTCACAGCTTGAGGTATGGTGAGATGTTTTCATGGTTTAGGGAGAGCAGGCTTATTCCAGCTATTTTTACTTCTAAAAGGGCCCTGGCAGAAGGACAGGCTTGTAAAATCTGCTGTGAGTGATGCAGCTGCGGCCAACTGTGGAGCCCTCCAAGTGCTGGGGAGAGCAGGCGAGGAACTGGGCCCGGGTCTTCGACAGGTTTCCGCACCCTGAGAGGAACAACAGTCATCGCTCAACCTTGAAAGCTGGACTTTAGATCCTCAATGTCACAGCAGACCACAGGGCTGGCGAGGTTACAGATGAGGCAGGGTCCTGCTCCTCCTCTTGATCCCTCAGTCTGAGGGGCCTCCCTCCATGGCCCCAGCCCCACCCCATGGCTGCAACATCCCATGCTCCCATGTCTTAGAACTTCGAGCAGAACTTCCCATCTCTTGCTCTCTTTTCTGAGGATCTGTCTTTTCCTGGCCCCCTTGAATGGGCATGGGACCATTGCCTTCCCTATTCTCCTTCCCTTTCCCTCCTCATTCGTTGCCCTTCCTCCCTCTCACATCTAATCAGTTGTTGAACTGTGTCAGTTCCACTTCTGTGACAACTTGTCACCATCCCTGTTCAGGTCTCTGTCACCCGGGCCATGTCCACAGCCTCCTGATGGCTGGTTTCTGCCTCTGATCTCCATGAACCTCTTCTGCCTGCATGTGTGGCTGCTTCACCTTCCCAAGCTCAGCCCTGGCCATGCTGCGTTGCGTTCTTCAAGGAATTCCTGTTACGCCGGTGTCCATTCCCTGCGTCTACCCTCGCAGGCTCATGCCCCTCCCCACGCAGCCCTGACTCACCTTCCTGGACAAGAACTCTGCACCTTCTGACCACACTGGACAGAGGCTCTTGCTGCTCCTGTCTCTTTCTTTGCCCGCTTTATTTCTCCCTCCTGCATGGAGCCCCCCGCCACCTCCAACCCAGTTGAATGTCCAGAGGCTTCATCTGTTAGCTGCTGAGAGGAGGAGGTACCAGACCCGGTTGGAAGAAAATGTGTGGGAGCCTATTTAGTTCTGAAACAAAAAGAAATCTGGAACCACACCAAAAGCCAGGGAAGATTTTTTGATGTGGCTTCTTTAATGTGGCTGTTTAGCCACAGGGACATTTGGGCAAGCCATTATATGTTCAGCTATATTGCTCTACTAAGTGTCATGTGACATGGACACCCTGACCTCCCTGCGTCTCGCCCCACTTTCAAGCTCACTCCAGAGGTGAGAAGGACGATGGGACACAGGGATAAAGGTGAGGTTAATCAGGCTTCAGAGGACCATTCACCTGGAGTTTAGCATTCCCTGGAGCACAGCCACAACTTCTCCGCAGCCCCTCCTCTCAGGAAGTGGAGTCTGTTTGCTCCACTCTTGAATCTGATGAGCCTGTGACTTGTTCTGATTAACAGAATGAGGCTGGGGTATTTCAAGCCCAGATCTCCAGGTGCTTTTCAACTTCTCCATCCAGCTGCTCTGTGGATGCAGGCTAGCTTCACTGGGGGATGAGGGGTCATGTGGAGCAGAGACCAGTCCCCCCAGCTGCTCTGTGGCTGTAAGTAGCTTCACTGGGGGATGAGAGGTCATGTGGAGCAGAGACCAGTCCTCCCAGCTGCTCTGTGGCTGTAGGCTAGCTTCAGTGGGGGATGAGAGGCCACATGGAGCAGAGACCGGCCCTCCCAGCTGCTCTGTGGCTGTAGGCTAGCTTCATGGGGGGAAGAGACATCATGTGGAGCAGAGGCCAGCCCTTCCAGCTGCTCTGTGGCTATAGGTTAGCTTCACTGGGGGATGAAAGGCCATGTGGAGCAGAGGCCAGCCCTTCCAGCTGCTCTGTGGCTATAGGTTAGCTTCACTGGGGGATGAAAGGCCATGTGGAGTAAAGACCAGCCCTCCTAGCTGCTCTGTGGATGCAGGTTAGCTTCACTGGGGGATGAGAGGCCATGTGGAGCAGAGACCAGCCCTCCTAGCTGCTCTGTGGATGCAGGTTAGCTTCACTGGGGGATGAGAGGCCATGTGGAGCAGAGACCAGCCCTCCTGGGTGCTCTGTGGATGCAGGTTAGCTTCACTGGGGGATGAGAGGCCATGTGGAGCAGAGACCAGCCCTCCTAGCTGCTCTGTGGATGCAGGTTAGCTTCACTGGGGGATGAGAGGCCATGTGGAGCAGAGACCAGCCCTCCT
>PVKV010001685.1:129398-144286 GCA_004027835.1 Alouatta palliata | reverse complement strand
TACAGGCTAGCTTCAGTGGGGGATGAGAGGCTAGTGGAGCAGAGACTGGCCCTCTTATCTGAGGCTCCCCAGTCAACTGCCAGCATAAGAGGGAGGCTGTAGTCTACCATTCAGCAGCCACTGGCCCACCAGCTGATCACAAGCATTTGAGAGCACCCAGTGGAGATCAGCCAAGCTGGCCCAGACCAGAACAGTCCAGCCCACCCACAGGATGGTGGGCTTCATAAAGTGGACATCATTTTAAGCTGCTGAATGTTGAAGAGGTTTATTAAGCCACAAAGCTAGCAATAGCAGAGCCACTGGTCATCTGAAGGAAGGCCTATGCTCATTTTGGTGGTGCGAATTGGCCTATGGTGGCATGAATTGGCCTATGGTGGTGCGAATTGGCCTGAAGTGGTGTGAATTGGCCTATGGTGGTGTGATCTGCATTGAGGATGGTCTCATCTCTCCCACCATTGAGCTCAGATCAAGATCCCTTATTCCAGGGATCTTGCTTATTAATTTATAATCAAGATATAGAATTGGCTGCTTAATAATGGAAATTATTATGGTGTCCATTTGATCTCTGCCATTTTTTGGCAGTAAAGTGCAAATGACATAACTTTTGCCATTTTAACTGTTTTAAAACACACAATTCAGTGGCATTGAGGTACATTTATGTTGTCACACAACCATTGCCACTATTTAGTTCCAGAACATTTTCATCAAACCGAAAGTTTCATCAAACCTCCTGTTCATAGACACGAGTCCACAGTGAGACGCCCTCTGCAATGTCCCGAAGGCAGTGGGGGTGGGGAGAGTGGTCTGCACCTGTTCCCATGCCCTCCAGCCTGGGGCTTCTCCTGCAGCTTCCTGGTTTCCTCTCTGGATGAAGCAGGAAAGCCCCTTACAGCATTGGGCAAAAGGCTGCCTATGGATTTGTCCTCACCTCTCATGAAAATGGAAAGGAACCCCATAGCCATTAAGCAGCCACTCTCATTATTCTCCACAGCCCCCCATCCCCACCCCAGCCCCTGGAAACTAGAAATCTACTTTCTGTCTTTATAGATTTGCCTATTCTGGATGTTTCTTTTTCCTTCCTTCCTTCCTTCCTTCCTTCCTTCCTTCCTTCCTTCCTTCCTTCCTTCCTTCCTTCCTCCCTCCCTTCTTTCCTTCCTTCCTTCTTTCTCTCTCTCTCTCTTTCTTTTCTTTCTCTCTCTCTTTCTTTCTTTCTTTCTTTTTTTTTCTTTTCTTTCTTTCTTTCTTTCTTTCTTTCTTTCTTTCTTTCTTTCTTTCTTTCTAGTATTAATCCATCACCCAGGCTGTAGTACAGTGGCAAGATCTCGGCTCACTACAGCCTCCACCCTCCAGGTTCAAGGTTCAAGTGATTCTCCTGCCTGAGTCTCCCAAGTAGCTGGGATTACAGTCGTGCACCACCACGCCCAGCCAATTTTTGTATTTTTAGTAGAGATGGAGTTTCACCACTGTTGAACTCCTGGCCTCAAGTGATCCACCCATGTCCGCCTCCCAAAGTGCTAGGATCACAGGTGTGAGACACTGCGCCTGGCCTTGGTGTTTCTTATAAAGGCAATCATGAAATGTGGTCTTTTGTGCCTGGCTTCTTTCACTTATCCACGTTCATCAAGGTTTCCTCCTGGCATGTGCCTCGCTCCTTTTGTGTACCTTCCTAGGGCCTCCGTGACTTCCTGGCTGCTTGGATCTGTCAACTGTATTGGGTTGTGTGTGTGGATGGCTGTGACATCCTACGTGCCACTCTCAGTGTCTCACCTGGTTCACCTCATTCATTCCTCACAGTCACTGATGAGCTCACTATTGTTCTCATCCGCATTTGACAGGTAAGGAAACTGAGGAACAGTGTTTCAATACTTGACCAATGCCCTGCAGCTGGCACAAGGTAGCTCAAAGATTCCAATTGAGGGAGTTTCATTCTGGCGCAGGGCTATCCTGTTGGTTCGTGGATTGTGGAGGACATGGGGAGACTCTGTCTGGACTGTCTCATTCTCAGCTTCATGCTACCTGGGAAAAAAGTCATTGAACTGGTAGCGGTCCCTTTAGCATGCACAGCAACACAGTTGTGTTATTCGTTGTAAGATATTTACTATTTTTTGTGATAAATATAATGCCCACTTATAAGAGTCTAGAGAAATCAAATGTTAAGAAAAGAGAGAGTTACTGGAAAAAAATAAGAAAAGATGTAGAGAATGGAATTGGAAAATGAAAGCAATATAGAAAATATAGGGGAACACCTATGGTAACGTAGCTGTGGGGTTAAATGGGTTGGAGTAAGTGTCCAGGAGACTTGGGTGGATATTACTTGGTAAAAGAATAGCCATTTTAAAAAATTGACAAGGCCATTTTGACATAGAAGCATCAAAAACTTTCTGGTATCAGAACAGACTTGTACGAGTCACTGGTTAAAATGGACACACTGGATGCCCAGAGAAAGGAGTGCAATATTAACAGGAGCTGTCCTCTGACTTCTGCAGTGCTCCAGAAGAGGAAAATTGCACTAAATGGCATGTCAGATGTCTGAATGCCAGGCACCTTGCTCAATGCTTTTACAGGTGATATCCCATGAACTCTCCCCGGCCTCTCTCTAGGTTGATGATGGCACCTCCAGCATATAGGTGGGTCTATGGTGCAATGCCCTCCCTGATCTCTCGGAGATGCAAGTCTGCACTCATCCCTGGCTCTCCAGCCTTCTGCTCCTCCTGCAGCTTCATGGTTTCCTCTTGGGTGAAACAAATAAACCCTTTTGTCCCTGCTGGGCTGGGGAAAAGGCAGAGTATGGATCGGTCCTCACCTCTCATGGGAAGTCCAGAACAGCTCAAAGATCACGTTTTATGCATGGTCTCCTCCATGTTCACGTTATTTGCTGATCAGTGAACATCTTGACTCCACCTTCTTCTTGCTTTTGAAGCAATGTTCCCTTGTCCAGCCCTGTGAAATGCCTTCCTCGACCAGCCCATGCTCTGCTTGCTGTTGATTTATTAATACTTCTCCTTTGCTCCCCAACGATCAAGATGGGCTTATGAAATCCATGCACACGTGGAAGCAAGAATAGATAAAGAAAGCAAGGCACATGGAGCCAAGGGTGCTTCACAAGGAGCCCAGGGGAAGTCTGAGCACAGGGAGAAGAGCTGCCTGGGCTTCCCAGCTGCCAGGGGGAGCGCTCAGTACCCTGAGCCCAAAGAGGGCCGTGTCCACTCAGAGATGGTCACGGGTTTTCCTTTATTTGTTCTTTGAGGTTTCTTCTCTAAGCCGCTGACCAGGAAGCCTGGGGTAGATCCAGGCCACGCAGGTCATGGTTCCACTGACGCAGCGGCATCTGTGGCAGGCTGTTTGGCTGAAGGACACACACATGGTTGTGGTTGCCAGGGAGGGAGGTGTCTTTAAATGCTTGCTTCATATCACAGGACACAGCCGGGGCTCTCTGCAAGGACACAGCAATTCACAGAGCACCAAAGAAGCCAAGAGAATTAGGGGTGGAAGTGGCAAAAGGCCCTTCATCTGGGGATGGTGGAAGGTACAGGACGAAGGCCCAGAGAAAGCCCCAGGGAGGTGCACCATGCCTTGTGCAGCCATCAGCGCACCCATCAAACGTGGGGCCCATTGGGTTTCCTTGAAAATGGATAATGTGCCGGGCATGGTGGCTCACGCCTGTAATCCCAGAACTTTGGGAGGCCAAGGTGGGCAGATCATGAGGTCAGGGGTTCAAGACCAGCCTGACCAATATGGTGAAACCCTCTCTCTACTAAAAATACAAAAATTAGCTGGGTGTGGTGGTGCGCACCTGTAGTCCCAGTTACCTGGGAGGCTGAGGAGGAAGGATAGCTTGAACCTGGGAGGTGGAGGTTGCAGTGAGCCTAGTTCATGCCATTGCACTCCAGCCTGGGGGACAGAGAGCGAGACTCCACCCCCCCCAAAAAAAAAAAAGAAAAAGAAAAGAAAATGGATAATGTATGTGTATGTTTTTAATATCTCTATTTTTCTTTTTTTAATAAAAAAATTATCATAGAGCAGATGGAATTTATGGCCAAACATATTGCCCTGCATTTTCTAAAAATAGAATAATTGCCTTTATAAAACAAGAACATAAAGCAGAGATGAAGCTCAGGGAAGGTATGGCAAGAGAGAAGGAAATGAGGCATGCTCAAACTGGCAGAACTCGGAAAGCTGTGAAAGGGAAGCATACAACCATTTGCAGATACACAGAAGAATGGACACTGTTGAGAACATAGCAGGTACATGGAGGATAGGATTGCAAACAAAGTGAACAAAAGAAAATGGAAGTAAAGAGACATTGAAAGGGACTTGAGTATGGGAAGGCAGTAAAAAGGATTCCAAATATTTGTACTTGATGAGTCTGAAGGATAAAAGAACTAAGATCATGAATGAAAAATTTTTAAATTAAAATTATAACCTAAGAAACATTTCTGGAAATAAAAAAGAAGACTTGAACCTATAGATTGAAAGAGAATATTGTGCCCCAGAGAAACTGAATACAGAGGTCAACACTAAAGCATTTCTGATGAAAGTAACTAAAACCCTATCCCTTTCTCTTGACCCCATTTCAAAGATAAACTTTGAAATGTGACTTGAGTCTTCTTCCCAGCTAGAAGAGAGAGGAGTTGGCCTATGGTATACTCAAGAAAGTTGTTTTGTCCCTAACTGTATTAGGCCATTCTTACATTCCTATAAAGAAATACCTGAGGCTGGGAAATTTATAAAGAAAAGGAGTTTAACTGGCTAACTGTTCTGCAGGCTTTACAGGAAGCATAGTGGTGTCTACTTCTGGGGAGGCCTCAGAAAGCTTCTAGTCATCACAGAAGGCAAAGAGGGAGCAGGCACCTCACAGCAAGAGCAGAGCAAGAGAGTTGGGGGAAGATGACATATGCATTTAAATGACCAGATCTCATGTGAACCCAGAGCGGGAGCTCACTCATCACTAAGGGGAGGGCCCAAACCACTCAGGAGAGATCTGCCCCTGTGACCCAACTACCTCCCACCAAACCCCACCCCTAACACTGAGGATGACATTCCAACATGAGATTTGGGTGGGGACACATATCCAAGCAATGTCACTAGCCCAACCGACATACAAATATAAAGGCAACAGACATCTTTGAATATGTAAGAATTCAAATATGGTTTGAGTCTGCCTTGAAGAAACTAGTAGCCAAAGAATTTTAGCCAACCAAGTGATGAAAGAGGAGAATTAGCTCAGAGCATTGAATCCATGTAACTCCAGGGTTAAGACATAAGGTGGGCTGGATGTGGTGGCTCACACTGTAATCTCAGCATTCTAGGAGGCTGAGGCAGGTGGATTGCTTGAGCCCAGGAGTTTGAGACCAGCCTGGGCAACATGGGGAAACCCTGTCTCTACCAAAAATACAGAAGTTAGCCAGGCATGGTGACGGGTGCCGATAATCCCAGCTACTTGGGAGGCTGAGGTGGGAGCATGAAGTGGGAGGATCATCTGAACCCAGGAGGGTTCGGTGATCAAAGGTTCAATGACAAATCTGCCATGAGCCATGATTGCACCAGCGCACTCCAGCGTGGGTGACAGAGTGAGACTGTGTCTCAAAAAAAAGAAAAGAAAAAGACATAAGGCGATGACAATGTTCCAGGAGAGAGAGAGAGCGTGATAGTGAGGGGGAGAAGAGCAAATGGCTGGAGAATACCGTCTGGGGGATGTGGGATGGCTCTGGAGCACAGGTGAAACTGCCTTCAGGTTGGGGATGAAACATTTCTCACTAGCCCAGGAATGGAGGCTGAGTGTGTGGGTGCAGATGCTGGCATGCGGCTGGATGCGAGGATAGACATTTGGGGGAGTTCTCTGCTGGCTGCTGCTGTTTCTCAGCAAAGTCTCAGCTGAGAGTGAGGATGGGAGAAGAGGGCTTGGGGATTGGAGGAGAAAGAGGAAGATATGAAATGGTCATTTGTGTAGCAGTGTCTAATTTACTGTTTGGTCATCTATTGATCAAATACTTGTACTTGATGAGCCATGCTCAAACTCTATTGATGATCAAACAGTAAATTAGACACTGCTACACAAACGTAATTATTTCCGAGGTAATTATTTCCGAAATTATTTCTTCCATTTCTCCAAGTTCCCAAGTTCCTCTTGGTACATTTTCTTTCTTTGTTTTTCTTTTCTTTTTTTTTAGAGATGGGGTCTCACTATGTTGCCCAGGATGGTCTCGAACTTCTGGGTTCCAGTGATCCTCCCGGCTCAGTCTTCCAAAGTGTTGAGATCACAGGTATGAGCCACTGCACCCGGCTTTCCTGGTACATTTTCAGCTCTGCATGCTCGTTCTTTACACGGGCTCTTGTCTACCTTTAGAAGGCCAGCCTTGTTTTCTTTAAACATTGCTGTCCCATCTTCTGTTTCTGCTACTTCTGGTGTCTTAAGTCCTTAGGGGCTAAATCTTTTTGCCGTTTCTACTGACTGTCACCTGTGTGGCCACCTCTTCTGTGCTTGGTGACTTTCATAAACCAGTATCTGCTTCTCTGGGGTGTGTGGGAATTCTGATGGCCCAGACTAAGCAGCCAGCTCGTTGTCTTCCTGTGAAGGTTTTTTCCTTAAGAGCAGCCAGCTCCCTGTCTTCGAGGGTCCTGATGCTGCAGGGGCTCCGGGGCCAGCGCCCACCTGCTGCCGGCCAGCTCCATGTCAGGGCATGCTGCCGAGTCTCGCGTCTTCAGGAAGGCCTCACACTTCCTACTTACTGTAGCTCTAGGCTGGTTCTGGTCCACTTCAGCCCAGTTCTCTTCTCATTGGTGTGTGTTTTAGGGTTGGGGCGAGGGGTGGAGAGTTGATCTTTAGGAATTTCCTTGCTTCCTGTGAGTCCAGCCGTGTGTTTTCCTTTTGTCAGGGCAGGGTCTGGTTGTCTCTCAGAGTCTTACAGAGATGAAGGAGAAAGCTTCATTTTTTACTAGAAATCCATTGGTACCTTTTGAAACTTGTACCATGGTTCTGTGTTAGCCAACCTATCAAGATGAGAAACTAAAACTCAGTAGTCATGTGCTGAATTATAGCAACTGCACACACGAGTCAGCACACAGAACACTAAGTGATACTTTTGGCTCTGACGCTGAGTAGGCTCCCAGCCCCTGCCCCTTCATCACACTACGCAGTGACCTTGCCCTCTGTGACCATGCCTTTACTCACATTGATTCCTTTTCCTAGTCCCCACCTTGTCGGGGGCCGCCCACTCCATAAAATCATAGCCTAGCTCACATCCTCCTGTGGCCTGTCTGCCTGCCCCATGCCTTGCCCTCACTGCCCTGGCCTCCGAGTGTCTCCAGGCTGGGACTTCTCTCTCATCCCGTCTCCTCCAGCACCTGGGAGCTCCTGGTTCTGGGCTGAGCATCTACTTTTCCCATACCGTCTCCAGGTGGGGCAGGACCCAGTCAAGGGAAGACACGTTTTGTTGGGAGAGATGAATGAATGTGGGGTAACTTGAGGGGCCCCATTCCTTTTCAGTCTTAGTCATCTAAGATGCTTTTTGAAACAACTGCCTGCAAAAGCAAAGCATGGAATGCAGAGAGGAGTGTGTTCCGGAACTTGTCAGGCCCTGGACACCGGAGTTACTGGTATCGGGAAGGGCGTTGGCCGGAGTTGTGAGTGGATTCCCATGAGGGTCCTCTTGGCGGTGCTGTTCTGGGGACTCATGGGAAGGTTGGGGAGAGAAAGGAATTTTCAATTAAGAATGAATTGTGGTTGCTGGGGGCAGAGTCAGATGGAGCTACACTCCGCCTCTCTGGAACCCACAGAGGGGCCTCCAAGCAAAGTTGTCCGAAGGGGAAGATGCTACATGAGTTAGCTCAGCTCTGGTCAAAAGCTGGAGCCTATTGATGTGGATTTTTACCTCTTTTCTGGCATCTTGGGAAACAAGCGAGGGATTATTACAGTTCCAACTTACTCCTTGCCTCTCCTTATGAAGGCTGGTGCTGGCAGACTCTCTTCGAGAGCCTCTCCTTGCAATTCTTGCCAAGGTCAAAGATCCCAGTGCATGCCTGAGCTAGACAGAGGAAAATGCATGAAGGCCTCCTTTAGAGATGGAAATGGTTCCCTTCGATGTCCCAGCTTTCTCAACAGCAAGAGGGTGGCATCTGGGAGGGATGGAGGTCATGCTTCCTGGCTCCTGGCTTTCTACCCTCTTACCTGTTTCTGCATCTTCCAAAAGGAGGCCTTGTTCAAGCCCTTGTTGGAGACCTGTCCCTATCCCTGGTCTTGTCCTATGTTTACTGAGCATCTTTCTGGGGCCAGGCGTGGTGCTATGCACTGAGCCTAAAAGATCAAGCTTCCCAAAGCATCCTAGGAGTGACCGACGGATGAAGAGTCACTCATCTGAGACCAGGCTGACAGTGAGTGTCAGGCAGGCAGGACCTCTCGGACTTAGCCACAGGGTCCAGGGAAGATGTCCAGCGGGGAGCTAACTTTTGGGCTAAGTTTCTTCAAATCGATAGCAGTTAGCTGGGCAAAGAGGGGCAGCCAGGCAGGGCAGGCAGTGTGGGTAGGGGAGCTTGTATTAGCCCAAGTCCTTTTTTAGCTGCCTAAAAAAGGGCAAGGTCTGGATCTTTTTAGACCCACAAATATGCCAAGCTGGCCCCAGCAACAGGCCTAAAAAGCTGTTTTTCTGCTCCAGGACTATTTTTTAATATGCAAAATGACCATGGTATCACCTAGTTGATAGGAGTATACATGAAGTTTTATAATTTGTGTTTTGCAGCTTTACTTAGGTATAATTGGCTTTAATATTTAAAGTATATAATTATATAATTGGGTAAGTTTTAACAATGTTCACGAAACCATCACCAGGATAAAATGATAAATGTAACCAACTCCCCCAAGCTTCTTTGAGCTCCTTTGAAATCTATCCCTCCATTCTCCCCCATCCTCAGAAAAACACTGATCTACATCCTGTCATTATAGTTTTCATTTTCCAGAATTGTATGCAAATGGAATTATACAGTAAATATTTTTTGTTTGACTTCTTTCACATGGCATAATTATTTTGATATTCTTCTATGCTATTGATGGCAGCTGGCCTCTCCCTGCTCCCGGCACTCTTTCTGATTTCAGAGCAAAGTTAAAGCCAAGCCCAGGCACCATCACAACCCAGCCAGGAGCGTGCACGCTCAGGGTGGCACTGACATGATAGCCCCCTGCCACCTCAGCCTTCTGGACTTTGGGCACTGATGCTCATTTGAGGGAGGGTAGGGGGACATGCCTGAGGGTGGCTTGGCCTGGGCCTGCAAGTGTCCCTTGGCATGAATAGCCTGGGTGCCATGCATGACATGTAGATGACAGCAGGAAACAGACAGGCTTCTGGATATAAAGGGCTGGGTTCCTGGTGAAGCCCCACCTTCAAGCCAGGGATTACCTTAAGCATGGAGGCTGGGCTGTCAGTTCCAGATGGAGCCCATGGCTTGGAGTGAGATGTTATGGTGCTTTTTCCAGGCCCACCCCTGGCCACCCATGAACCAATCAGCACATACTACCTCCCTTCGGAAGCCCATAAAAACCTCAGACTCAGCCAGACTTGAGCGGACATTGGGACAATCTGACTGCAGAAAGGAGCTATGCACTTTGGGTCTCCTCAGAGCTGTACTGTTACTCAATACAGCACCTCTTTGCCTTGCTCACCCTCTGGTTGTCTGCATACTTCATTCTTCCTGGACGTGGGACAAGAACTTGGAGCCTGCTGAATGGTGGGACTGAAAGAGCTGTAACACAAACAGGGCTAAAACACGCCCTCTCCTCTTGCCATGCTGTGAGTAATGAAGAGTGAAGAGCTGTGGCCCTTCAGGGAACCCAGACCTAGGGGCTCCCTGAGCCAGGGCTGTGACATCCTCTTTGGGACTCTGTGGTTTCTGGTGTCTCTAAGCATCTAGACACCACCACATTCCCCTCATCCAGATGCGGGTGTCCATGATGGAAGCCACTTGTGGTGCATCTGATCCAGCTGCAAGCTTGCATGGAGCCAGTGCCTGTGTCATGTCTGGAGCTGCCTGCCCTGCTGCAGCATCCAGCATGTCTGGCTGTGTGCAGTGGCTGGACCCCATACTTGCTCACACACCTCTTGCTGCTCCACACCTGGCTTGCCCTTGGCAGGCATGGGATCCAGGCTGTTAGCACAAGCTAAGTGGGCAGAATGAGCCCACTGGGACTGAGCAAAACTCAGACCAAGGTGCCACAGACTACAGAGGCTTCCAGCTGGAAAAACAACACCCTAAGGATCCTGTGACAGTACCATGCATATGTTAATTCCTTTTCTTTCCACTGTTAGGTAGTCTTCCATTGTATGGATATACTGCAATTTGTTTATCTGTTCACCTGTTGATGGACATTTGTTGTTTCCAGAGTCTCACCATTACAAATAAAGTTGTTATATTTGTGAGCAAATCTTTATGTGGCCATATTCTTTTATTTTTCTTTTTTTGAGACAGAGTTTCGCTCTTGTTACCCAGGCTGGAGTGCAATGGCGCCATCTTGGCTCACCGCAACCTCCGCCTCCTGGGTTAAAGCAATTCTTCTGCCTCAGCTTCCTGAGTAGCTGGGACTACAGGCATGTACCACCATGCCCAGCTAATGTTTGTATTTTTAGTAGAGACAGAGTTTCACCATGTTGACCAGGATAGTCTCGATCTCTTGACCTCATGATCCACCCGCCTCGGCCTCCCAAAGTGCTGGGATTATAGGCATGAGTCACCACGTCCGGCCCCTTTTATTTTTCCTGAGTAAACATCTAGGAGTGAAATGCCTGTATCATATGATAGGTGCTTGTTTAATTTTTCAAGTAACTGCCAAACCGTTTTCCAAAGTGGGATTCATTTTATAATTCCACCAGCAGTATATGAAAGTTTTAGAAGCTCCACAACCTCTTCAACACTTAATAGGCTGGGCACAGTGACTCATGTCTGTAATCCCAGCACTTTGGGAGGCCGAGGTGGGCAGATCACTTTAGGTCAGACGTTTGAGACCAGCCTGGCTAAAATGGTAAAACCCTGTCACTACTAAAAATACAAAAATTAACCAGGTGTGGTGGTGGGTGCCTGTAATTCCAGCAACTCAGGAGGCTGAGGCAGAAGAATTGCTTGAACCTGGGAGGTGGAGGTTGCAGTGGGCTGAAATCATGCCATTGCATTCCAGCTTGGGCAACAGAGTGAGACTCCATCTCAAAAAAAAGAAAAAAAAAAAAAAAAAGAAATTCTTAATATAATCTGTCTATTTAATTTAGCCAATCTAGTGGATGTATCATGGTATCTCATTATGGTTTTATTTTGCATTTCCATAAGAATTAATAATGCTGAGTACTTTTTTTTTTTTTTTTTTTTGAGACAGACTTTTGCTGTTGTTGCCCAGGCTGGAGTGCAATGGTGCAATCTTGGCTCACAGCAATCTCCACCTCCTGGGTTCAAGGGATTCTCCTGCCTTAGCCTCCTGAGTAGCTGGGATTACAGGCATGTGCCACCACATCCAACTAACTTTTGTATTTTTAGTATAGATGGGGTTTCTTCATGTTGGTCAGGTTGGTCTTGAACTCCCGACCTCAGGTGATCTACCTGCCTTGGCCTCCCCAAAGTGCTGGGATTATAGGCATAATCCACTGCGCCCGGCCAATGCTGAATATCTTTTAATGTACTTGTTTGCCATCTTTTTTGATAAAGTATGTAACTAAATATCTTGCTTATTTTTAATTGGATCATTGAACTGTAGGAGTTCTTTTTACATTCTAGATTGAAGTTCATTACTAGATATATGCTTCTTGGTTATTTTCCCCCTATATTTGGCATATCTTTTAATTTTATAGGTCTATTTTGAAGAGCAAAAATTTTTATGTGAAAAGCCTCCAATTTATTTATTTTTTCTTTTACATTTCATGCTTCGTGTGGTATTTAAGAAACCTTTGCCAAACAAGATTACTAGAATTTCCTCTATTTTGTTCTAGAAGTTTTATAGTTTTAGTTTTTACACTTAGAACTATGATCTATCTTGAGTTAATTTTTCATGTGGTGTGAAATATTGAAGCTCATTTTTTTGAACTTTGTAATGGTTATTCAATTTTCCTAGCATTATTTATTTAAAATATTATTATTTCCTCATCGATTCACCTTGAAACTTTTGGTGGAAATCAATTGGCCACATATGTGTGGGTCCCTTTTGAGCCTCTGTTCTATTGCATTGACCTGTATGCCTGTATTTACATCAATACTATAGTGGTTTTAACTATTGTAGCTGTGCAGTAAGTTTTAAAATCAGATGGTTTAAGTTGTCGACTTTATCCTTTTTAAAAAGGTTTTCATTGTTGTGTCACTATTCTAGGTGCATTTTAATATAAATTTCAAAATTTGTTCATCAAATTTTATAATAGACCTATAGAAATTTTGATTGGGATAATATTGAATCTATACATTAATTTGGGGAGAACTGATGTCTTAGCAACATGGAGTCTTCTAATCCATGAATATAGTATATCTCTCCATTTAAATAGGTCTTCTTTATTTCTTTCAGCACTGTTTGGTTGTTTTTGGTGTTGTTTGTACATCTTTTGTCAAATGTAATCCCAAGTATTTTCTTTTTTAAAGATATTGTAAATGATTTTAAGTTTCAATTTCTTTTTTTTTAATACATAGAAATGTAATACATTTGTACTGACCCATATCTTGCAAGCTTGTCAAACTCACTTCTTAGTTCTAGTGGATTTTTTTTGGTAGATTCCTTAGGATTTTCTATTTAGATAGCCATTTCATCAGCAAATATGACAGCTGACTTCTGCTCTTCAAATCTATATGCTTTTTATTTCTTCTCTTTGCCCTATTGCATTAGCTAGAACCTCCAATACAACATTGAATATAAGTGTTGAGAGCAGATATCTTTGTCTTGTTTCTGGACTTAGGGAGAAAGCATCCAGTCTTTCAAAATTAGATGTGGTGTTAATTTGTAGATATTTTTGCTGATGCCCTTTATCAGGTTGAGGACATGTTCTCTAATATTAATATGTTAAAAGGATGAGATACTAGATCTTGACAGATGAATCTCCTGCATTTATTAAGATGATCCTATATGGTTTTCTCCTAAATTTTGTCAATATGGTGAATTACACTGATGATTTTCAAATGTTAAGTCAATGTTGCATTGCTTTGTAAACTGCACTTAGTCATGGCATATTATCCTTTTTGCATATTATTTGATTCAATATCCTCAGATTTCATTAAGAATAATTGCATATGTGTTCCTAAGATATATATTACTCTGTAGTTTTTTTGTAATACCATCTTCTGATTTTGGTATCAGAATAATACTACCCTCATGGAATAAGTTGTAAAATGTTCCCTCTTCTTTAGGTTTTTGAAAGAATTTGTGTAAACTTGATTTCTTTTTTTTTTTTTTTTGCCCGCCCCCCCGATTTTGTTTCTTTTTAAATGTTTGGTGCAATTCCCCAGTTAAGCCAAGTGGCCCTGAAATTTTCTCTGTGAGAAGATTTTAAACAACAAATTACATTTATTTAATAGATATGAAGCTGGGATAATCAGATAAACTATTCTTAAGTGAGATCTGGCAGTTCATGTCTTTCAATAACTTTCTCCATATTATTGATATTATTCAGCTTATTTATAGAAAGTTGCTCACAATATTCTCTCATAGTCATTTTATTGTCTGCACTATTTGCAGTGATATCCTTCTTCTCTCTTATTTCTGATATTGGCAATTTGTTTTTTTCTCTCTGTTTCCAGAGCTGTCTGGAGAGTGGTTAATCAATTTGATTCATATTTTTCAGATATGTAGCTTTTGGTTTCATTCATCTTCTCTGTTATTTTTCTTTTACCTATTTCATTTATTATCTTTATCTTTGTTATTTCTTGCCTTTGGCTTAATTTTGAATTAATTTTCTTTCTCTCCTTTCTTAAGGTGGAAGCTAGGGTCATTAATTGAAAAACTCTTCTCAGTAGGTAATTAGTGCTATAAACTTTATTCTAAGCACTGTTTTAGCTGTATCTCACACATTTTGACATGTCATGTTTTTATTTTTATTCATTTCAAAACACATTTTAAAATTCCTTGTAGTTTATTATTTGACCCACAAGTTATTCAGAAGTGTGTTATTTAGTTTCCAAATATTTGGGGATTCTTAAAAGATATCTTTCTGATATCAATTTCTAATTTAATTTCATTGTGTGCAGAAAACATACTTTATGTGACTTGAATCCTTGTAAATTTATTCATTTTTGGGTCCCAGAATAAGATTTCTCTTGGAATATTTGTGTGCACTTGAAAAGAATGTGTTTTTTAGTTGTGTCTCTGCCAGGTTTTGGTATCAGGATGATGTTGGTCTCATAAAATGAGTTAGGGAGGATTCCCTCTTTTTGTATTGTTTGAAATAGTTTCAGAAGGAATGGTACCAGCTCCTCTTTGTACCTCTGGTAGAATTTGGCTTTGAACCCATCTGGTGCTGGACTGTTTTTTGGTTGGTAGGCTATTAGTTGCTGCCTCAATTTCAGACCTTGTTATTGGTCTATTTTGGGATTCAGCTTCTTCCTGGTTTAGTCTTGGGAGGGTATAAGTGTCCAGGAATTTATCCATTTCTTCTAGATTTACTGGTTTATTTTCATAGAGGTGTTTGTAGTATTCTCTGATGGTAGTTTGTATTTCTGTGAGATTGGTGGTGATATCCCCTTTATCATTTTTTATTGTATCTATTTGATTCTTCTCTCTTTTCTTCTTTATTATTCTGGCTAGCGGTCTATCTATTCTCAGAAAACTGACACAAGAATAGAAAACCAAACACCACATGTTCTCAGTCGTAAGTGGGTGTTGAACAATGAGAACACATGGACACAGGGAGGGGAATATCGCATACTGGGGCCTTTTGGGGGGTGGG
>PVKV010001685.1:106293-129298 GCA_004027835.1 Alouatta palliata | reverse complement strand
TGTGTTCTGCTGTACAGCAGGTCTTCAAATAACTTCACTTTGTTTAATGTCATTTCATTACAACATTGATAAGAAAAAAAATCTGATCTGGCCGGGGCCACTGTATGGAGGTTGCATGTTCTCTCTATGCCTGTATGGGTTTTCTCTGGTTTTCCATATCCCAAATACGTGCATTTAGGTGGACTGGTGTGCCTCCATGGTCCCAGTGTGAGTGAGTGTATGTGGCGGTGTGAGTGTGCCCTGTGATAGGAGGGCATCCTAGTCGGGGCCAATTCCTGCCTTGCACCCTGCACTGCTGGGATAGGCTATGGCCACCCGCCACCCTGAACTGGAATGAACAGTTTGGAAAAGGAATGAATGGATGAATACAAATAATCATAAGATAAAATTTCACAAGACTGAGATAATCATAGGGATACATGACAATGAATGACACTGTATGAAAGCATTCAGGAAGCCACCACATTTGTGATTGGCTTTCTTTCTGTGTGGTGGTAGGAGGTGCTCCTGACAATTTTTGATTTGCAAACCATTATTCCTTAATTTAACCCACTTCTAAGACCACTGACACTCAGTGATTCACCAAAAATTGAATAATGACCTTACTTGTTTTGATGAATCTTTCTTAAATGGATGTATAGCTCACATTTACTTCAATGTTTAGTATTAGAAGTGCTTGGGGTCTTTATTTAGAAGTTTGGTGGTGTTTTTGTGATCAGAAATATGCCATAGAAACTTACCTCTTGTTTATATCAATTAACTTATGGTAAAATTGATTTTGTTACATGTCATTTTGCTTAAAGTCAAAGTTTTCAAGGACCTGTCAACAACCCTAGGTGAGAACTTATTATAGTGAGGTAGAGTAGTCTATAAATCTCCAGTCAGATCAAATTGACTCACAGTATAGTTCAAGATGTTTATATTCTTACTGATTTTCTGTCTGCTTGTTCTGTCAGTTATAAAGAAAGCTTGCTAAAGTCTCTAACCATAATTTTGGATTTATCTATTTCCCCTTTTAGTCCTGTCAGCTTTTGTTCCAGATATTTTGAAGCTCTTTTATTTGGGGCATAAATATTGAGGGTTGTTATGTCTTCTGGATAAGTTGAACCCTTTATCATTTTCAAATAATCCTCTTAATCCTCACTGATACTCCTTGCTCTGCAATCTACTGTGTCTGATATTAATGTAGCCACTCTCACTTTTATTTGATTAATGTCAACGTAATGTATCCTTTACTCTTAATTTATCTATGTATTTTAAATAAAGTAGGTTTATTCTGGGCAACATTTACTTTGTTCTTGTTTTTTTAAATACAATCTAACAATTTCTACCTTTTATCTGAGGTGCTTAGAGCATTTATATTTAATGAGATTATAGGTATAATTGGCTTTAAATCTACCACTTTGCTATTTGTTTTCTATTTGTTCCATAAATCCTTGGTTCTCTTTTTCCTGATTTCGTTTGAATAAATTGAACAATTTTTGTTATTTTAGATTTTGTCCTCTGTTGGCTTTTTTGCTGTATATATATGTATATATATATATATATATATATATATATATATATATTATTATTATTTTATTTATTTATTTATTTATTTATTTATTTTTTTTAGGAGATGAGGTCTCACTATTTTGCCCAGGCTGGTCTTGAACTCCTGAGCTCAAGTAATCTGCCTGCCTGGCCTCCCAAAATGCTAAGATTCCAAGCATGAGTCACCATGCCCGGCCTTTTGCTATATATATTTTTAAATAGAGGTTGCTTTAGGACTTTCAGTATACATCTTAAATTTATCACAGTCTGTCTTCGAGTAATATTAGACTGCCTCCCATATAGCACACTCCCTTCCCTGCCTTTGTGCTATTGCTGTCATGCCTTTCATTTCTCCATATGCTTTAAGCCTCATTATTAAGCTTACTTGAAATAGCCAATTATCTTTTAAAGAGACTTTTTTAATAGGAGAAAATGTCCTTTATATCTATTCAGTATGGACCATTTCTGGTGTTCTTTGTTTCTCTGCCTACACCTAGATTTCTGTTACCATTTGCCTTCTGCTCAAAGGGCTTACTTGACCATTTCTTGCAGTGAAGGTCTGCTGCTGATGTACTTCTTTAGCTTTCGTGTGTCTCAAAAGGTCTTTCTTTTTTGCCTTTATTTCTGAAAGCTAATTTTTCTTGGTGGGTAAATAGTTCTAGGTGGACAGTTGTTTTCACTTTCGGATGTTGCTGTATTATCTTCTGGCATGCATTGTTTCTGATAAGAATTTGACTCTCATTCTTACATTTGTTCTGTACACAATGCGTTTCTCCCTTACGCTGGTCGCTTTTAAAGTTTTCTCTCTATCACTGCTTTTGGGCAATTTTATTATGATGTACAGTGGTTGAGGTTCTTCAAACTTCTTGTATCTGTGGGTTTATAGTTTTTATAGAATTTGGAAACATTTCAGTTATAATTTCTTCAAGTTTTTCCCATCTGCCTCTCCTTCAGGGACTCCAGTTGCATGTAGATTGGGACATTTGAATTTGTGCCAGCAATGCGAATTCTCTGGTCCGTCTCCCCCACCCCCCATGTTTTCCTTTCTTTATCTTATTTTGGGTGGCTTGCATTTCTGTGTCTTCAGGTGCACTACATTTTTTTTCTGTAGTGTAATCTGCACTTCATCCTAAACTAAAAAAAAAACTCCCCAATTCAATTTGTGTCTTCTTTTCTACAACTTCCAATGCCTCTTTTCAATAGTCTTGTGTTCTTCTCTACTCTCTTTACATACAAAATATGATAGCATTTTAACATCTTTGTCTACTGACTACATACAAAATATGATAACTTTTAGACATCTTTGTTCACTAACTCTATCATCTGTGTCATTTCCGGGTCTGTTTCTACTGATTGATTTTCTTGATTCTGGGTCATATTTTTCTATTACTTTACATTCTTAATATTTTTCCTTGGATGCCAGCATTGTAAATTTTACTTTGTGGGTGCTGGATGATTTGATATTCCTTTACTTGTTTCTGAGTGTTGTCCTTGGAAGCCATTGTGTTACCTGGAAACAGCCTGATCCCTTTTGAGGTTTACTTTAAAGTGTTGTCAGGGGGAGCCAGGATGGCCATTGGTGCGGGGATGATTTTACTTTGCCAATAGCCATCTGAGTACTCCACCTGATGCCTGGGGGATTACAAAGTCTCTCTACTTGGGTTGGTGAGAACACAATCTGTTCCTGGTCCACTGAGCCTCACACATTTTTATGCCTGTTCCTTTCTGGTGGGAGTTTCCTGGACTTATGGGCATATGTTCATTGGTACTCTGCGGCAGTCTCGAGGGAAAGCCTTGTTGAACTCTGTCCTACAATTCTAGCTTCCTGGGCCTCCCTAGGTTTTCAGCTCTGGCTCCTTCTTTGAGGGAACAGCCATTTCTATTTGGGTCAGCCTTCCCTGGAAAGCAGCCTGGAAAGGATTTCTAGGTGGTAAGTGAGGACCATCGGAAGGCTCGCCCATTTTTTTCCTGTCTTTCAAGGATCTCTGTTCTGTGTAGCCTATTGTTCTCTGTCCAAAAATCATTGTCTTTTTTTTTTTTTCATAGTTGTTTCATCTGGTTGTTTAGTTATTTAGTATGGGAGGGTGAAGCTAGTTCCTGTGACTGCATCATAGTCAGAAACAGAAATTCTACCTATGGGTGGAGGATGGTGGCTCATACCCGTAATTCCAGCAGCTTGGGAGGCCAAAGCAGGTGGATCAGTTGAGGCCAGGAGTTCAAGACCAGCTGACCAACATGGTGAAAACCCACCTTTACCAAAAATACAAAAATTAGCCAGGCCTGGTGGTGGGCACCTGTAATCCAAGCTACTTGGGAGGCTGATGCAAGAGAATCACTTGAATCCAGGAGGTGAAGGCTGCAGTGAGCTGAGATTGCGCCACTGGACTCCAGCCTGGATGACTATCTCAAAACACACACACACACACACACACACACACACACACACACACACACACACACAATTTTACCTGTGCATTTTTGAGTGGCATGCAGTACATTCACATTGTTGTGCAGCTATCATCACCATCCACTCTAGAAGATTTTTATCTTTCCAAGTTAAAACTAGTCCCCATTAAACAGTAACACCCAATTTCACCTTCCACCCAGCCCCGGTACCCTCCATCCTACATTCTTAATCTTGCAATAGTACAGTATTTGTCCTCTTGCGTCTGGCTTGTTTTATTTAGAATAACATCTTTAAGGTTCATCCATGTTTGAATATTGTGTCAAATTTTCCTTCCTTTTTCAAATGTTTAATTGACATATAAGAATTGTACACATTTACAGGATAGATGTGATGTTTTGATACATGTATACAATGTGTAATGATCAAATCAAGGTAACTGCAATATCCATCACCTCAAACATTTACCATTTCTTTGTACTGGGAACATTCAAAATCCTCTGGCTGAATAATATTCCATTGTATGGACGTACCACATTTCATTTACTCTTTTATCTCTTAATGGACACTTGGTTGTTTCTACCTTGTTGTTTTTGTGAAGAAAGCTGCTGTCAACACAGCTGTACACGTATCTGTGTGAGTTCTTGCTTTCACTTCTTTTTTTATCTGCCCAGAACTGGAATTGCTAGATCATACAATAATTATATTATATATCAACCGTTTTGAGGAACTGCCATACTGCTTTCCACAGTGGCTGTACCATTTTACATTCCCACCAGCAATGCACAAAGATTCCAATTTCTCCATGCCTCCTTCAATGCTTATTTTATGTTTTTTGGTAGTGGCCATTCTAATGGGTGTGAAGTGTCTATATTGCAATCTTCTTTTTTTTTAAGACAGAGTCTAGCTCTGTCACCCTAGGCTGGAGTGCCGTGGCAGATCTCGGCTCACTGCAAATCCGCCTCCCAGGTTCCAGCGATTCTCCTGCCTCAAGAAATTCAGTCCATGTTTGGGAAGTCACAGATGATAGAAAAAGAGATTCACACGGGAAAGGGGAGAGGAGCTTGTCTCAATCTGGGCAGATATCTTCCACTTCTGGAATCTGAGAAAGTGATGAAAGAACGTACTGAGGAAGCAGAGCTGCTCATCTTGGTATCTGAGCAAAGGAGTCCAGTGAGATTAACTTCCCTGCTGCTGAAAATCTG
The DNA here is from genome assembly GCA_004027835.1 of Alouatta palliata. Classification (NCBI taxonomy): domain Eukaryota; kingdom Metazoa; phylum Chordata; class Mammalia; order Primates; family Atelidae; genus Alouatta; species Alouatta palliata. The sequence goes on along the minus strand of PVKV010001685.1, from coordinate 124,156 downwards.
TTCCATGAGTTTCGGGTTTCCCATTGTCCTTTTCCCCCCGGGCTTCTTGTATGAAAATGACAGCTCCATGTTCACTTGACACTGTAGAAACTATGAAGTCAAGAAAACAGAAGGGTTCCATTTGTTTTTTACAGGAGTGCTAATGGCCTCCCCTCCTCGCAGACCTGTGTCTGCCTCTGGGTAAATGGCCAGTGCCTTTTGTCATAAAATTAAAACTATTTGAAGCAGATGGGAATTATAAGTCTGTAACTATTATCAAAATGCATCTTTAAATTTCATAAGCTCACAATTTTGGATACATTAATTCAGAATACATAACATTTTAGGTTTGTGGAGCTTAATGAAGGGAATTATAAAAGGTCTGATTATGCTGAAAAATAAAAATCCTAAGCCCCCAGCTGACCGAATGGACCTCCTCTTGGCCAAGAAGACCCCCAGAGAGTCTTAAAAACTGAGTTTCCAGCCATGACGACAGGATGGGAGGTTGGACATACCTCCACACAGTTCCCCGCGCCCTCCCTATCTACCATTAGAGTTCTTTTCTTTTTTTTTTTAACTTTTCTTTCTTTCTTTTTCTTTTTTTTTTTGAGGTGGAGTCTTGCTCTGTTGCCCAGGCTGGAGTGCAATGGCACAATCTCAGCTCACTGCAACCTCCGCCTCCTGGGTTCAGGTGATTCTCCTGCCTCAGCCTCCCGAGTAGCTGGGATTACAGGTGCCCGCCACCACACCTGGTTAATTTTTTGTATTTTTAGTAGAGACAGGTTTTACCGTGTTGGCCAGGCTGGTCTCGATCTCCTGACCCTGTAAACCACCCACCTTGGCCTCCCAAAGTGCTGGGATTACAGGCATGAGCCACCTCGAAAGAGTTAAACAGAAACCAGCCCTTTTGAAAGATTGGCTCCAACACTGAATTCAACCAATCGCCTGAGGCTTCAGCCAGACCGAGATAATCAGACTGGCGATAGGAGGCCGCATTGTAAGCAAGACCAGAGGCCATGGCAGGCAAAGGTGAAATCCCACACCTCTGTGCTTCAGGAATAAATGATGCTGTCACTGCCACAAGGTTTTGTCTTTTCTATCAGCGAAACAAGCACTGGCCTCAAGATGGGCAATGTTAAAACGATTGCAGCTCCGCCAGATGCTAACTGACCCCTGTTCCGCAAGCCATAACCGCAGCTTCGAGTGAACAAGAGACTGACTGCAGCAACTCCCTTCTGATGGGAGGCCACCCTCTGGGGACTGGTTCTGGCTGCTCCATGGGGCCTGTGCACTGGGTGCCCTGGAGGCCTGGAGCCCTGGCCGCACCCTCTGACATATACGGCACAACTGTAAAACATGTCAATGTGAAGTCTTCACTCTCAAGTGAGCGTGTGTGTGTTGACATATGTACCACACATGTTTGCTTATTACTCATGTACACAGCGCCCTTCCTGCATCCTCCTAGCTCCTCCTATGACCTGCTAAATCTGTAAACTTCTTAGCCCACCCCTTCAGCAAAGTTTTCTGTCTTACTGTTCCTTCTTCAAAGCGCCTGTTTCTGGTTTAACAGGTTGTTAAACAGAGCAGCCTACAAGTTGTAATCGTTTATAAAAAATAAAACTCTTCTAAATGTATAGATGTATGATTTTAAGTCAATGATATCGATGGCAAAATTTGTTACCTGTCTGCCAACTCCCCACTCCCATTGCTTTCAAAGTTTCAAGACAATCTCTATAATTAGGAAGAAGCTCTGTGGCCAGTGCAGTGGCTCATGCCTATTATCCTGGCACTTTGGGAGGCCAAGGCAGGAAAATCACTTGAGCCCAGGAGTTTCAGACCAGCCTGGCCAATGTGGTGAAACACCATCTCTACCAAAAATACAGCAACAACAAAATTAGCTGAGAATGTTGGCGGCATGTGCCTGTAACCTCAGTTACTCGGGTAGCTGAGGCAGGAGAAGCCCTTGAGGAGGAGATTGCAGTGAGCCGAGATTGCACCATTGCACTCCAGCCTGGGCAACACAGTGAGACACCGTCTCAAAATAAAAGAAGGTCTGTGACACATTATACCACCCAAGACTCCCCAGACCCTGGTCAGCAGACTCGCCTCTCAGTGACCTGTGTGCCATTCTGTGGTTACTTTCCATCCTCTGTCTTCCATCCTTCCCCTGCCTGCTACCTTTCCTCTCTCTCTTTCTCTCTCTCTTTTCACTTTGAGATGGAGTCTTACTCTGTTGCCAGGCTGGAGTACAGTGGCACGATCTGGGCCCATTGCAACCCTGCTGCCCTGGTTGAAGCGATTCCCCCGCCCCAGCGTCCCAAGTAGCTGGGACTACAGGCGCTTGCCACCACGCCCGGCTAATTTTTGTATTTTAGTAGAGCTGGGGTTTCACCATGTTGGCCAGGATGGTCTTGTTCTCTGACCTCATGATCCATCCGCCTTGGCCTCCCAGAGTGCTGGGATTGCAAGCGTGAGCCACCGAGCCTGGCCTCTCTCTCTTTTTAAGGCCTGATTTACCCATTGCTTAACTTTTCTTGGAATTATTTTTACTGCTGACGAGACTGGTTATGTTCTAGTAGCAATGACAGATCTCCAAGCCATTTCTTCCTTGGAGAATTTCTCTGCTTTTAAAACAGGCCCCTGGATATTTGATAAGAGCAGCTGTAGAAGCTGTGAAGAGTGGCTGACACCTTTGTTTCTAATGATATTTTAAAGATGTTCCCATCGGGAAACATGGAATTGTGTTTGAGAGGAAAAAAACGGCTTATAAACAATGACATTGATGATGATGGAGGGTTTCTTCATAATTAAATAAACAGTCCTAATTTTATAAAATACAATTATCAGGAGTTTAGATTTTTAATCTCCTGTGTATTTTGAAGCATGGCTAAAATATCATAAATCCTAATTGATTTCTTCCAAACAGGTAAAGCCTACAAAAATCCATGGAAAAAAATTACTATAAAAAAAATTTTAAAAACCACTCAAATTCACTATTTTCCAGCAGAAAAAGAACTAGCCGTTTAGAGAAGGGATCATCCAGCCAGGCACAGTGGCTCATGCCTATAATGCAAGCACTTTGGGAGGCTGAGGTGGGTGGATGATGAGATCAGGAGTTCGGTACCAGCCTGGTCAACATGGTGAAATCCTGTCTCTACTGAAAAAAAAAAAAAAAACCACACACAAAAAATGAGCTGGGCGTGGTGGCAGATGCCTGTAATCCCAGCTACTCTGGAGGCTGAGGAAGGAGAATGCCTTGAACCTGGGAGGCAGAGGATGCAGTGAGCTGAGACTGCACCATTGCACTCCAGCCTGAGTGACAGAGCAAGTCTCCATCTCAAAAAAAAAAAAAAAAAGAGAGAGAGAGAGAAGGGACCCTCCTTTGTCTCCAGGAATGACACTGAGTGGGAGCAGATCATATTCAGAAAACGTGAGCTGAGCTTACATTCCCTTTTCCTATTAGAGCAGAGGCCAGCTAGTGAGGGTCGGAAGACTGAGGTCCTAGAAGGCGAAATTCAGGCCTTGGAGACAAGGAGGCAGAATCATATGACTTGATGTGAAATCTTTTCATGGCTGCAGCAAATAAATCCATAAGTTCATCCCACAACACCTTCCTCCATACTATTTGTGTGGTTGTTTCTTTAAACCAGACTGAAGAGCTATTTATTTTATTAATTTGTTAAATATAGATGGATGCCGGGCAGACAGCAATGAATAAGAGAAAGCTCAGCCCGCTGCCTCAGTGGGGTTTATCTGCCGCTGGTAGAGACGCCCGTCACACAACTAAATAACAACAAATGATTTCATCTCATTTGCCACCAGTGACCTGCAGGAGAGGCTGCAAAGCCTGGCACCAGTGGGCTTGACCCCAGACTGAGGGTCAGGAAAGAAGGCTTCCTTGAGGCAGCCACGTTTGAACAATGGAAGGATACAGGAATGTGCATACAAGGTGGGGCAGGCTGACTCTGCAGGTGGCATAGCACGTTAAGGCCCCTGAGCAGGAAGGTCAGAACGAGGAAAGAAAAAGCAGACAGACAATGTGGCTGGAACCAGGGAAGGAGAGCAGTTTATGGAGCCAGCTGCAGGTGAGGGCACTTCTGGGCCCACGGGTAAGAATGTTGCCTCACTGTGGCAATATTTTGGCCACAGCAACTCCTCAAATGTTACTACTGGCTGAGTCAACCCATTTTATCTTCAAGGTCTTGAAACGCCTTGGAATGGAATCCCGTGGCCTGGGAGCACAGGACCCTCCTCCCCCGAGTGGCGGTCCTGGCCCGCACACCTCTTCCCCCGACCACTGCTCGTTCCGTTCCCTGCAGCCTGAGGTACTTCTTGAAGAGATGATGGCAGCTGACGAGGAGCTCAGGAGTGTCTTCTTCATCCCTGGCATCTGTTCCTGATACACCATCTGCCCTAGACAACAAGCCCACGCCTTTCTTCTCGTTCTTCCTTCTCCACTTCTTGTTTGGACGATGGGAGTGGAGGAAGTCATTATACCTCACACTCGGGAGCCTGCAAACATTCTGCAGAGGGAAAGGGGCTTGGGGAATCACTCTCTGTGTTCCTAGGCTTCTCTTCTTGGCATTGTTTGCTTGGGGGCTCAGCTCTGCAGCCAGCTGGAACAATTCAGAAGGGTCTGTCCTTCCCAACAGATGGAGGGGAGGGGCTCAGGGTGACCCTGTCCTGCACAGGTGGACGTTGACCCAACAGGCTGCCAAAGGAGATGAGATTTTACATAGACTCTAAGAATCACCATGACATTATCTAACATTTTAAAAAAATCCTACAAGCAAATTGGACAGTGGACTGGAGCAGGGAGAGGCGCTGGGAAACCTGTTTTCTTCTGAAAGCGCTATCAGTGACACGCCATATGGTTTTTGCCAAACCATTTGGCTGCTTAAAGATCTTCTATTCCCAAATGTAAAACTGAGCTAATAGAAATTGCCACCCCACCGGGATATCACAAGCACTAATCAGAATGTCTATAAATGCCTTTGAACTCCTTGGGAAAACATGCCACCAAAATACCAAGTGGGATTTATATAAATGTCATCCTAACCCCAGATCTTCATTTCGACAGTGGGAATTTAGGGCTTATGTTGATGCATTTATTACAGTTCTCACCGAAATTACACATCACTGGGTGCCTTGAGCTTTAATTTTTTTTTTTTTTTAATAAGACTGTGCAACTTGCCAGGTTGAAACTCAGAAATTTTTCAAATGTGGAGTCCGTTGTGAAGAACAGTTTGCATAGAGGAATTTTTCCGAGAATACCGGGCTCTCTCCCATAGGCCGTAGCCATTGAGGTCCTGTCGTGGTTTTTAGTTTCCTTGAACTGAAAATAAGACAACCTAATCTTTTCTCCTCAAATCTTTGGGGCGTGCTATGGTGCATTATATTAATACTCATGCATTCTCTCTCCTTTCCATTGGGAGAATCGAGAAAAAATTTTTATCGATAAATCTGCAATGGTTCATCCTCTAGAAAGCCCCATGACTGTTTATTTGACTCTCAAAGTCCATGTGTTTACTTCGGAGATCTCCAAAAAGAGTAGAAAAGATCTAGCAACCCCAGATTAGTTTAGGAACCAGCATGTCCCTTGCTTTAAGGAACACAGTAAACATTTCAAAAGAGCATGCCAGCTCATTATCTAACTCTCTCTTCAGTGACTTCAGGGAAAACAGCAGCAGTTAAGCAATGTTTGCCAAAAGCGGATCTGGGGACGGGTGTTGATTTTAAAAGAGAAGGAAAGAAGAGCTGATTGCTCGCTGCAGGTTCTCCTGGCTTGGCGGCGTGGAGGCAAAGGCCTGCTTCTGCAAAGACTCTGTGAAGACCCACCACTCTTCCTCAACCTCGCAGATGCTGAGGGTCCCTGCTACTTGAATTCGCTAAGTGCAATGTGCCCGCAGCTCCCCAAGTCGGGAGACAGAAAAATGGATAAACATTCCTCAAATGCTGTGGATAGGTTCTCACCCTAGAACCTGGGCAGTCTGCTCATGCTCCAGCGTGCAGGTCCCATAAGGCACGAGTATGGCGATGTTTTCCACCATGACATCAAGTGGATCCCCACACTGCCCCCAAACGTAATTAACATGTCCTATGGCTGTGGGAGATTCCGGCTTGTTCAGAGAACTAGCTTCCTGGCACTCTAGGGCTCCACTGCAAAGAAATGCTCTTTTGTGTTAATGCATCTGGACGTCCAATGCAAGAAACTGAGTATTAGCCCCCCCCCCCGACCCTCCCATCCCCCAGAAAGACTCCAACTGAAAGTTTGCACAATGGCTGATCAAAGTCTGCCACATTTCTTTCCAGGGCTACGATTTTGTTCCGTCTCCACTCTGGGGAGTTGGAAGGCTGGAGCACGGACCAGCCATCCCTCCCCCTACCTCCTAGTGATGTTTGGAAATCTTAATTTTGTTTTATAGGTCACAGGTCAGCCCATCCGTGCCGATCCCTGTAATTGGACAGGACGTGCTTTGTGTGGTCTGATTACATCTTTTCTTTCAGACCCAAGGGGAGCCGTCAATTAGAGCCGCGCTTGAGCCTAAGGCTGACCTGAACCGTTTGAAGGCAGATCTTCCATGGAACGTGCCGGTACCACTTCATTCCCAGGAATCTTAATTACAAGGCATTACTCTGATGGACTGAATATATTAAGTAGCCTCAGTTCACCCCAGTGTGCAGTCCATGGGGAGGCAGCCCCCCCGAGCATTTTCTCCCCCCAGTGCCATAGGACTGGGAGGGCTTTGTTCCAAAACAACTTTGAGCTGAGAGTATTATCAGAGGCCCCCCCCTTGCCTGGAGGCCTTTTGGAAACTGCTTTGTCTCCTGCAGGTCCTTTTCTGGAATGGTCAAAGGGACGAGAGGGGTCTCTGCGATGTCCTGGATCTGGTTTCAACCTCACCTTCTCCATGTATGAGAAGACAAGTCACTTGGATTCACTGTGCCTCGGTTTCCCCAGGTGGCGAGCAGGACTCAGACTTTCGGTGAGAATCAGATAAGACTTAGAATGAGATGAGAATTCCATGTGAACGCACAGTTGGGACGTGGTGTGTGTCTCGCAGCGGGGCTGTCACGGGCAGGCAGACCTGAGACTGCTTCTGAAGAAGAGCCGCTGGCTGCCTCACGGCTATCCAGGCAGAATGTGCGCCGGGAGCAGGTGCTCCTGACCTTCATCTGTGGCTCCTGCCAAGCCCTCAGTGACCCGAATGCTAGCCAGGCCCCTGGGGGAAGGGACACAGGGTCCCTCTGGGATTTCAAAGCTGGTTGGCACAGCAAGTTCCAGGAGAAGGTGAGCACATTTGCATAGTCACCAAGGAGCCTCTTTGTTGGAAGGGAATCAAGACAGGACCCTCCTCCTTTTTTCAATTTAATGATGAACAGTCGGGCATGGTGCTGACTTGGGGCTGCTGGCAGGGACAGGCACCAGCGTTGCCAATGGAGAGCTAGCTCTCTATGATAGAAATTCGGGGGCAGGGCTGGGGGGGCTGAGTGGGGGTGTCAGCAGTGTGTGCTGGATAGGAAGGGGGCCCGGGGGGCCTTGCTAGCAGCAATGGCTACTGGTGTGTGAGCAAACCAAAGGAGCTGTCTGCTTGGAGCCTGCTCAACAGAGCACCCTGTGATCACCCTGCCAGGACACCCTTGCAGCTATGGACAAGTGCCCAGTGGCTGACTCAGGCGTCTGATCACAGCACCCCCAACCCCCTGCAATGAGTGTAGCCGTGCTCACTCTTTTCCGAGTTTCAGCTTAGCACCCACTGTTCTCCCTTTTTCTTCTAGGTCACTGGGGGGCTTAAGTGTGACTAGTTGCCGATGTGGCACTTGTGGCCATGTAGGAGACCACATGCGGCCAATGTGGAAGGGGCATGGCAGGTGCGATGGAGGTGGGGCATTGAGGAAGCGAGTGCATGCCCTCTGGCCTCCCCGGTACAGTTTGCCAGGTGCCGTCTTGCACCCTAAGCCGGCCGAGGTGTCCCTGGGGATGGCCCCGGAGCAGCGCCTGCCTACCTGCTCACTGCAGAGGGGACACTATTTAATATGGCAAAGGCTTGCCAGGGGCAAATGGAAAGGTTGCCAGAGCCTCGTGGTGAGAGCCAGACCCACATGTGGCTTTCTGGCAGTGAATGGCTAATGTGATCCACCTCCGACCACAGACTCTTCTCTGAAATCAGTCACAATTTTGAAAGAGCAAGTGAGCTTGCTCCTGGGATTTGGTTAGGGGTTAGGAAGCACACTGCTTTGACCACTGTGGGTCTCTAACACGTCTTTCTTTTCACTTTCTTCTCCATCCAACCCTTTTTTCCATTTCCTCCCCTCCCTCTTCCCCTTGTCCCTCCTCCTTTTCTTTCCTCCCTTTGAACAGCACCTGGTCCATGAGAGGATGAGTTTTCACGTGCTGGCCATCACCTTCGCCATCACTGCGTTGCCATCATCACTGCCCTCATCGCCTCCACACGCTGAGCTTCCTAGCACAAAACCAAAATGCCTTTAACAAGAGTACCACAGGTCTAAGATGCCACCTTTGGGATAAGTGGGAGTTTGGGATTATTTCTATTTTCGAATGATTCAGTCCCCTCCCACTAATTGTGAAGTGTAGAGCCATTGGGCTGAAGTGGATTCAATTCACCACATGCCCCTCGAATCCTTTCTGGAACAAGGTTGGATGCAAAAATAAAGAAGTATATTTTCTACATGTGCAGCCCAACCCAGAGCTCCCTGCCACTGACTTCGTTCTTTAAAGCACGTGGAGCCCAGCCAGCGCCGTTAGGAAAGCATGGAAGAGAAAAGCCGGCTCCGGCCCCGGGCTGCACCAGAGCTGTCGAGAAAGCTCTTCGACTCACAGCACGTCAACACTTCGCTCGCCTCTTAGTGGTTTTCTGAAGGTCGCTGATGCTGGCAGGGAGTGTGGAAAAGGGATGTTTACACCTGGGGCCGGGAGATGCCCTCTCTCAGGCTGAGAGAGACTGGCGGAACGGCCTGCTAATGAGAACAGTGCCGTCCACAGCTTTCTGAGCACACGGGAAGCCTCAGGCATGTGACACACGTGAGAGGTGCTTCTGTGTCTCCTGGGTTGCTTATGACCATCTTGACGGGCAGCCGCCACCTTCCCACGTCACCGGTGGAGGAAGCGTGGTGTGGGCAGATGCAGCTGTGTTTGTATCCAAGGTAGGAAGGTGGCCGAGTTGCAGGCTGGGCTTCTGTCAGTGTTATTATGGGTTGAACTGTGTTCCTCCCCCAAGATCTATATGTTACGGTCCTACCCCCCCACCCCCCCAGGACCTTGGAATGTCACCTTACTTAGAAGTAAGGTAGTTGTGGAGGTAATGAGTTAGGATAAAGCCATGCTGGAATAGGGTAGGACAGGTCCTTATAGAAAGGGGACATTTGGAGACAGACACACACCCAGGGTGGATGCCACGGGAAGATGGAGGCAGAGGTCAGCGAGTCAGGAGAAGCCAGGAGAGGCCTGGGACAGATCCTCCCTCACAGTCTTAGAAGGAGGCAGCCCCACTGACCGACACCTTGAGTTGGGCCTTGCAGCCTCCAGGACTGTGGGCGAATTCACCTCGGTGGTGTAAGGCACACGGTCTGCGGTGCTTTGTGCGTGAGGGCATCCCTGGGAGACTAACGCAGACGTCCCACCAGACCTGTGCCCTGTCACTGTGTTTCCTCGAGCTTCAGCGGAGTGACAAGAAGACTTTGGAGGCCACCCTGACTCCTCTGCAGGGCAAGGACGGAGAGGACGCAGGCCTGGCCTCCAGGGTCCCAAGGCGCTGAGAGTGGCCCCTTGGGTGCCTGCCAGTGGCTGTTTCCTCCTCCTCTCTGTCAAGGCACGTTTCCCATTTCTGCACTTGCACATGGGCTGAGACTCCTCAAGAGAGGGGACTCCCTTGGTGCCGCCATCTGTGGTCGCGGGAGGGATCGGGGTGGCCCAGCGGCCCTGCAGAGGGTGCACGGTGCTGGGGAAGTCGTGGAGGGGAACCCACTTGTGAGGCTGTTGAAAATATTTACTTTTGGATAATGAGTTATTTGTTTGTTTTTCCAGAAAACTTTTCTCTTACTGGAACCAAGTCAACAAGAGCCACCCTTGGACTCTGGATGCCTGGGAGGCTCTGAGCCGCTGGGCAGAGGAGAAGGTGGAGCGGGTCTTCCCAGGCCAGCTCCCACAGGGCCGGCCAAGGCACTGGGCCTCTCAGCAGGCACTGGGCCTCGGGATCCTCCAGATCCAGAGCCATCTGGATCACCCGAAGAGTTCTTTGAAACCAGCTGATTTTCTGAGGGGACAGTTGACATGGACGGGGGTATCACAGGCAGGAGCACTGGCTTCCGAATTAGAGGTCAAAAGCGTGGACTCTCTCAGTCACTAACTCAGCTCTATGCTCCGGCAAAACCCTTCGCAGCTGGGGTCGCCCTGTCCGTGCGTGGAGGTGAGCAGCTCCTGTCTCAGGGTCCCGGTGGGGGTGGGGGTGAGGTGGAAGGCCCGGGGGACAGCACCCGACGGTGACCTCCATAGCTTCCTCCCCTTTACCTCCCACATTGTTTAAGTGTAGCTCGGGGTCAGGACAGTGTCTCTACTTTTTTGCTTTGTTTGGTGATTTCGATATTTAAGCCTCTTTCAACTCAATCAAGCTTCGCCACAGAAAGGGCTAGACGCCAGGAAATGCTGGCGGTGCCTAGAGCATTGCTCTTCATCTCGAACAGCGGTTCTAAGTGGAATCTGCGGTGCCTTTCTAGTGGCAATACTAAACATTTTCCTTTATAGCAAAGATGAGAATCTTTATTAAAACAACTACCTATTGTCATTTAACATCCTGATTCCAAAGTGACAGCTCTATGGCACTGCTTATTAAGAAAGTTTATATCGAGGTGTTTCTGACCCTTTACTAATTCTTTCTTTAAATTTTTATTTATTTATTTTTGAGAGATGGGATCTTACTATGTTGCCCAGGAAACTCCTGGCTCAAGCAATCCTCCGGCCTTGGCCTCCCAAAGTGGTGGGATTGCAAGCATGAGCCACGACCCCCAGCCCCGTTTACTAATTCTTGATGATTAAAGCCTTTCTAGCCCTTGTCTCACTTTCCTCTTCAATGCCTGCTTTCCGTCTCTGAAGCTAGAATGTTCCTGACGCACACGTGTGGGTCTAGGGTGGTGAGTGGGAGTTTTCTCTCTCCCTGGCCTCTGCTAATAATATTGAAGGATTCAGGCCTAGTTTTTCCCCATCCCTATTCTAAGCTAGGGAGGAAGGAGAGAAAAAGAAAAGGGGAGTGGACAGAGAGAGAATTAATGAGAGAGACACTGAGAGAGGAGGCAGGAAAAACTCCCATCTATGGGCCATTTCTGTGCCTTTGAGAATGTGAATCCCTGTGTCTTCCCCGAGAGAGAATCAGCAATTTTCCACTCTCATCAAGAAAAAAGACGAATGTCTTGCTCCCAACAGGAGTTTGCAGGGGCCCTGTGCTGCTCCGGCAGTGGCGTGAAATGTCAGTGCTGAAGACGGACGTACACATTAAGCACTTCTTGGCTGGTTCCTTAACAACCACTCTGGTCTCCACAGCCTGCCTTAGCGACACACTGCATTAGTGGTGTGGTCCAAGATGACTGATTTGAAAAAGAGCCGCACCTCCCGATGCAGATGATCTCACGGTGAGAATGTGCTGATGGGAGCCGATGGCGGTCTTCAGGCAGAGTTCCCGTGACTCTCAGCTGAGGTTTACCACGTGGACCCTGAATCACTTGGTACCTTGCACTTTTAGCTTTGGAGGGTGTGATGGAGTGGGGTCCTCTCTTTTAGCAAGATTTTAAGTTCATGAGGGGCGTGTCCTGTCGTGGGCCTCATTGCCAGCATCCTCTGTAACCCTCTAGAACCTGAAACTTAGGATACCTGTGTGGGGTGGAGTGGGGGGGCAGGGGCAGCCAGAGGGATTGGCTTGGACACTTGCTCATGGGGCAGGCAGGCGTCTTGCACCCCGTTTGCAGAAATGGGGTTGACTTTATTCTTACTGTGAAGGACTTTAGCTGTTTTCTTCCAGAGAAGTGCCACCTTTCCTTCTGTCTTTTCTAAGCTTTTCTTTGAAATAAAATACATAGGCAGAAAAGTGTATAGGAGTATACAGCTTGATGCCTTTTCATTGACAGAGCACAGCTGTGTAACTGGCATCCAGATCAAAAGACAGAACATCCCACAACCTCTGAAACTGCCTCACTGCCCTCGTGGAGCTCTTGCTCCCCAAGGTAAATGACTGGCCTGCCCTCCAATGATACAGAGCCATTCTGCGGGTTCTTGTACTTTACATAAACAGAGCTGCACAGTACGTGGCCTTCTTGGTGCCTGTTTCTTTTGTTTCAACATTTAGTCAGTGAGATTTCGACACAGTCTCGGCTGTGGTTTTAAACCCCTTGCTCTGGCTGTTGCGTGGTAACCCACTGCATGAATGTACTACGGTTTATCTGCTCTACTGATGATGAGCACGTAGGTAGCTTCCAGTCTGGGCTATCACAAACAGTGCTGCTGGGAACATTGTAGTTTGCGATTTTTGTTGCACGTCTCTGAGCGTGTCTACTTGAGGACATACCTGGGAGTGGCATGCTAGGGTCAAGGGCTTGTTCATCTTTAACAAGGTCATGCCGGTTCGCAGCGGCGGGGAGGGAGAGTCGTGCCTGGGCTGTGTCTTGGCCCTACGTCTTGGTCAACACGTGGTATTTTTCCTGTGGACATTTCGTGTTTGCCTTTTCTTTCTCCTCCCGTCTCCTCCAGAAATAGAGCCATCTGGACTGACAAAGATGCAACAGCAGTTCCATGGAGAAACGGTAAGTAAGCAGGCGGTTCTACCAGTGGTGCTGGAGCAATTGGACATCAGTACGGAAGGAAAAAACGAGCCTGGGCCTGGCGAGGTGGCCCACGCCTGTAATCCCAGCACCCTGGGAGGTGGAGGTGGGCAGATCACGAGACCATCCTGGCCAACATGGTGAAACTCTGTCTCTACTAAAAATGCAAAAATTAGCTGGGTGTGGTGGGCACCTGTAGTCCCAGCTACTCGAGAGGCTGAGGCGGGAGAATTGCTTGAACCTGTGAGGTAGAGGTTGCAGTGAGCTGAGATTGGGACAGTGCCCTCCAGCCTGGTGACAGAGCAAGACTTCGTTGCAAAAAAAAAAAAAGAACCTGAACCTGAACTTCACTGCTCATATACTAAGAGTGTGTGTCTGTGTTCTTTTCAAACACCTGTGGAGTATTTACAAAAATCCTGTTAGGAACAAAATCTCAGTCCACAACGCAGAATTCACTAGGCTAATTTCTCTGACTTTGGTGGAAGACTGTTAGAAATTAGTATCCAAAGAATGTCAGCTCTGACAGGCAGAGGGTTGCTGTTGTTACTCACGGCGGTAGCCCCGGAGCCTAGAAGGGTGCCTGGCGTCAGTTTTTGAATTAGTGAGAAACGTGATGAGGCGTATCGGTCAGAATGCATCCAGTAGAAATTAGCAGAGGAACTAAAGTAACGGTATTTCTTGTTTATTGAGTGTCTACAGCTGCGTTTTCCAGGCTCTGTCTAACATCCTCACGGAGAATCCAGGCCTGTTCCTCCTGCTCTGGGTTCTCGTTGTCTCGGTCTCTTGGTCCCAAGATGGCAGTGATGATTGTGACAGTATTAATCACTAGGATTATTATGACGGTAATGCTATTGCATTTGACTTGCTTTGTGCCAGCTGTTGTTCGAAGCTCCTTACATATTGTTACACGTTACATTACGTGCTCATGTTTATCCAGGAGGTAGGTGTCATTTTTCTTCATTTACAGATGGGAAAACTGAGGCATAGAGCGATTCAGCAACTTGTCCGAAGTCATACAGCTAGTGATTGGTAGATCCAGGAGCGAAGCTCGGGCAAAGCCCACAGTTTGTGCCTACTTTCTGAGTTTGATTGTAACTCCAGGTGTTGTATTTTCACAGCCACAGCAGGAAGAAAGAGGCCACAAGAGGCCACACACCCACACTACAATCACAAGGGGGGCTGGGAAATCCAGTATCTGACACAAAGAGCCAGAGATCCACTTTAGATGAAGCAGGAGCTGGGCCCGAGAGCAGGATACACTGCCATGCTGAACAGAAGGGCTGCTCCCTAAAGCAGGGAAGGAGGCAGGGACCGCAGTCAGCTTTGACAAATGATATCTGTCTCTGCTATATTAAAAAAGAATCCATCTACTTGCAAATTAAAAAAAAAATCTAGATAATCGGTTAAAAAGAAAATGAAAAACTATTTAGAAATAGTTGGGAATGGGTTAACTAAAATTCAGAAGAGGAGAAAAGATCTAAAGAAGGGAAAAAGTCTATAGAGAAGGATAACCCGTAGAAACAACTGGAAGGGTAATCAGAGGACCACAGGCCCACACTGCTTTGCAGGCAGAGTCTACATTTCTGAGGCATGAAGACATTCATGTGACTATTATGCTTATAAAAGCTCTTCCACAGAATGTAAAAAGATGATCTCCAACTCCTTCAATAAAGCTAGTACTTCCCTGACACCAAATCCAGACCTCACAAGTGCAGAACATATGTGGGACACCCCACTTGTGCTAATGACACAAAAAGATGCCAGCTAAAACATGAACAAATACAGTAATAGGGCGTACTAGAAGATCACATGTTTCCTAGGAATGAAAGGATGGTTCAAGGTTAGGGAACCTATCGGTGTAATTTCCTGCAATAACTGTTAACAGACAACAATGCTATGACCATCTCAATAAAAGCAGCAGACAGTGTGTTCCGGCTCCGTCCTCTGCCTGACCTGCTGAGGTCTTCTTGCAGGGCTTAGAATCTGGAAGCTCCATTTCGCAGGCTTTCTTGCCGTGGTTCCAGTTTCGTTTCTACCACTGAGAGGTACTCATTGGTTTGGCAAAAGGGGAAGAAGGCTGGGCTGGAGATGTGAGTGCTGTTGGACGGGTCACAGGCTGCCTGGCCCTGCTTCCGCACCGTTCACAGAAGACCATCATGAAAATCCTCCTCCTGGAGTGCACGACGTGCACGCCCCGCCTTGGGGCAGGGAGGGATTCTGCAATATAATTTTTGCAAAAGAGAAAGGGCATCATCTTTTCAAAGTATTAGGTACCAAGGGTTCCCCCCAAAACGTGTAAGTCCCCCTCTGTTGGCTGAAATAATACAAGAAATGGAGAAAATCCACTTTCACGAATTCTAATTTAGATACTGTTTATGTGTGTGTATGCAAAACAGTTCTTGTATTTTTCTATACAAGATGTGGCACAATCAATGCTGAGTTTCTTGGGGCTATGGATAACATTTCTGGAGCGGTGTCTCACTCGTTTACATAGGTTAGTGACTTTCAGGCATTCTTTGCTCTGTGTCAAATGCCTCTGTATCAGCTGGTTAAAACGAAGCAAGTTAGACCTGGCAGGCTTCAAGTCTCTGCAGGCAATAATAGATGCTCTCAGTGATTGATATTGAACATCTTTACCACAAGCGTCCTGCAAGCTGCTTTAGGAATGTCATCAATTTAGTCTTCGCTGTTGATTGATTTATTCAGTGAATTTTTGAGGGGGGAACTCCTATGCAAAAAACACTGAGCTAAGGCCAGAGGATGAAGCAATTAATAGACCACATGTGGTCTCTGCCCTCCTGGAACTTGCAATGTGTCAGAGAAGAATCTATGAACACATGACTGGGGTCAAAACAAAGTAGGGGCTCCAAGGAACGAAAGGGAGGCACTGGACGGTGGGCATGGGGCAGCCCTCAGGATTCCTGGAAGTAGATGGTAGCAGGCTGACTGGGGGAGGAAGCCAGAATGGAAAGAACTATTGTACCAGCAGTGAGTCTCACTCGAGCCCAATCTTTCTGCTTTTCCCTCCAGTATCTTCCAATTTGACCTCAAAGGCAGTCGAAAACCTGGAATTACATGTTGAGTATGAAACAGAAAAATCGCAAGGCAAGGCCTCGATTTCTAGCCTGAAAAACAGAAAAAAAAACTGCAGGCCCCGCTGGTCAGAGGGAGCGGAGGAAATTCTTTTCCATCTTTTGTTGGTGGTTGTCCTTTCTCGTCCTTGTGTGGGAACAATGACTCTGACAACCGCAGATTTCTTTCACAGGCCCATGAGTCAGTGGCAGTGGGACGGCGTTTGTTAACTGCTGAAAGAGAACTGTCAACACAGAATTCTTTACCCCGAAAATTTCCTTCAGGAATGAAGACGAAATAAAGACATTTGCAGCTGAAGGAAAACAAAGAGAAATTCTCCCCAGCAAACCTGCTTGCTTGTTTGATTTTGGTACCTGTCGCTAACTCTCATACATAAAGTCTGCCATTGTGATATTACGGAAGTCGCTAGTTTTATCCTTGTTCTTAAAAAAAGTAGCACTGAACATTTCAGACCAAGAAGTCTAGAATTACTGTGAGCCAGCATTAACTGACTTGCTTGAGGCTACACATCTGGTTTGTAACTGGGTCAGGTTAGGACGTAGATTTTCAAGCTCACTCACCCAGGGGTGCTGATTTACACCAGCGTACGCTGGCCAGGGGCACCAGGGCAAAGAATGCCAATACTGGTTCAAATGATCTTTTCAGATAGTCACTTCTCATTTGTTGATTAAATTTTACAATCAATTTGGAACTTTTTTTTTTTTTAATTTATAAACAACAGAAATTTATTTGTCACAGTTCTGGAGGCTGAGAAGTTCAGGATTAAGGTGCTGGCAGGGTCAGTGCCTGGCGAGGGCTGCTCTCTGCTTTATGGTGGTGCCTGGTTGCTGTATCCTCCGAATCTGGAACTTTTATGTTGAATTTCTGTGCTTTCGGTTGCTTCTCTAACTTGGCCTTGGTGCAGCCCACTCCATCGTGAAACGTATAGTTGCAAGCCATAATTACTAATAAACATGAAGCAACAGCGTTCATTCACTCACTTTGATGATACTCACTCTCTTCCCAAAATAACCACCTATTCTAGTATACATTTAAATATTTTTAACTGACTTGATTGAGGTGCAATTTCATGAGCTTTGACTAATCATGGTGAAACATTGGTCACCAAAACTTTTGTCATATGACCTCATATTCAGCTCTGCCTGCCCCATGGCCACAGGCAGCCACTGCGCTGCTTTCTGTGAAAAGATGGGCTCATGCCTTGGGCGCTGTTTGTGTCTGGCTTATTTCACTCAGCATAATATTTTGGGATGTTGGTCCACATTACCGTGTGTATCAGTAGTTTGCTCTGGTTTATTGCTGAGTAGTGTTCTATTGCACAGATACGCTCTAATCTGCCGTAAGTAGGGATTTGGGTTGTTTCCAGTTTGGGGCTCTTAGGAATGAATGTGCTTTGAACATCTGTATGTCAGTTATTTTGTAGACATGCATTTTTCACTCCTCTTGGGAATGAAAAAGGATTTAGAAGTAGGATTTTTGGGTCATAGATAAGTACGTGTATGTTTAACTATTAAGGAAGTATCCCACTGTCTTCTGAACGGTGTATACCATTTTGCTTGTCCACAATGTGTGATGGTTCCAGTTTCTGCACATCCTCACCAGTGCCTGGCATTCTGTGGTGGTATCTCATTGTGGTTTCCCACTTGCATTCCACACATGACTAATGGTGCTGAGGCTCACATGCTTACTAGCCATGTGTAAGTCTTCTTTAGTGCAGGGTCTGTCAAAATCTTTTATTCATTTTTAAAATTAGGCTATTAATCTTTGTAACTTTTTTTTATCAGATGGAGTCTCACTCTGTCACCAGGCTGGAGTGCAGTGATGCGATCTCGGCTCACTTCAACCTCCGCCTCCCAGATTCAAGCAATTCTCCTGCCTCAGCCTCCTGAGTAGCTGGGATTATAAGCGACCGCCACCAGGCCTAGCTACTTTTTGTAATTTTTTTTTTTTTTTTTTTTTTTTTTTT
>PVKV010001685.1:74417-106193 GCA_004027835.1 Alouatta palliata | reverse complement strand
TTTGTATTTTTAGCAGAGATGGGTTTCACCATGTTGGCCAGCATGATCTCGATCTCTTGATCTCGTGATCCACCTGCCTTGGCCTCCCAAAGTGCTGGGATTACAGGCGTGAGCCACTGCTCCTGGCCTTTGTAACTTTTTAAACAGGCAAAACAAGGCTCAGGAAGCCACCCACATACAGACCAACAGACAGGCACACCCAAGGACACGGGACACACAAAAGGAGGGACACTCACATGGGCACGCCAACCCTCCTGCAGAGATGTGTGCACACGCAGACCCGTGCAGGAAGGCAGAGGGGTGTGCACTTCAAATCAGACAACACGTATTCACATGCACATGCACACACATGCACACAGACATGGTGGAAGATGGCCAGTCATGCGACCGCATGCTGCTCCTGTGCCCCTCAACAATCTGGGCAGGTTTGTATCGGGGAGGGATGTGGAAAGTGGAGGAAGAAGGCTAAGGTTCCTTGCCCATCAGTCCACAAACCAGCAGGCCTGGAGAGCATTCTGCGTGCCTACAGTGGGCAGCAGGAAGAGATGATAGATGAGAACAACGAAGGGAGAGCCATGAAGGCTCCAGCTTGAACGAGCTGCTTGAGAGAGCAGCCCACGGGAAGCCTCTCCCACCAAGTCACCAGTTGTTGTGGATGAAACCAACTTGGGGGCAGATGGAAGGGGCACCATGGGAGGGAGAGCCCAGGGAGAAGCAGGTCGGGGCCGGCGTCTTGACCTGATACCCATCGGCCCTCCCTGGACTCCACAGGACAGGGACACAGTGCAGACCACCCTGCAGGGGCGTCAGACACAGAGCCACTCACACAGAGGCCTCTCTCCATTGGAGGAGGCCACAGGAGTTCACACAGCTGGTGTCCCGTTGCTGTGCAGGGCTCTAAATGGTAGGTCTGGGGACTGGAGATGAATCTTAGAGACTTTTTTTTTTTTCTCTTTCATGAGTAGGCTTTATTTTATTTTTTTAAGAGTAGTTTTGATATTACAGAAAAGTTGACCAGCAAGTATTTAAAGCTCCCAAATATGCCCAAGCACAATTTCCTCAGTGATTTCTGTCTTGCATTAGCATGGTACATTCGTTGCAATTGATGAGCCAATTGATACATTATTATGAATCAAACCGCACAGTTTACATTAGGTTCACTCTTGGTGGTGTGCATTCTGTGGGTTTTGAGCAGTGACCATGTCAAGCATCCATCATTACATTATGCACGCTTGTCCATCCCTGCAAATCCCTGGTCACCACAGATCTTTTTACCGTCTCCATAGCTCTGCCTTTTCTAGGACGTCCTTCAGTCGGAATCAAGCAGTAGGTAGCCTTTTCAGATTGATTTCTTTCACTTAATAATATGCTTTTAATATGTCTTTTTATGGCTTAATACCTCAATTTTTTTCATTGCTGAGTGATATTCCACTGTATGGATGTACCATAGTTTATCCATCTCTGCTTTCTATTTCTTCTTTGGCGACGTGTCTGTCTATATCTCTTGATGATTTTTAATTGGGTTTTGTTTTTTTGTGTGTGTTTTAGACACAAGTCCTTTATCAAATGTATGGTTTGAAAATCTTTTTCCCCTGGTACACGGCTTTTCATACCTTAACAGTATCTCTTACAACCGGATGTGATGAATTTTAATAAAGTCAAACTTATCATCTATTTCTTTCGTGGATCATGCTTTGGGTGTCCTACCTAAATAGTCGTCACCAAACTCTTAGATTTTCTCTCATGTTATCCTTAAAAGTTTAATAGTTTTGTGGTTTGCACTTAGGTTTATGATCCCATTTTGACTCATTTTCTGTGATGGATATAAGTCTGTGTCTATCTGCATTTGTGGGCATGTATGTCTGGTCATCACAAAACCATTCATTGAAAAGACTATCTTCCTGCATTAGGTTGCCTTTGCTCTTTTGTCAAAGATCATTCGATTATATTTGTGGAGTCTATTTCTGGGCTTTCTGATCGGTTTCATTGCACTATTTGTCTGTTATTTTGCCAATACCACACTGTCTTTTACTGTAGCTTTGTAGCAAGTCTTGAAGTCCTCTAACTTTTCTACTGAATGTTATATTGGCTATTCTGAGCCTTGCCTTTCCATATAAATTTGAGGATGTGATTGTCAATATTCACAAAATAACTTGGTGGGGTTTTGATTGGGATTGCACTGAATCTACAGATCAGATTGGGAAGAACTGATAACAATATTGTATCTTTCTATTCATAAACATGAATATCTTTCCGTTTATTTAGATCTTTTATTTATTTTTTTATTTTCATTTTTTATTTATTTTTTATTATTAGCAGGAAAGGCTGGAAAACAAACCTCTCCAACACCGAACTGGGAATGAAGGGGTGATTTATTTGGCAGGGAGCAGCAGCGGCATAGCTGCCTAAAGCTGAGCTGCCCAACAAAGACAATCTCTGCCCTTTTAAAGGCTTACAGCTCTAGAAATCACATGTGAAAGGGGCCTGGGCTTAGAACTCTAGAAATCACATGTGAAAGGGGCCTGGGCTTACAACTCTAGAAATCACATGTGAAAGGGGCCTGGGCTTACAACTCTAGAAATCACATGTGAAAACGTCTTGATCCATGGAGCAGGCACGGGGTACGTGACTGAGGTGGGGTTTGATCGTATTTAAGTAAAAACAATGCCCTCTGGAGAGTCCTGCATACCATGCCTGTGATCTATAGGAGTGTGATTGAGGGTGGCACCCAGGTCTGCCAGCCTTTGCTTCTATTGAAATGCAATGTGGAAGTCTAGGGGAAAGGGCTTAGAAGCTCAAGAGGATTAAGGATCTCCTTCCTCAATTTCATTAGAGTTTTGTAGTTATCCTCACATAGATTTTGAACATATGTTGTTAGATTTCTACCTAAGTATTTCATTTTTCTTGATGCTAAGGTAAATAGTATTATCTTTTTAATGTCAAATTTCAACTATTCATATTGGTATATAGAAAAGCGGTGACTTGTATATATTAACCTTTTGTCTTGCAACCTTGTTATAATTATTTATTATTCTCAGGAGGGTTTTTTTTGTTGTTGATTTGGGGGATTTTCTATGTACACAATTATGTCATCTTAAAAGAAAGACAGTTTCATTTCTTCCTTTCTAATCTGCGTAGCTTTTATTTTCTTTCCTTGTCTTATTGCATTAGCTAGACTTTCAGTACAATGTTAAAAATCAGTGATATGCATGTAAATAATTACTATTTATTTTGAAAGAAAAATACCCCCCCCCACCAAATCACTAAGCTAACGGAAAATTTAAGCTGGGAACTGCTTAGGGCAAGCCTGCCGCTCATTCTATTCAAAGTCATCCCTCTGCTCACTGAGATAAATGCATATCTGATTGCCTCCTTTAGAAAGGCTAATCAGAAACTCAAAAGAATGCAGCCATTTGTCTGTCACCTTCCTGTGACCTGGAAGCCCTCTCCCCACTTTGAGTAGTCCCGCTTTTGCTTGATTCTGGACCAAACCAATGTTCATTTTACATATGTTGATTGATGTCTCATGTTTCCCTAAAACGTATAAAACCAAGCTGTGCTCCGACCACCTTGGGCACACTTTGTCAGGACCTTCTGTCCTTAAACTTGGCAAACTAAACTTTCTAAATTAACTGAGACCTGTCTCACATTTTTGGGGTTCATATTATCAATTAAAAATGAAAACTTAAATTAACAAATAAGGAAAGCAGTGTTGAGAGGGGCATCCTTATCACGCTCCTCATCTTAGCAGGGAAGCTTCAAGTTTCTCAACATTAAGTGTGACCACTGTTGGCTTTTTGTTGAATTTTGACAGCTTCTGGTTTCTTACCAAGTTCCCGTATATTCCTCATTTGCTGAGAGCTTTTATCACAGATGGGTGTTGGATTTTGTTAGATGCTTTTTCTGAATCTGTTCATATGATCATGTGGTTTTTTCTTCTTCAGCCTGTTGAGGTGATGGATTACATGACTAGATTTTCAAGTGCTGAACCAGTTTTGCATACCTGAGATAAATCCCACTCGGTTGTGATATAGAATTCTTTTTATGCATTGTTAGATTTGACTTGCTAATATTTCATTGAAGATTTTTGCATCTATGTTTATGAAAGCTGTTGGCTTACAGCTTTCCCTTCTTGTGTCTTTGTCTGGTTTTGGTTTTAGGGTAATGCTGGCTTTATAGAATGAGTTAGGAAACATTCCTTTTGCTTCTATTATCTGGAAAACATCACAGAAAATTACTATCATTTCTTCCTTGAATGTTTGGTAGCATTCATCAGTGAACCCATTCAGACCTGCTGCTTCCTATTTGGAAGGTAATGATTTATTGATTCAAATCCCTTAATGCATACATACCTATTCATATTATCTATTCTTTCTTGTGTAAGTTTTGGTAGATTGCATCTTTAAGAAATTGATTTATTTCATCTAGGCTATCATATTTGTGGGCATAGAGTTGTTATAGTAACACTGTTCGGTTATTATCCTTTCCAATATTCCTCTAGGTTCAGTAGCAGTGGCCTCTATTTTATTTCTAATGTTAATACTTTCTTTCTCATTTCTTTCTTTGTTAACTTAGCTACAGGTTATCAATTTCATTGATTTTTTTTAAGCAACTTTGGTTTTGTTGATTTTCTCTAGTAGGTTCCTAATTTCGGTTTCATTGATGTCTGCTTTAGTTTTTATTAATATTTTTCGTCTACCTACTGTGTTTTTAATTAGTTCTTCTTTTCTAGTTTCTTGAGGTGGAAACCTAGATAATTTGTTTCAGATCTTCTTCTTCCCTAAAATGCCTTATTTCAATGCAATAAACTTTCCTCTAAGCACTGATTTTGTTGCATCTCACACATTTTGATAAGCTGTATTTTCATTTTCGTCTATTTCAAAATATTGCTTAACTCCTCTGGAGAATTTTTCTTTGACTCGTGTTATTTTGAAGTGTGTTGTTTAGGTATTTTAAAATTTTCCTATTGTCTTTCTGCTATTGATTTCTAGTTTTATTGTGTTCAGAGGACATATTTTATTTTTCCATTCTTTTAACTTGTTGGGGTGTGTTAGGACTTAGAATTTGGCCTATCTTGCTGAATGTTCCATGTGAGCTTGAGAAGAATGTATTTTGCTGTTGCTTAACAAAATACTCTATAGATATCATGTAAATCGGCTGAATGATAGTACTGTTCAGTTCAACTATGTCCTTACCGATTTGCCTGCTGGATCTGTCCATTACTGAGTGGTGTTGAAGTCTCCAAATATGACATTGGATTCTTCAGTATCTTCTTGCTGTTCTATCAGATTTTGCTTCAAGTATATGGCACTCTGTTCTTATGTATTAGGGATTGCTGTTCTCAGAGAATTCACTCCTTTATCATTATCCAGTGTCTTTCTTTATCTCCAATAATTTTCCTTGCTCTGAAGGCTGCTTTGACTAAAATTAATATAGCAACTCCAGCTTTCATTTGAATAGTATTAGCATGATATAACTTTCTCCATCCTGTTACTTTTAATCTATCTGAGTCTTTGAATTTAAGGCAGGTTTCTTGATTTTTTAAAAATCCACTCTGACAGTCTGCCTTTTAACTGAAGTGTTTGGACTACCAGCATCTGAAGTGACTAGTGATGTCTGGATTAATATCTATCATATGTGTTACTGTTTTCTATTCCTTGCCCTTCTTTATTGTTTATTTTTTTCTTTAATTCTTCTTCTGCCTTCTCTACTGAGCATTTTATGTGGTTCTATTTTCTCCCCTCTCTTAGCATATTAATTACATCGATCCCCCACTTATCCACAGATTTACTTTCTATAGTTTCAGTTACCCACTCTAAACCACACTCTAAAAGTAGGTGAGTGTAGTACAATAAAATATTTTGAGAGACAGACCACATTCACACAACTTTTATTCTAGTATATTGTTATAATTGTTATATTTTATTAGGGTTACTATTGTTAATCTCTTACTGTGCCTAATGTACAAATTAAACTTTATCATAAGTGTTAGAAACAAGTTTTCAGTGCTGCAAAAGAAATAGCACCTGAACAGAAATTTTCTCAGCAAGAAAAATTTACTTCTGCAAAAGGGTGCAGCTTGTGTCAGTCACAATCCCAAGTGCACACTGAACAAGGGAGGGGAAGGGGTTCTTATCCCTAATGCAGCTAGTCCCTACTGCTGTGGTGTTCTCCTGTTGGCTAGGGCCAGACCACACAGTCTAAGCTAATTCCTATTGCCCATATTAAAGAGAGCAGGGGTATAAGACGGAGTATTGGGGTGAGCCGTTTCAGTGGAAAGGATGGTTACAGAGCAGGTGACTAAGGATGACTAAGGACTCTAAATGTGTGAGTACAGAGGCAGGAAGGGGGTTGTTTACCAAAACTAGGGGCAAGGAGGCATAAAGAATGAGAAAGTTAAACTTTAAAATGGAGAACAAAGAATAAGGAGCTGAACATACTGACATACTTGTTCTTTGAAGAGGAACTCAGAATTTATTGTATTTAACAATTTCCCCCTCTTGAATTTTACAAGTCTTTCTCTTCAAACTTCTTTAACATGTCTTGGCTCAGTTGTTCTGCTTGGTTCTCTAAAAGGAAGAGCTTGTTGGAATATGGTGGAGGGGAACTGAGAGGAGTTTTAGTAAGGGCTGTTTCTGTAAGTCTTTGGACTAGCCCACGGATGCAAGGTATGATACGGCATCCAACAAGGACAAGTACGCCTGTCACAACTGGAAGGCAAGTGAGGATGGAGGCTATGATCTTTTCCATTTACCAAACCATTTTTTTCTAGCCATCTCGTGAAGGCATCATTTACTCCTGAGTTTTTGGCTAACTCACTGGACAGAGCAGTTAGACCTTGCAATGCCTTTGTTATATTTGCGTCGAGATGGTATTGTTTGGGATGAAGGTACAACAATGAGTTTTAATCATGATGCAAACTCCCCCTTCGTCTGTTGATATTATGTCTAAGGCTATTCTACTTTCCCAAGCCATCTGGCTAGCAGCTCCTAATCGCTCAGCTATTCCTTTAACAGCACCTCTGGTGTAGTTAATAAACCACGGTTGGTTGTAATAGGTGTAATTTATCTAATCTACATTTTTATTAATTATCACCCACCAAAATTTTGACTTAAATCCTGCAGCTATTGATCTCAGGTCTTAAATTCATCTGGTATTCCTTGTGGAACTCCAATAGCATCTGTATAAATATGGGGGTCAAAGGACCCATAAGAGGCATTCTTTTATGGTTTTCTTTTCTATTGAGTTGAAGGAATGCTAGGGTGAAAGGGATGACCAACTGGACTAGAGCACGAGTGCCACTCCGGTTACTTGGCACAATACCCAGCAATAGTCCCTCGCAATACCGCTACCCATCTGCTCGTAGATGAACAAGGGCAGGCTGACTCGTAAGCTCTTGAAAAGGCTTGGTTTCTCTGCACTCTGTTAAGTCTCCAAGAAATGCTAACTATTCCCCCTGCCATGAAAGGCATGAGGTAAAGTTAACATCAGGTGCTGGAGGCCGGATGACCCTCAAGAGCTAACCCACAGGGCTCTTGACCTCAGGGAACAGCAGTGAAAGAGTCTTGCATGAATCATTGCCCCAGGCTGCGCGGTTCTGGAAGAGACCTACCATACAGCTCTTGCCTGGTTCATGAGAAGACCACTCAAGTGGACAGGGGACAGCGTGAGTGTCCAGCCTGCCTGTTGCACAAGCATAACCGTCACTTTTGTTTAGCATGCGAACAGAATATTTAATCCATCCCAGCCAAGCATTTGTGTCCTGATACCCTGTTTCAATTGCTATAGTTTGTTTTAAATCTTTAACCTCTGCAACAGCTATTTAGGTTTTATCAGTGGGTATATAAAGAGAAAAGGTGTGGTTAGCGAATAACTTAGGAGAGGGAGAAGGGAGTGCAGGAGGTGGGTAAGCAGTGAAGTGCGTTTCAAAGGATCCTGTGGGGTTCTTCCCTGAGACTTCTGTTC
This sequence comes from Alouatta palliata, assembly GCA_004027835.1. Classification (NCBI taxonomy): domain Eukaryota; kingdom Metazoa; phylum Chordata; class Mammalia; order Primates; family Atelidae; genus Alouatta; species Alouatta palliata. Next base: position 98,228 of record PVKV010001685.1, on the reverse strand, counting down.
CTATACTATAGAAACAGCTTAATGAAGGGGAAGAACTCTGGGGAGCAGCAGTGGTGATCTGTACTAGATTACATTGGTTCAGCTGACAGTCGAGAGGGGTAGCTCCTTCAGTAAAATCAATATATGGTTTTAAGAAACTACGAGTGCTACTTGGAGCAACCCCTCCCTGCTCTCTAGTATTTCACAGAGCATTGGGCCAACTTCAGCAGAGAAGCTGTGCTCTAGCAGGACAAGGCTCTCCCTTTACACTGGAATCTTCATCAGACTCTTCCCAAACAATTTATCCCAGGTCACAGATTTCCAGTCTAGGAGTGCTAGGAAGGACAGAGATACTTTTCTGAAGTAGAGAGTTGCCTCTGACTTGACAAACCTCCGCAGGGCATCACAAGGCAAGCATTAAAGGTAATAGTTTGGGGTGAACTCAACCTAGTTACATTAATAACGAGAGGACCAGCAATAGCAGGGGAAAAGAGAGCAATGTAACATAAGAGGATCAAACCCATTTTAGCTTCAGCTTGGTTGCCGTTGGCCCTGGAATAGCTGTCCGTGATTCTGGAGGGCGTGGTGCTCTTTTGACCTGGGTGTGATGAGCCCATCCTCCTCCTGCTGATGGAACTGCAGCCTTGGTGGTTAGGAGCTCTAGGTAGGGTCCTTCCCAAGCCGGTTCGAGTTTCCTTCCCTCCAAGTTTTGACAAGGACATAGTCCCCAGGCTGATGCCGGTCTACTGGAAACTCTAGAGGTGTACCTGTCCTAAAAGACCTTGAGTTCTGAGGAAAGAGAAAGTGGAAGATAAACCAAGTACATAATTTCTGAGAAACTGATCTTTTGTTTTGAGCATAAGAATGTCAGCAGAGGAGTGTAAACAGGGCAACCTACACAACATTTCACAAGGGGATAAGCCAACATCTCTCTGAGGAGAGTTCGGATTCTCAGCAGAGCAATGGGAAGGTATGTAGTCCATGGCAACCAAGTCTCTAAGACTAATTTGGTTAGGTGGCTTTTTAGAGTTTAATTCATTCTTTCTACTCTTCTTGATGAAGGGGGATGCCAGGGAGTATGATATTCCCACATTATATCCAATATCTGGACTAATTTCTTAATGATACGTGCAGTGAAATGAGTCCCATTATCTAAATTAATGTTTTCTATAAATTCAAATCTGGGTAAAATATTTTCAACTAATGCCTTGACTACATTATTAGCAGTTGTACTTGAAAAGCGAATAGTTTCTACCCAATGAGTAAGGTGATCCACTATCACTAATAAATACTTAAGATGACCAATTGGGGGCATCTTGGAGTAATCAGCTTGGATACTTAGGAACGGTCTTGATCCTGGATCCCTTCCCCCAAGAGGTGGTTTTTTGACGGTCTTCTTACTAGTGTTACCACATTCTAGACAGCTATCTGTAACCTGTCTTGCCAAAGTGTAAATTCCTATACGTCCGTCAACCCTAAGGACTCATCACACCTAGCTTGAGGTCCCCAATGAGTCCCTCGATGCAGATTAGAGAGGACTTCTCTCGTGAAGCGTTTGGATAATATTTCTCTCTGGTCTGGTAATACTCATTGCCCTTCCAAATTTTCTTTGGCCCCTATTTTTATTAATTTTTCTTTTTCAGCAGGAGAGAAGATGGGAACTGCAGTTTGGGGAGGAAGGCAAGCGGTTAGGTGAACAGGTGTCTCAGAGGAAATGGCAGCTTGTTTGGCTATTTGCTCTACAAGGTTGTTTCCCCAGCTTTCAAAAGAGATACCATTTTGATGTTCTGGGACATGGACAATAGCTATTTCTTCTGGCAGCTGGAGGTTATCTAATGCTTGGGTGATTAATTCCTTGTGGACCAGGTCTTGGGCTTTGCAATTAATAAGACCTCGTTCAGTCCAAATTTTTCCAAAGGTGTGAGCTACGCTGAAGGCATGTTTGGAATCAGTATGAATAGTCCCTTCTTGGCTCTGCAGGTGCTGTAAGGCTTCATTTAATGCAGACAGTTCACATGTCGGGCAGACCAATTATTGGGTGGCCTTCCTGACTCTAATTCTGCAAGGGCTTCCCCATCAACCACCCATTGTGCCTTTCTCCTTCAATTACCCGGGAAGAATAATTTATAAATAAGTGCTGCCCCTTTTGAAAGAGGTCTCTCTTAAATAGGGTCTGACTTCAGTATGATAATCAATTAAATCTAAACATTCATGCTCAGGTTTCTTTAAATCTGGATTCCCAGTTGGGAAACCTGCTGGGTTAAGTGAATTATCATTTGTTAGTGTTATATCATCTCTCTCTAATAAGATAACTTCGTACTTTAAAATTCTTGAGTCAGTAAGCTACCTTTTGGCCTTCTGATTAAGGATCGTTTTGACTTGGTGAGGTGTGCTGACAATTAGGTTTCTTCTGAAAGTTCATTTCCTGCTTCTCCTCTGTTCGCAGGGCTGTTGCTGCTACAGATTGAATACATTCAGGCCATCCTTGGGTTACAGGGTCAAGAAATTTTGACAAAAGGCTATGGGCTGCTGGTGGCCCCTGTGTTTTTGAGTGAGTACTCCTAAGGTGACTCTTGTTTACATTGACAAAGAAATGAAAGGGTAGTTCTAGGGAGGGTAAAGCTAGGACAGGGTCAGTTACTAGCAACAAGGTGGGTGGTTTGGGCTATCTGATTAGTAGCTCTAAGGTCTCACCGTAACCGGTATGACCCATCTGGTTTCTTTACAGGCAATATTAGAGTGTCATAGGGAGACACACAGGGTTCGAGAAGCCCATCATGGAGAAGACCTTTAATTATAGGTTTTAAATTTACCCTGGATTTTAAAGGAACGGGGTACTGCTTTCTCTTTACTACTTCCCTAGGGGTTTTTCATTTAACATGAATTGGAGGAATCTGTAATTTTCCTCAGTTCCCATCTTTTGACCATACCTTGGGATAAATCTGTTCTTTGTTTGTGGTAGTGAGCAAGTTTTGGGAGGGGAGGAATTTTCCATGATGGATTTGGAGGCCTAAGCCTAATTTAAGCATTAAATCTCTTTTAAATTGATTTGAACACAAATTTGGTACTAGCTGATCAGTTTTTATATTTCACTTTTGCCTCCTCTAAGATTTTTGCTCTAAACCCTTCTCCTTTTACCCCTGAGATAAAAAGGTTTTCTTGTAAACAAGTTATATTAGATGGAAGATAATAAACTGAGGCGTGAGCTGCTCCTGAGTTGATTAAAAAGGTGATAAGCTCAAGTTTAGGTCCCACTTCTAAATGTATCAAGGGATCTTTGTGAGACTCAGGATAAAAAAAGGTAGAGCCCCTGAATTCCCTAGCCTAGTCTTCCTCAAAAGCTGACTTTGGACGAAGGATGACTTTTTCTTCCTTTTCTCATTTGGGACATTGTCTTTTAAAGTGACCTACTTTTCCACATTTGAAACATTCTGTCCTTTTTTTTCCTATCTTTGAGTCTCCTGGATTTACTCTTTCCTACCCTTTATATTGCCTGGAGAGTAGGGGTCTAGGTTCTTCATAGGTTCTGGCCCTGAGTACTTTGCTGTATGGTGGACAGCAGAACTTTTGCCTTCTGGTTTTGTTTTTCTTTATTTCTTCTTACGTATACTTTTTGGGCTTCTCTTAGAAGCTCTTCTACAGGTAGATCTTTCCAGTTCTCTATCTTTTGTAATTTCTTGTTAATATCTGGCCAACTATTAGTTACAAAATGAAGCTTTAACATCCCTCATTCAAGGGGACCTTCTAACTCTAGACCTGCATATTTCCTCATTGGCTCTTTGAGTCTTTCTAGGAATTTTATAGGTTCTTTTATCTTTTCCTTGTTGTAAGTTGAAAGCTTTTGTAACATTTTGGATGTGGGGTATGGACTCTTGAATTCTTTTAATTATCATTTCTAATATTTTAACATTAGGCCTAGGGGACTATCAGGGGAATATTCTTGTTGCTAGTTTTATCTGTTTTTATCCCTTACCTTACTTGGGGTATTTCCCATCTTGATGGTTTTGCAGTGAGGCTTAACCTCCCCTACTGGAGACTTCTCACCTTTTGGGATGGGGCACAATTTCCCCTCTTGGAAATTTCTTGCCTTCCTTACTACTGGAGGTTTGAGTGAGGTTTAATCCCCCCTAATGGAAATTTCTTGCCTTCCTTTCCTAGAGGCTCAGCCCCCACTGCTGGAGGCTTCTCACGCTCTTCTCCTTTCGCTTAGTCCTTCTCTGGCTGCTTCCCTTGCAGGAACATTAGGTCTCTCTCGGCCTTGGCAGGTTTGTATAAACCCCCACTGGACTTCTTTACAGGAGGGCTGCCCTAAGCCATGTGAGGTGACTCTACATGGCTTCACAGACTCTACACTTGCTTCACACTCAACTGTGTGTCTCATTCACACACTTTCTACCTCCAAGATACCCCAACCACAGAGGATATACTTTGTCACTTATGTGACTTTTCTTACCTTGGTCTGTGCACAGAGTTACCTGGTTGCACGGTATGTGATGATCTTTTCCCCTAAGTTGTTGGTCTGTTTCTTCCTGTGCTGCTGAGAGTCTGAGTTTATTCATCATACTGAGTGGGTCTGGATTCCTTACACTGAGGCCACCACGAGGCAGCAGAATGTGCCTCTTCATGAGAGAGGACCAGAGACTGTTTGCTAGAGGAGAATGGGAATCCCGAGTGGGCCCCCAAATTTGTTAGAAACAAGTTTTCAGTGCTGCAAAAGAAATAGCACTTGAAAAGAAATTTTCTCAGCAAGGCAAATTTAGTTCTGCAGAAGAGTGCAGCTTGCTCCAGTCACAATCACAAGAGCACACCAGATAAGGTGTGCAGCTAGTCTGGTGCAGCTAGTCCCTACTGCTGTGTCACTCTCCTGTTGGCTAGGGTCGAACCACACAGTCTAAGCTAATTCCAACTGGCTATTTTAAAGAGAGCAGGGGTATGAGCCGGAGTGGTGGGATGAGCAGTTTCAGTGGGAGGGAGAGTTACAGGGCAGGTGACTAGGGATGACTGACTAAGGACAGAGCAGGTGACTAAAAATGACTAAGGACTCTAACTATGTGAGTACAGAGGCTAGAATAGGGTTGTTTACCAAAACTAGGGGCACGGAGGTATAAAGAACAAGGAAGCTGAACATACTGACATGCTGGTTCTTTGAAGAGGAACTCAGAACTGATTGTACTTAACAATAGATATATATGTATAGGGAAAATAACCGTAGTCTGTATAGGGTTCGGTACTATCTACAGTTTTAGGCATGCACTGGGGGTCTTGCAATGTGTCCCCCATGGATAAGGAGGGACTACTGTGTCTTTATTTCTTTTACTTTTAAAAATGTCTGTTCTGCCGGGTGCGGTGGCTCACGCCTGTAATCCCAGCACTTTGGGAGGCCGAGGCGGGTGGATCACGAGGTCAAGAGATCGAGACCATCCTGGTCAACATGGTGAAACCCCGTCTCTACTAAAAATACAAAAATTAGCCGGGCATGGTGACATGTGCCTGTAGTCCCAGCTACTCAGGAGGCTGAGGCAGGAGAATTGCTTGAACCCAGGAGGCAGAGGTTGCAGTGAGCCGAGATTGCACCACTGCACTCCAGCCTGGGTAACAAGAGCGAAACTCCGTCTCAAAAAAAAAAAAAAAAAAAAAATGGCTGTTCTAGAGTTTGCAATATACATTTGCAACTAATCCAAATTTTTCTTCAAATAACACGATATGTTTCCTAGGAAGTGCAGGGACTTTATAATCACCATTCTCAAGTACTCCCTCCTGTCCCTTTTGCTGCCATTTATTTCACTTATCCTGAAGTAAAATCACTCAGTACATTGTTGCTATTATTTTGAACAAATTGTTGTTTCCTAGATCAATTAAGAACAAGAAAAATAAAAGATTGTATTTTACCATTACGTATTCATTCTCTAACACTCTTCTGTATGTTGACTCAAGTTTCTGACCTATTTTATTTTCCTTCTCTCTAAAGAACTTCTTTTTAACATTTCTTTTAAGGCAAGTTTAATGACAGCAAATTCCTTCCATTTCTGTTTGTCTGCAACACTTTTTCTTTACTTTTGGAGGATAACTTCACTAGATACAAAATTTTAGATTTCTGGATTTTTTTCTTTCAAGTTTAAAATGTTTTACTCCACACTCTTCTTGCTAATGTGGTTTCTGAAGAAAAGTCTAGTGTATAATCCTTAATCTTAATCTTTGGTAATTTTCTTTATACTTTTCTTTACACTTTTTCTCTTAGTTACGTTATACCTTTCTCTTAGTGGATGGAAATCTCAAATTAACTGTGCATTTTCGTTTCTTTAGTTTTGTTGATTTTTTTTGCTATACATATTTTAAATTCCTATTAGTAGAAGCATGCGTTTTAGTTGTATATATCTTGAATTGAACATGTTGTCATTGTAAACGGTCCCTATCTTTTTTCTGGGACTATCCCTCATCTTGAAGTTTTTTCTTGTCTACTATTCACACAAACACCCTGGTTTTATTGTTATTAGTGGCCATGTGCTATTTGCCTTCCCATTCCTTTATTTTCATTTATGTGTGCCTTCACACTTAAACTGGGATTTTTACAGACAGCATAGAGTTTGATCTTGTTTTTTTTTTACCTTTTAGAATATCTTTTAATTAAAAAGAATAAAAACCCAGCACAATGTATCTGGTTATAAGAACTGAGGCATTCGGCCTTTAGTGTGAAGTTTTATGTTCATCTGGCTAGAGTCGAACCGTGTTCAATGTTTGATGCAGTTGTACGTTCCAGAAGCTTCACATTCATCTAGCGTTTTTGTTAGCTCTCTCGTTGCCTTTCTGTTTCTCTAAGAACTAGTTCTTAAATACAGCCTGTGCTTTCCAGCTCTTTCGCCTGTAATACCACTGTCGGGTATGGGAAGGGGAAACATTCTATCATCTTATGATTATGCTTTAGGCTTTTAATGAGTTTGTGTCCCTAGGTTGTGACTTTCACAAGCGTCTTTTAGGTCTGCGCTTTTCTCCCCACCTTAGGTGAGACAGGAAGACCAGAGCGGGTAGGAGTTGGGTTATTGGGCTTCCTCCTGAAATAAGGCTATGATAAAGTTCTTTCTCCTGCTGAGTAGGCCTTTGTTACGGACATGCTCTGAGACTATTTCGAAATGGTTAATTTTCCTCTCTCCCTGACTGAGATGTGAGGGGATTTTTTTCTTGGCTATTTAGAGTGAAAACCTAGTGGGATTAAAAATAAAACCTAGTCAAGTGGAGGAGGGGTGGCTAGGAATATGACCCCCAGAAATTTCTTGCTCTTTTGCCATTCCACATTCAACTGCTGGAAATTTGTCACAATTACCATTAAAATGTTCCTGCCAGTTTACGACTCCAGCGGCGTTTGCTCCAGGTAAGCAGATCTCAGCTGGGGTCCTCTATGTTCTCCTGTCTCTCATTTCTGGGTGGAGGTTTCCCTGGGACCTCAGTTCTCTGATGGGTCCAACAAAGGCACTGATTTTCACTTTGTTCAGCTTTTTTTTTTTTTGTAGTAAAGATAGGAGTGATTATTTGCAAATACCTTATGTGTCAGAGCTGAAACTGGAAGTCTCCCATATTGCTTTTTTATTAAGTCTAATAATCTTTGCTTTTAATTTTAGACCATTTACATTTTAAATTTAGTTCTATAATCTTGCTATTTGTTTTCTCCTTCCCCACCTCATTATATCTCCTTCTACGTCCTTTGTTTCTGTTTCCCTTTCCTCCTGTATTCTTTGGAATTCATTTCAGCATTCCATTTTCTCTCCTCTATAGGTTTATCAATTATACCTCTTTGCTTTATAGTTTTTAAAGCTTGTTCTAAGATTTATGATATGTATGCGTAATTTATTGCAGTTTATGTTTAAGAAAAGTTACTATTGTGTACTGTCAGTCGAGAAAAATGATGAAACAAGTCTCAATCATTTTGGGAGGTTTATTTGCCAAAGTTAAGGATGTACACCCAGGAGACAGGTCTATGTCATTTTTTTTTTTTTTTTTTTTGAGACAGAGTCTCGCTCTGTCGCCCAGGCTGGAGTGCAGTGGTACTACCTCCACTATCTCAAATCACGGCAACCTCCGCCTCCCGGGTTCAAGCAATTCTCTTACTTCAGGCTCCTGAGTAGCTGGGATTACAGGAGCCCACCACCATGCCTGGCTAGTTTTTGTATTTTTAGTAGAGACGGGGTTTCACCATGTTGGTCAGGCTGGTCTCGAACTCCTGACCTCGTGATCCGCCTGCCTTGGCCTCCCAAAGTGTTGGGATTACAGGCATGAACCACCGCACCGGCCTATGTCTTTCTTTGAAGATAATTTTGAGGGCTCCAGATTTAAAGGGGAAAGGGTGAGCTATTGGGAAGTACACAATTTTCAAGGAAAAAGCGGGTGGGGAAAAAAGTCATTCATGCCTTTGTCTGGCTCATTGAATCTGCATTTTTTTACATCAGATGACACAGACAGATGGAGCGAAGGAAAAATGCAGGGACTCTGCATTGTACATGAGGTAACATAGACACAGGGGGCAGGGGAACAATCAGATATGCGGTTGTGTCTGGTGGGTGGGGTGACTGCACCTTAAAGATAAGCTATCAGTTTACATTGTCATGGGAAATTTTAACAGAAACAACTTAAAAGATTTTGCAGCTCACTAGGAATTTCCTGGGGGAGGCATGTAGCTTTTCATCTGGTAGCCATCTTATTTAGGAACCAAAAAGGAGAGGTAGTTTGCATGACCCAGTTACCAGCTTGACTCTTCCCTTTGGCTTATGAGTTTGAGGTCCCAAGATTTAATTTGCTTTCACAGTGTATCCTGTAAAACATATAAGCTGTGTATTTCCATTTTCCCCTCCTGTCCTCTGTGCATTGTTGTCCTGTATATTATTCTACAGATATTACAGACTCTTAAGACATTATCATTAATTTTGTTTTAAACAGTCATTATTATTATTATTATTATTATTTAATGTTTATTTTGAGATGGAGTCTTGCTCTGTTGTCAAGGCCAGAGTACAGCGGTGTGATCTTGGCTCACTGTAACCTCCGCTCCCTGGGTTCAAGTAACTCTCCTGCCTCAGTCTCCCAGCAGGGATTACAGGTGTGCGCTACCATCCCTGCTAATTTTTGTATTTTTAGTAGAGACAGGGTTTTGCCATGTTGGGTAGGCTGGTCTTGAACGCCTGACCTCAAGTGAGCTGCCCACCTCAGCCACCCAAAGTGCTGGGATCACAGGCATGAGCCACCGCATCCAGTCACAGTCATGTTATTTTTAAAGAAATTTGAAAATGAGAAACAATGCCTTTTAGATTTATTCACATTTTTGTTTTTTTTTATGCTGCTCATTTCTTTGTGTTGATCTGAATCTCCATCTCCTATAATTTTCTTTCAGTTTAGAAATCTTCCTTTATCATTTCTTATAGTGTAGATTTGCTCATGGTCAATTTTCTCAGCTTTTGTTTATTTGAAAGAGCCTTTACTTCAGCTTGATTTTTTTTTTTTTTCTGAGACAGAATCTCAATCCATCACCCAGGCTGGAGTGCAGTGGTATGATCTTGGCTCACTATAACCTCCGCCTCCTGAGTTCAAGCGATTCTCCTGCCTCAGGCACCCAAGTAGCTGGAATTACAGGTACACATCACCATGCCCTGATAATTTCTATGGTTTTAGTAGAGACAGCGTTTCACCATGCTGGCCAGGCTGGTCTCAAACTCCTGACCTCAGGTGATCCACCGGCCTCCGCCTCCCAAAGTGTTGGGATTACAGGTGTGAGTCACCACGCCTGGGCTTCAGCTTGATTTTTGAAGGATACTTTCAATGAATGTAAAATTCCGTGAGGATATTAAAACTGCATTTGCAAAATTATGATTATAATTGAGACAGTGAAAGAGATCTAACCTAACCAACTCTATCTTGCTTCTAACCTCCAAGCTCTCCTTGTTCATTCCTGGGCATAGACTGAACTAACTTTGGGAGAAACTTAGTTTATAGTTTAAAACAAAGGCAGTAACAACCCTTTCCCAAAGCAGACCTCCTTCTTGCCTGGGGACTAGATTGCCTTTTTAGGGCTAAGAAATTAGCCACAAGATTAGAAATTATGGTTTAGAAGTCATGCAGCTGGATGCTACAAGATTCTGACCCTCCCTAAATGGCTCCTAAGATCAGTGCTTGAGATTGCAGACCCTGTGCTTGATGGATCAGCTGGCACCACCCAGATCAATAAATTGGCTCATATGATCTTGTGACCCCTGAACCCAGGAATGGACTCAGCACAAGAAGACAGTTTTGACTCCTTATGATTTCATCTCGGACCTGACCAGTCAGCACTCCTGGGTCACTGGCTTCTCCTCACACACTAGGTTGTCCTTAAAAACTCTTATCCCTGAATGCTTAGAGAGACTAATTTGAGTAATAATAAAACGGTGGTCTCCCACACAGCACGATCTACATGAATTCCTCTTTTCCTATTGTAATTCTCTTGTCTTGACAAATTGGCTCTATCTAGGGAGCGGAGAAGGTGAACCCATTTGTGTTACATTATTTAAAAGATGTTTTGTATTGCCTTTTGTCTTGCACTAGTTCTAATGATAAATCAGAGGCCATTTTATCTTCATGCTCCTGTATGTGTTGTTTCTTTTTGATTTACCGGATCCTTTTATGGCTTCCCCTCCTCCATTTCCCTTTCCTTCCCTTAGCTTTACTGAGGTAGATATGTTTATTGCTTGCGTTAGGCTCATTTTTATAGATTTCATATCTTTCTTCATTATGTTCGTGTTTTCCTTTAAATCCTTGAGCATATTTATAATAGCCATTAAATTTTTTTTTTTATTTTTAACTTTTAGGTTCAAGGTTACATGTGCAGATTTGTTGTATAGGTAAACTTCTGTCATGGGAGTTTGTTGTACAGGTTGTTTGATCACCCAGGTACTAAGTCTAGTATCAATAGTCATATTTCTGATCCTCTCCCTTCTCCCACCCTCCTATCCTCAAGTAGACCCCAGTGTCTGTTGTTCCTTTCTTTGTGTTCATTAGTTCTCATCATTTAGCTCCCACTTCTAAGTGAGAACATGTGGTATTTGGTTTTCTGTTCCTGTGTTCATTTGCTAAGGATAATGGCCTCTAGCTCCATTCATGTTCCCACAGAAGATGTGATCTTGTTCTTTTTTAGGGCTACGTAGTATTCCATGGTGTATATGTACCATATTTTCTTTATTCAATCTGTCATTGATAGACATTTAGGTTGATTCCATCTCTTTGCTATTGTGAATAGTGCTGCAATTAATATTTGCATTCATGTGTCCTTATACTAGAATGATTTATATTCCTCTGGGTATGTACCCAGTAATGAGATTGCTAGGTCCAGTGGAATTTCTGTTTTTAGCTCTGTGAGGACTTGCCATACTGCTTTTTTCAATGATTGAACTAATTTATACTCCCACCAACAGTGTATCAGCTTTCTCTTTTCTCCACATCCTTGCCAGCATCTGTTATTTTTTGACTTTTTAATAGCTATATAATGGTGATATGGTTTAGCTGTATCCCCAGCCAAATGTCATCTTGAATTGTAGCTCCCATAATTCCCATGTGTTGTGGGAGGGACTCCATTGAATCATGGGAGTGGTTTCCCCATACTGTTCTCACAGTATTGAGTAAGTCTCATGATATCTAATCGTTTTTTTTTTAATAAGGGGAAACCCCTTTAGCTTGGCTCTCATTTCTCTCTTGCCTGCTGCCATGTAAGACATGCCTTTCACCTTCTGCCATGATTGTGAGGCCTCCCCAGCCATGTGGAGGTGTCAGTCCGTTAAACATCTTTTTAAACAGTCTCAGGCATGTCTTTTTCGGTAGTGTGAAAATGGTAAATAGTAAATTGGTACCAGCAGAGTGGAACGCTGCTGTAAAGATACCTAAAAATGTGGAAGCAGCTTTGGAACTGGGTAACAGGAAGAAGCTGGAACAGTTTGGACAGCTCAGAAGACAACAGGGAAATGTGAGAAAGTTTCGAACTTTCTAGAAACTTGTTGAATGGCTTGAAAATGGTGATAATGATATGGACTATGAAATCCAGACTGAGGTGACCTCAGATGGAGAAGAGGAACTTGTTGGGAACTGGAGCGAAGGTGATTCTTGCTGGGGTTTAGGAAAGAGACTGGTGGCATTTTGCCCCTGCCCTAAAGATTGGTGGAATTTTGAACTTGAGGGAGATGATTTAAAGTATCTGGTAGAGGAAATATCTAAGCCGCAAAGCATTCAAGAGATAACTTCAGTGCTATTAAAGGCATTCTCTTTTAAAAGGAAAACAGAGCATAAGAGTTTGGAAAATTTGCAGCCTGACAATGCAATAAAAAAGAAAAACCCATTTTCTACGGAGAAATTCAAGACGGCTACACAAATTTGCATAAGTCATGAGGAGCCACATATTAATTGCCAAGACGAGGAAAATGTCTCCAGGGTATGTCAGAGGTCTTCACCACAGCCCCTCCTATCACAGGCCCAGAGGCCAAGGAGAAAAAGATGGTTTCTTGGGCCCAGGGCACCCCCTGCTTGTGCAGCCTAGGGACTTGCTGTCCTGCATCCCAGCTGCTCTAGCCATGGCTAAAAGGGGCCAAGGTACAGCTTGGGCTGTGGCTTCAGAGGGTGCAAGCACCAAGCTTTTGCAGTTTCCACATGGTGTTGAGCCTGCAGATGCGCATAAGTCAAGAATTGAGGTTTCCGAACCTCTGCCTAGATTTCAGAGGCAGTATAGAAACACCTGGATGTCCAGGCAGAAGTTTGCTGTGGGGGCGGGGCCCTCATGGAAAACCTCTGCTAGGGCAGTGTGGAAGAGAAATGTGGAGTTGAAGCCCCCACACAGAGTCACCACTGGGGCACTGCTTAGTGCAGCTGTGAGAAGAGGGCCACCATCCTCCAGACCCTAGAATGGTAGATCCACCCACAGTTTGCACCATGCACCATCTGGGAGGGAGGTGGTACCCTGCAATGCCACAAGGGTGGAGCTGCCCAAGACCATAAGAACCAACCTCTTGCATCAGTGTGACCTGGATGTGAGACATGTAGTCAAAGGATATCCTTCTGAAGCTTTAAGATGTGACTATCCTGCAGTATCTTGGACTTGCATTGGGCCATTAACCTCTTCGTTTTGGCCCATTTCTCCCATTTGGAATGGGTATATTTATCTAACGCCTGTACCCTGATTGTATCTAGGAAATAACTAATTGCTTTTGATTTCATAGGTTCATAGGCGGAAGGTACTTGCCTTATCTCAGATGCGACTTTGAACTGTGAACTTTTGAGTTAATGCTGAAATAAGACTTTGGGGGACTGTGGGGAAGGCATGATTGATTTTGAAATGGGAGGACATGAGATTTGGTAGGGGCCAGGGGCAGAATGATATGATTTAGCTGTGTCCCCACCTAAATCTCATCTTGAATTGTAGCTCCCATAATTCCCACATGTTGTGGGAGGGACCCCATTGAATCATGGAGGCAGTTTCCCCCGTACTATTCTCATGGTAATGAATAAGTCTCATAAGATCTGATGGTTTTATAAGGGGAAACTCCTTTCACTTGGCTTTCAGTTCTCTGTTGCCTCCTGCCATATAAGATGTGCCTTTCACCTTCCACCATGATTGCGAGGCCTCCTCAGCCATGTGAAACTGTGAGTACATTAAACCTCTTTTCCTTTTTAAATTACGCAGTTTCTGGTATGTCTTTATCAGCAGTGTGAAAACGGACTAACAGAAATGGCTATTTTATAAAGTGATTATCTACTACTTCCATTATCTCTGTCGTTGGTGTCTGTTTCACTTGATTGATTTTTCTCCTGGTTCTGGGCCAACTTTTTCTGATAGTTTATATGTCTAGCAATTTTTAAGTTGGATGCTGGACCTTATGCAGGATACATTTGAGAAAAGAAAAACAGCTCAGAGCAGTCTGAGCTATTTGAGGTATGCAAAATGTGTCTGGCCCTGCAAGGCACGAGTATGTGGGGGGACTTCAGTCACACCTTCCACACCTGTGCCCGGGGGCAACTGTTTAAAGGCATTTTGTTCCTGACTAGCTGCCTCACTCACTATCTTCATGTTCCTGGAATTTGTAGTACAAAGAATAATATACAACCATTCAACTGCTTATGTTATTTTAATATAAATTCTTGGTAAACAACTTAGGAACTGCCTTTTCTTTTTCTTTAAAAATCTACTAGCAACTGTTGCTAATCAGAGTATATATTCAGGGCAATTTAAATCAGTGCTCCCAGGTTGCAGTTCTCAGACTTGACCCAAATAAGCTCTCTGACTGTTTGCCTCAAATTTTTCCTTATAGGTGAACACAGTACTGAGTGTGTAGCTTCTGTTGTTCTCCAAAGAATGTTGAAGTTCATTTCAGCACTCAGCTAAGTGGCCAGCAGATCAGACCCTTCTGAGGTTTGTTTTTAGTCTTTGTGAAAGCGCGTTTGAGGAAGGCTCCCTCTAGAGCTAATTCAGCCTGACTAGTTAGTCATAACCATTCTGAGGTCTCCGAATGTCCTGGGTGTTCCTGAGGTCTCTCCTCTCTGGGTAGTTGGAATGCACATTTATCCTTGTCCTAAGTGAACTCTAGGAATTGTTCCACTTCCCACCCTGAAGTTCTTTACCCAGCTTCATGGAGTCTCACACTGCACATATACAGCTTCATCTTCAGTCAATGTCTAAAGGGAACCACTTTGCAGAATCCAGGACCCTCCCTCTCTGGCTGGTCCCCTCCTTTCGGGTACCCTGACCCCCAAGGACCAGCTGTCTCTGCTTCCCCAGACTCCACACTCTGTATCCTCACCTCAGTGACAGCCCATCCTGTGCTTTGGTCCCCTCCCTATCCCCTCTTCTCTTGGAGATGACAATCCTCCCTGCTTGTTTTCCCACGTCTGGAAGCAGTTGTGACACAGTCATTGTCCTCTTTTCTGGTTGTTTATGCCAGGAGAGCAAGTTCAATACCAGTCCCTCCATCAGGGCCGGAGGCGGAATGCCAGGGCCTGCCTTCCACGGGCACGGAACTCAGTGGACTCTATTCACAGAATCTCAGAGTGAGTACAAGTTAGATGACACCTTCTGGATGTAATAGAGACTTAACGGAATGTGGAAAAACAGTTTGTTTTCTAATGAAACACGTGTTAGAGCATGGCCCTAGGACAGCAGAGGCTTGCCACACTCCACCAGCAGAATGACTGGAGAGGGGTAGGGGTCTAGTTTAGACAAATTACTATTATCCAGAATATAGATCAATAAAAAGAAAACACTCCAATGGAACAGGAGTCACTAAACTTTATTTCTATAAACACCCAGTAGTAAATGTTTTCGGCTTCGCAGGACACACATAATCTCTGTCACATCTTCTTTTATGACTCTTTGTAAAAACTATTCTTAGCTCACAGGCAATAGAAAAAAAGTACAGGCTGAATTTGGCCAACTGGCTAGAGTTTGCTAACCCTTACGATGGAATAATAGAATAAGCCATTCACAGAAGAAGAAAAAGAAAATTACTAATGCATGTATGAAAAGAGACTTAGCTTCCCTAATGATCAGATAAATATGACTTAAAGCAAACAAGAGGACATTTCACACTAATCAGATCGGTAAAACGTTAAAAGACCGACAATATCATGAGTTAGTGGAGGTAAAGAGAAACAGCCATTCTCACACTGCTGGTAGGAGTGTAAATTAATTCAGCCACTTTGGAAAGCAATTTGTCAATATCCAAAGCAAAACTGGAATTGAAAATGCATTTCACAAAGACCCAGCTATTCCACTTCTAGATCTATTATCTGGGGAGACTCATACATAAATGCGGCATTATCATAGGAAAATAAATTAGAAACAACTTAAGTATACACACACACACACTCACTCACTCACTCATATCAACATGGTTACATCTCAAAAACATAATGTGGAGTGCAAAAGCAGGCTCACTGTGTAATATCATTTATGAAAATGTTTAAAAACATACTCCAAACAACACTATGAATAATTCATAGATATCTCTTTCTGTAGGTGTAAACATGAAAACAGTGGACTGCAGAAACCCACGCCAAATTCAGGAGGGTGAAATTCATGCTACCTACAAGGAGAGTCCCCTGAGAGCCAGGACAGGGAGGCAGCCTCATCTATAATACTGTGTTCCTTTCATAAAAATGTCAAGCAACTGTGACGAAACATTAAAGCTTGTCAGTTCGAGACGGAGGCCACGCAAGCGTTTGCTATGCTGTTCTCTTTGCTCTCTGTTTTCTTAATTTCCTGTGAAAGAGAGGAAGAGAGAAACCCGCTTGGGCTGTCTATACAAGGGCAGTGTGAGGTGAAGGACAGTGGTGACTGTGTCAGGCAATTTGCCTGGCCGCCTGGCTGGTCCCTGGTTCTCTGTGCCACCCCTGGCCCTCTCTGCCTGTTGGTGCCCCCAGCTGTGGCATGAGGAGTGTATTTTGAAGTGGATGTTGCCACTGAGTCCTCATCAGGGTTTGTTTAATGGTACAGACTAGGACACATGAAAAAACATGAATGCATCAGCTGCATGGGCTGGGGAGAGGGGAAGCGGGAGTTAGTGTTTAACGGGTACAGAGCTGCCGTTTGGGATGGCGAAAAGGTTCTGGAAACAGGTGCTGGTGCTGAGAGTCAACAGTGAGTGCCCTGAATGGCTTTGACTTTGAACTGCATGCTGAAAAAGGGTCAAAATAGTACATTTTACTCGATGTCTGTTTTTGCACAATGGAAAAAAAGAGTGCATGGCCGGGAGCAAGTGTAACTATTGTTTCATGAACCTTTCCTTTTCGTGGATTTAAATCACTGGAAACTCAAAACCCTCTGGGATGGACGAGACCATTTTTAGAAGGCTCCGTGGCAGCGAGGGCTCAGGAAGGCTGAAGACAGACCCTCCCGTCTTCTGTCCACCTCTTGCTCTTCTTATGACTGCAGTTTTACCTTCACACTCCTGCTGCCGGTTCCGGCCTCTCCAGACATCCAGGACTGGGGCCAACGACATTCTCTACCCCACTTACCCAGGCAAGAGGATTTACATTTCTCTTCTCCTGAGGAGGAACGCACTGTGTTCGGAGCAGCGCCCATCAGTGTTAAATGCTGACCATAATGATGATGGCCATTAGTCTGCCAAGTTCTAAGTCGCGAAAGAGAAAGAGTGGGGGAGGCACTGCGTTGTGCCATTTCAGTGGTAAAGGAAGCGGTGACGGCCGGGAAAGCAAAAATGGATTGATAGAAACTGGAAGCCTTGCCGGGGAGGGCGCAGCAGAGGGGCTGGGAGAGAGCAGCTCGGGGCCCTTCTGCCACCATGCTCCACTTTGTCAGGGCCCATCACATAGAAAAATCAGCCTGGGGCTTTTAATGCACAGTTTGGAGAATTAGTTTCAATTAGCAGAGAGACATTTTAAATCTCGAGAAATACTCAGCCTTCATAGATTCCATTTAGCATTTAAAATCCGTTCTCAGCACTCATAGACTCACAGAGCATAAAACTAGAAAAGACCTTGGAAATTATCCCCACAGCCTCCTTTGTCCAGGTGAACAGGGAGTGATGAAGTCCACGGGGCCAGCTTGCTGAGACACAGCGCCCAGACTCAGAAGTCAGCCTCTGGGCTCCCAAACCCCATCCTCTTTCCATTAATACCCCAGCCTCCCTTCTCTTCCCTAGGAGTTGGGGGCGGTGACTTGTGATATTTCCAGTTTGTGCACAGTTGTGCCTTTGTGTGTGTGCGTGTGCATGTGAGTGCATGCATGCGTGTGTTTGCCAGTGGTAAGGACGGAAGATAAGTGGCTGGTGACCTCCTTGGGCACCCACTCCTAGGTCCACGGCCTTTGGGGACCTCATGAGTCTGTCTGTGCCTGGCAGTGGTCTGAGAGCTGCTGACACAGTCACGGCCGCAGCAGATCTGAGTGCACGTTCTCCTTCCACCCCTGCACCCTGGGAGGAGAGCGGCCAGGGTGCTCCAAGTCTGTTTCTGTAGCTGCAAAATGAGGTCAATAGCATCTACCTTGTGGGGCATTTTTTGAAAACGGATAATCACATGACGGGGTCACGCACATAGTAGGTCCTTGGTAAATATCCCTTTCCATCTCACATAAGAACTCTCCAAGGGCAGCTGATGACAAGGTGGCCTCAGCGCCATCGTGTTCCATTTCGCGGGGTCTGGAACCAACACTTAAGCAGAACGCAGACCCCACTTGTTTACATGCCTGATGCCACCACCTCCTTTTGCTAATGGGCTTCGGTTTCTCCTTTGCTTTTTCTCTTTGCCTAGAGGCAACAGCGCTTGTCTTTAATCAGCGTAAGGCACTTTAGTACCCCTTACATCAGCCTGCCAGGAAAGACGAGCCATTAATTTCCTGGAGGTTCCAAGACCACATTTTTATTTGCTACACTACAAATACATTGAGGCTGCTGTGCTGGAAAAAAAAAAAAAAAAAGAAAAGAAAAGAAAAAGAAAGAAAGAAAACTATGCTAAGTCCCCTGTTTACCAAAGGTGACTTGGTAAAAATTAACTGCAGTGTTCAAGGCTATCTTTCCTCTTTGCCACACAGCTGATGAACTCAGGTGAGATGACAGGAGCAAAGTGCAGGCGTGTTTACCGCCGTGGCTCCGTCAGGGAATCCATTTCAGCTGTGAAGGGATGCTACGCGCTTGTGCAGCCCCCGGCCTGGGAACCGCACGAGTAAATAAAAAACGAGACACGGTGAGAGTGTGGCTGTTCTCTGGGCCACGGTTGGCTGTGGCCCTCTCCTCACCTTCAGCATCCCGCCGGCCGTGGGCTGTTTCTGGTAGATTCTGGGAAGGCGCTGGCTGTTCTTGCAGTGTTTTGCAGGACACGTTCGCCTCTTGCCGACGTCCCGCCTCCCCCTGAAGAAGGCGTCCTGGGCAGGCGGTCCTTTGGTGGCTGCTCCTCAGGGACAGTTCACTCCCCTGCTCAGAGACCTGTTCTGCCCCCCTGCTGACGCCACTCCTGGGGTCTGGGTTTGCTACGTTATCGAGAACCGCCACTTGCTCTTGGGAGGGTCCTGCACCTGCCCCACACCTACTCTATGGGTCTGGGGACCTCCTTGCCATTCCTTGGAGGGTCTGTCAATTTCAGGGTCTGGGGTCTGCGACGAGGGGACGTGGGGAATGCCACTGTCCAATTTCCGGGCTGTTGTTTGGGTCTGGAAGTAAATCATTGAAGAATCAAGGCCAAGTCTGCCAGGGAGAGGGGAGAGGCAGAGAGGCCAGGCCCATCTTCAGCATGAATGAATTGGGAGCTGGCCTTGACTTCAGAATTGGGTAATCGCAGACATCCCTTCCTGCTACTGGAGGTGGCCGTAGCTGGAGAGCTGCTGTGGGTGGCTGTGGACAGAGGAGAGGCCCGGAAAGGGGCCGGAAGCAAGCCACGCTCCATGTTGTGTAATAATTGACCAGACTTTGATCTCAAGTAACAGGGTCCTCGGGGAGCTTGCTGCACTTGATTTAGGAGTCTGTTCTGCCGTCTCCCGCCGCAGACTCACAGCGGCTCCGCCTGCAGTGTGGGAGGGTGGTGCTGACTCTTCAGATACAGTAACAGGAATGGTCATTCCTGCAATAAGTGAGGCTTTGATCTCCTCTCCAAGAGAGCAGAAGAGGGCTTCAGGGCGGGGCATCCCTCCTGTTGCAGGGGCCACACCCATCAGTGCCCGGCCCAGGAGAGCACCCTAGACCCCTGGATTCCACTTCTTGTCCCCACTACTGACTCCTGGGGACCCTGTGTCCCCTCTGAGCTCCAGCCTGGCTCCAGGGAGGGAGCCACCTGAACAGAGTCCCAGTATCCTGTAGAGTGCCCTGCACAAGAGGCAAGCTCAGACACATGCCCTTTTCATTAGTTCAGCAGAAACAGAAACAGGCTCTTTTCATTAATTCAGCAAAAACAGACCCACATGGGAAAAGTAGAGAGAAAATGAGGACAGACCATGCAAATGTAACAGCATCAAACGTGCCCCACTTCCCGCACACATCAGCAGAGTGTGTGACTGTTCCTGGCCACCTCCTTGCCTCAGGTAACTCTGCTCAGCAAAGCTTCACAGGCCTCTATCCTCCAAAGTTGGATGCCAGGGACACGGAGGCTGGGACTCGGAGTGCACGTTCCCGGAAGCAGCTGTGTTTCAGGCATGCCGGGGTGCTCCCGGAGTTGATGAGGGGCCGCCTAGCCCAGGCTGGGGGAAGGATGAATCCAGAAGCCCAGCTCGGGAGGGTTGAAGTGAGCTATGAGGTAGCCATGCCTTTAGGAGAGAAACTGGGAGGCTGGGGGCATCCCTTGCAAAGAGAACGGGATGCTGTGGACCAGAAGAATGTCTACAGATACCATCGTTTTGGTTTTTGCTAATTTTTATCATTTCTCCATTCATCATTAAGCATGGAGACCCCCGCATGTGTCCGCTGCAGAACTGGGGACACAGTGACTAGCCACCGGCCCTGCCCTGAGCAGGGAGCACACAGCCAGTCTGTGCTGCATCCTTTGGCCTGTGGCCTCTTCCTGCAGCTTCAGAGTGGCTACTGAGTCCGGGGCTTTGAGTCTTTCTCACATCCCCTCCTGCCTCCCTCTTTCACATTTAGGGGCCCTCTGATGACACTGGGACCTATTTGGGTAATCCGGGATACTCCCCCTATTTTAGGGTCAGCTGATTAGTGACCTTAATCCCATCAGTGCCATTAACTCCACCCCTTGACCTACAAACAGCATAGCCACAGGTTCCAGGGATCAGGACGCAGACACCTTTGCAGAGACATTATTTTGCCCACGGTGGCTTCTCAGAGGGTCTGGAAGGGCACACAGGAGCTTGCCAGGCTCTGCTGGGGCAGCATGAGGGCTCTCACCACTAACAGAGCAGATCTCTTAGGTGTCCTCTTGGACATTTAGAAAGACAGGTGGGGTGGGGAGAGATTGGAAATGAGGTGGTTTTTTGAAAAGGAGACAAGACTCGGTAGAGACCAGCACGAGCTGGGGGTGCTACAGTGACCACCCAGTCCCTACCATGCCCATGACGTTGGGACTATTTGCAGTGGTCAGCAGCCTGCAGGGCAGAGAGAGCTTGCCCCCATTCTGTATCTAGGCACAAGAGAGGATTCGGGGAAGGCAGCCAGATGTCTGAGCTGATAGAGACCACGCACGTAATACAGCCAGTGGGGCTGAGTCGAGAGGCACGCACTGTACTCCGAGGCCATTTCAAATGCTGCCAGAACTCCCGGGTTCAAGCCAGAAGGAGGACCCAGTGAGAGCTGGGGGTGAGGCGGGGCGAGGGCAGTGGGGATTGTTGTAATTTTTCACAACATGCTGAGTTAATTTGTTTTGCCTTGTGCCTTTTGAACAGGGTTTCATCACTTCATGTGTTTTCCATGTTGTCCTGCCGCACAGGTAGGTGGCCTGGGTCTACTTCTGGAGGCTTCTCCTCCCCACAGCCCTGTTTAGTTGGCCGGGCAGGGAGCTGGTCTTCTTACAGCCTGTGCTTTGGGGGCCTTGGCGCCTTCTTCATTTTCACTCCCCTTTTTGACTTGAACCCCTACCACGACAGTAGGCTTACCTCTGACTGCCACACCAGAACAAATTCCATGCAGGAACACAGACCTGTCTCCTCTAACTCTGCCCCTACCCAGCCACTCCCCTGCCCTCGGCCTCCAGTAGCTGACTGACCAGAGCCCCGGATGTCCGCACAGGAGCCAGTGAGATGTGTGGAGGACCCGGAGGTGGGCAGGTGGGTTCCAGGACCAGCTTGGCTCCTCCTGGACTTTAGGACCACAGGGTCCCAAGTCAGGGCTCACCACTGCTCCCCTCAAAGCTGGCCAGGCCCGTCCACCTCCGTCTCTCTTTCGTGGCATCTCCAGGTTGGATTCAGGGCAGGGAGCCTGCAGCCTGAGATAGTTCACTGTCTTATAAGGAACCAGAAGTCGTCCCACCCCCTTCTGCTGGTGACAGGGGCACCCTCGGTTCTTCCATTCAGTACATATTCATAGACGTCTGTTTGTGGGAAGTAGAAAAGTTCTTTTTTTAAAGTTTTCTTTCTTGTTAAAGAATAAGTGTGCTAATAACTTTGTTAGGCCCTATCCTATATAGCTGTTAGACACGCCATGCTTACGGGCACACAGTACCTTCTCTGTCCTTCTGCTTCAACCACGATCTCTGTGCTGGATGCTGAGATCAGACACAGCAGTAAGGAGGACCCCAAATGCATAAAAAATAAATGTGTGTGTTTTCCTTTGTTCTTTGTACTCTCATGGCTAGACGGCTAGTGTGAGAATACCCTTCCTGAAGTCCAGGAAGTAAAAATTGCATTGCTGGAAGATTCTTTGTCTCAGTGTTAATTTTTCTTTTCAGCACCAAGCATCTATTTCCAACACTGTTCTACACCAAAATGGCAGAACTCAGAACCATGGCCTCCGTGGACCTCCCCAGCCACCCACAAGCACGGGCCAGTTTCCCAAAGTAGACCCCATCAGACCAGTTCTCCAGAGACCTGTCCTGCACCAGGGTTCCTGCCGCCCCTGCTGAAAGCCCTCACAGTCTGCCCAGGCTCCCCTCCCTCTGCTCTTTCCCTTTCTCTTCAGCCTCCGGTGGCCGTCCTCACACACACACGGCCCACCCACCTTTCCCACGCCGCCCTTCTCCTCTGGACTGGCTCCCTATCCTGGAAGACTCCTCCTGCTCCCTCTCGGTGTCCTCCCCCGCAGGTCAGCTGCACTCTGCTGCTTGTGTTCTTCCCCTGTGGTTCACGATCGTCACCTTCAGTTATGATCATGCATTGCTGTGTGCTCATCTGCCCCTCTACAAGGTCACGGTGTTGTGTCACTTGCGACCATGTGCCTGCAGCCCAGCACAGAGCTTGGCGGAGTGTGGGCACCAGCAAATGCACGTTGACTGGAGTGATGGAGCACGTGTCCATCACCAACAGGAGGGGCTGCGCTACTTCCGGTTCCTGATAAGATAGTGAACAATTGCGGGCTGCTGGCCTCTGCCCTGAACCGCACCTGGTGATGCCGAGGAAGAGGGAGGGAGGAACGGAGGGCAACGAGCCTGGCCAGCTTTGAGAAGTCTCTGGGGCAAATGAAGGTGGATGGGTCCTGCTGCATGGGAAAATGTCACTCAGAGCAGAAGAGACTTAAAGCCAGTAGGACGCTAGAACACAGAGGTAAAGGAGAGCAATTTAATTTAGTAAAATGTACAGTTACTTAAGCAGGCATATATTAGTCACAGTTCTCTAGAACGACAGGACTCATAGGATAGATGTATATATGGAGGAGAGTTGATTAGGAGATCTGACTCACACGATCACAAGGTGAAGTCCCACAATAGGCCATCTGCAAGGTAAGGAGCAAGGAAGCCAGTCTGAGTCCCAAAACCTCAAAAGTAGGGAGGCCGACAGTGCAGCCTCTGATCGGTGGCCGAAGGCCTGGGAGCCCCCAGTAGGTCCAAGAGTCCAAAAGCTGAACTTGGGAGTCTGATGTTTGAGGGCAGGAAGCATCCAGCATGGGAGAAAGGTGAGGCTGGAAGACTCAGCCAGTCTAGTCCTTCCTCGTTCCTCTGCCTGTTTTATTCTGGCTGCACTATCACCTGATGAGATACTGCCTACCCAGACTGAGGGTGGTCTGCCTCTCCAGCCCACTGACTGAGGGTGGTCTGCCTCTCCCAGCCCACTGACTGAGGGTGGTCTGCCTCTCCCAGCCCACTGACTGAGGGTGGTCTGCCTCTCCAGCCCACTGACTGAGGGTGGTCTGCCTCTCCCAGCCCACTGACTGAGGGTGGTCTGCCTCTCCCAGCCCACTGACTGAGGGTGGTCTGCCTCTCCCAGCCCACTGACTGAGGGTGGTCTGCCTCTCC